>JAIWNI010000015.1:0-426435 GCA_025331435.1 Choanephora cucurbitarum | reverse complement strand
ACATGTCAAGTTTATTGAATTAGAAAGATTTAAAGAGTTTATATACTATTCTAAAAGAAGTCATGTTGTATTTTTAAACTTATAAGTTCAACGCTCAATTTAATGAGTGATTAATATCTATTTAAAAGCTCTGGTCATTAGAATGATAATTTAGAATTTGAATTCAGGAAACAACTGAGAACTATGAAATCCTATACGTATAACATTTTAAAGTATAATAAATCTCAATAAAATATAATGGCTATATCTCTCGACAATTAAATCTTGAATTATTCAACTATATTGATGCTAATGAATTAGATAAAAACACTCCAAACACTGTAAAAAAAAACCTTTTTGAAACCTTTAAACTTTTTTACGGTGAAAGTTGAAATACATTCTGACAGCAGACTTAGATGGAGTAGATGTATGCTTCAATTAGCAGTAGAGTTCCAGCTTGGTACCTTCTTTTTCATTAGGTACGTCAAGAAAAGATAAAAGATTCTTAATTTTGAGCCATCAAATGCTCAAAGTAAAGCGTGTATGGTGTGTTCTGTTGCCTTTTAACTCAACGATCTTACTGCTAGCTTATTGATTTGTTATGGTGCCCTCTCTGATTTTTTGTATTCTTTTCTTAGCAATATCAACAGCTTTTCTTCTTTAAAGACAAAGTGTAACTGGCTACTGGCTAAGATCAATTTGAGTTTGAGCCAAAGCGCATTGAGTCCTTTTTGAGAGATTTAGCACCTAGGTATATACAAAGGGATTGATTCAAAGATAGACATTGCCAGCTGTATCTTTGTTCAATTGCTCAAACAAACTGTATTAAGACTTCAACAAAAATTGAAGCTTGTCTTAATTTTAAAACTTTATAGAATAAATGTTAGTTTGTGTAGTACTTTTTTCTTTTTCTGATCGAAGGATGTGCGCCTTAATATGTTTATAGTATAACTAGGCAAAGCTCTTTTGTTGTCACTACTGACTGTAATAGGCTTATAGAGGTCTCAATAGTATCTCTGTGACCATGATCTTCAAAGAAGCGATGAAAGAAGGGAACAGTCCAAGTTAAAGGGGGAACAAATGGCTTATCATAATACATTATCATTCATATCAATGCTAAAAAAGGAATATAGTCAGAATCTTGTGATGTGGTTAGAAACAGGATCTTAGTATCACGCTTGTTGCACATCAATCAATAATTTCTCTATCGTTTTAACACTCTTAATTTGGCATAAATGACCATATTAAATTTACTTGTTGCATATGACAACATTTTCTCACATCATCATTTCTAGTATGAATTATAGAAACAATGACGACAAGTAATCTGCAATCAGTAGAAGCCAATTCACGATGTCATCTATATTGAATATATAGCACAAAATTGTATCTCGCAAATGTTTAATGACTGCTTTTAAAAAGATTCGGGTTGAGCTAAAGCGTAGAATGGTAACATTTTTAGTGATTATGATGCCATTTCTTTAGTTCTTGAGCAGTCGAAAGCCCACAAGCAAAGGCTCATGCTTGTTTAAACTGCTGTGTACTTGCTTTTGACCTACTGCATCTTAATTGAGTGTTTTAGCAGGACACATCTGGCTTATGATAAAAAAAAGGAAGCAACAGACTGACACATAGTGCCATCAATATCAATGCAAAAATTCATGACTGGCTGATCAAGTCAATTCAGTGGCTGTATTTCTTTTTTAATAGCGATGGTGACTGAATTGTTTGTGACAAACAAAAGACATATTTGATATCGTATGTTTCAATAGAGATGACTTTCCCTTTAAAACTGCTCCTTTGACATAGATCAATCTGAAGCTACAGGTCGGTTGTGCTGCTTTTATATTTCTATTGAGCTCGATAAATTTGAATTTTAGTGGTTTCGAAAATCTTAAGCCTTATGCTGTAATTGTATTGCTGAAACAAGAGTGAAGGATTAGAAAGAAAAAGTCAAATGAAGCATTGGTGCTTGATTTTCTATTTACAAGTTATACACCAATAGAAATCATTGTTTGTTTGTTTTCCTGGGTCTATATTGCTTGGAAGGCAGCAGACCGACAAAGTGGAACAAGGGCGCATGATATAATGTACCATATATGCAAACTCTTTCTAAATTGAGAAAAAAAAAGAAGAAAGGCATTATAACCTTAAATCATGCACTCTGTGAAGCAAATAGACAGATCCAGTTAGTCACCACAGCAGGGCTTTCCCATAGCCGAGCAAAAAAGAAAAAAAACACCAGAGATCATGCTTATTTTGCACTGGTTTGCTTGTACGCAGTAGTACAGAGATAGAAAATAACAATTAGGTTTGATCTAGGTTGTAACGCAACAAAGTCCTAGAATAGGGGTTGATACAATAAATTCATTGGTAAAGTGTACTGCTGACAAGAAAATACGCATAAAATCCAATTTTATTTAGATGTTACATTCAGTGAGTATAGGCTGTGTTTCTTTACGCTAACTTTACCTTTATTCTTTCATTCGGTGTGCTGTTGCCATTGGCTTTTATCTTGAAGATTATCTGCAGAAATGAAAAAAGTTGGCCATGTAACAATGCCGATATGAAATTGAGACTGTGAAACCTTTTCTGCTCAACTGATTTCTTGAATAAGCATCTCTTTAAACAAGGTAAAATAAGTTGTCTTTATTTCCGCTACTAAGGCCTACTGTCTGCCTTCTCAGTTGGATCTAGAGTAATAAAGAATAAGTGCTCTTGCAAGGAGACATAGATTCACGAATATATCTAATCACAACGCTTATAACTCTAATTAGGTTATCGTCACCCTTATCCAAAAGAAACTTTTTGCTGAGAAAGTAGTCTTATAGATGCAGCTGTATGACTTTGTTGATTTCTATTCCGATTTGACATGTCGGCCCAAAATATAAAAATAAACAAAAGTCAGCATCGAATGGATCAAACCTTTATTATAGTCATAGCGTGAGAAACTATGAACCAAATAGAGTATTGTGAGAAAGCGTTTGTCAGGGGTGTAGCAGAATATATGCCTCAGACTATAATAAAAAAGATGAAAAATAACAGCTATGAAACAGTTGTATTTCATAGAACACAAACATTTGATTTAGCATTGTAGCATTATGCTTCTTGTGAATTGTCTTCATTATACGAGCCTGTTGCTACTTAGCAGTAAAAAAGCCAATTGAGAGCATATAACCTTGAGCTGAGAAAAAGAGAACACCATAAGGGTAAGACGTGATTTATTTACGGTTCCCCTAAGTCAACAATGTCCGTTTTTTTTTGTATAAAAAACATCCTTTAAACTTGTTGATTCTGATTCATATACTGCTATACTCAAGCATCAGCACATGATCGATGTGACAGTAAAGCGATGGATCAGCAAAATGTATATAAGGGACGCCGAATGAAACTCAGCTACAATTTGGTCAGAACGCAATTCTTGCTAGAAAAAAAAAAGGGTTTGTTAATCTAACAAGTCAAGAAAGGCGTGAGAAATCAATAACTAGGCGGAGTGCTATGAGAAAGTTGTGCGCCATGTGGACAGTGAGTGCATTTCCTTTTTAGGGCGGTATTACCTTCTCTCTCTTTTTTTGTCTGTTACTGTAATACCAATCAAAAGATAGAAAGAAAAAACTTTTCGAATCTTAAGAACAGGGTTATCATTAGAGTGATTAATTAGATTAAGAAAGAGTTTCTTTAAACAGTAATGAATGACTATTTTATTTACAAAAACACATAGGATAGCCCTTCTTTCTTGATGGACTTCCCTTCTTCTTCTTTTAGATATTGATAAATCAATTTTATAACAAAAGTTTGGAAAGAAATATCATATGGTGAATTTCATGTTTCAACCAATCATGCTTTTGTACAACAGAAACGATTGGATCTGAGTGTAAGCAAAGTGTCGCCCTTATAAACCATTTCCCTGTGATAAGATTAGGTAACCATCATTTGGGTTACTCAAAAGTAGTATAAAAGACACAGATCGAATCCCTTCAATTTTGTTAGGGTTCTTGATTTCTCTCTCTTTCTTTTCTTTCTGTTTTTTCCAAACACTATGTCCGAGAAGCTTGAACAAGAAAAGACTTCAAATGTCGTCTATGATGACAATGACTATAACAGCGAAGAAGCTTTAGGCCCCGAGCCCACTGAAGATGATTGGAAGACACTTGGTGAAGTTGCTGACAAGCTTCCTGCCTCTGCCTATCTCGTCATTATTATTGAATTCTGTGAACGTTTCACTTACTATGGTCTAAGTGGTCCATTCCAAAGTAAGTTGATGATGAATATTATATCAATTTATCTCGGTTGCTTATTCCTTCTTCATAGACTACATCCAATTCCCTGCTCCCGAATCTTGTAAGTCTTATAACAACTCGATAGTAAAGACAAACAACTAACAATTAAAACAGATCCTGCCGATCAAGCCGGTGCTATGGGAAAAGGTCAACAAACTGCTACTGCTCTTACTACTTTTTTCCAATTTTGGTGTTATGTTACTCCCATTCTCGGTGCTGTCATTGCTGATCAATAT
The DNA here is from genome assembly GCA_025331435.1 of Choanephora cucurbitarum. Taxonomy (NCBI): domain Eukaryota; kingdom Fungi; phylum Mucoromycota; class Mucoromycetes; order Mucorales; family Choanephoraceae; genus Choanephora; species Choanephora cucurbitarum. Next base: position 421,940 of record JAIWNI010000015.1, on the reverse strand, counting down.
CTTGGCAAATACCGTACTATTGTCCTCTTTGCTGCATGTTATATGGTTGGTTTGATTATCTTGACTACTACTTCTATTCCTTCTGCCATTGAATCTGGTGCTGCTTTCCCTGGCTTTATTGTCTCTATCATCATCATTGGTCTCGGTACTGGTGGTATTAAATCAAACGTCTCTCCCTTGGTTGCTGAACAGTACAAAAATCAAACACCTTACGTGACTACAAATGCAAAGGGCCAACGTGTCATTGTGAGTCCTCAAGCCACCTATCAAAAGATTTTCAGTTTCTTCTACTGGGGTATTAATGCTGGTTCCCTTTCAGCTATTGCTACAACCACCCTTGAAAAGCAAGTTGGTTTCTGGCCTGCTTACCTTTTACCTACTTTGATGTTTGCTATCGGTATAGTCATCCTTCTTCTTGGTCGTAAGCGATATGTTGTTGTTCCTCCTCGTGGTTCTATCTTTGTTGAAGCTTATAAACTCCTTACTCTCAGTCTCAAGGTGAAGGGTGGTTTACAAGCCTGTAAGCCTTCTAATCTTGCTATTGAACATCCTGAACTTGCTGCCAAAGCTACATGGGACGATGTCTTTGTTGACGAATTGAGACGTGCCCTTAGAGCTTGTATTGTATTCTGTTGGTACCCTATCTTCTGGCTTTGTTATTCTCAAATCTCAAACAACCTTCTCTCTCAAGCTGCTACCATGTGGACCGGTAATGTTCCCAATGATATTATGCAAAACATCGACCCTCTTACCTTGATCATCATTATTCCTATCTTTGACCGTATTATCTACCCTACCCTTCGTCGCCTCGGCTTCCCTATGCGTCCTATTTTCAGAATCAGTTTGGGTTTCTTCTGTGCTTCTATTGCCATGGCATACACTGCTGGTATCCAACAAATGATCTACAACAGCTTACCAGAAAAGATTTCTGCCGGTTACCAAATCCCCTCATACTTCTTTGTTGCTTTGTCTGAAGTGTTTGGTAACATCACTGGTCTTGAATATGCTTACAAGAAAGCTCCCCATTCTATGAAGTCAATTGTCATGGCTATATATCTTTTCACCAACTGTCTTGCTTCCATTCTTGGTTTTGCCTTGGTTCCAGTTGCTGTTGATCCCAAGTTAACTTGGATGTACACTGGTATCTCTGTAGCCGCTTTCATCTGTTCTATCTTGATTTACATCATTCATCGCAAGAACGATGACACTGATATTCAGGAAGACGCTATTGGTCGCCGTACTCAAAAGCAAATTGAAGAGTACAACAGAAAGAATGCAATCATTGACTACGAAGTTGAGAAGTCTACTGCGTAAAATACCAATCACCTATTACTTATTACATCTTATTCTAATTCAATGTCATAATCACGAAAACAACTCCCAAAAAAATATATTTAATACTACCGCAACAGCAGCGCTGCTTGCTTTCCCTCTTTTATTCCAAATAAACAATGTGCCATATTTTTTTTTTTGCTGAATCATTCACCTCAACTATTATTATCAAATGTGATACAAACAAACATAGTACAAAGCGTAAATTAAGAAAAAAAATCTTTCTCGCTTATCCATTAGACTTTGTTCTACCATAAGGATGTCCGTAGTCATTAAAGGGATGCGAGTCAGTTACAATTGATGCTCGGAAAGAACTTATTGAAAGAAGAGCTTTTTGTTCTTTAACATAGTAAATCAATCAACTGTTGGTATGAGAATAAAGAATGCAGGTGAATACTTCACTGTATGAGTATTTTCTGACAAGGTGACACAATCATTTTAAATGTTGGAATCACTAGAAACTTACATATCGCTGCCCTTTGACGAATATACCATCTTACTAATCGTATTGACAACAGGGAGACTGCTAAAACTCAACAAGAATAATACTCTCGAGCTAAACCAAGGACGTTAATAGACGAGTGTTCGACAATCAACACATCTCTAGAAAGTTCCACAAATTCTTCTCATCATGTTTGACAGCCTAAATCCGATAGTCATTCTCTTCCTCAGAATAATACAAGGCGCCCAAGTGAACACGAAAATCTACCAGCTCAGGTTTTTTCCTTTTTAAGATGATTGTAAAATGTTTTTGTCTCTTGAAAGCATTGAGTGACTTCTAAGCACATCATGCATATATATGACCTTGTATTGCAACAGACTAAGTATCTGTACATTTGCATGAAACAGACTGTTAATGGCTTACCTTCCCCTTTTTGTTGTACATTAAACCAATGAGGCAATGGAATTACACAGATTTTTTCTTTTCAAAAAATGAATTGATTTATTTGGTAAAAAGCAAAAGAGAATACACAGGGAAGGTGGCTCAATGCAAATGGAAAGCGTATCTTGTCATTGTATCCAGCCTTTCGGACGAGAAATATAAACATAAGAAAATAAACTCATTTGCCAGATCAGGAACTTCTGTACACATGTGATTAAAAGACTCTTTTGATAAAATCCAGAATACAGAATCTGTTTCGGCCATAAGCGATCGTGTCCTCACAGGGTTGTGACTGAACATACCAAGTTCGCCTACCACTGTGCCCGGTAAGATAGTTTCAACTGTCACCTCGTCTTTCAAGACGTGCATTAAACTGCGAAGCGATCCTTGTTCAAGTATAAGAAGATACTCGCATGGATCTCCTTCATGGTAAAGGGTATCGTTTTTCTTGGCAGTAACTCGCTCAAAGTACTTGCTGAGTTTGTGAAAGAATTCAATAGATGTCTTTCCTTGTTTGATTTCTCCAAATGTTTGCACAAGAATGAGCGTTGGTTGGCTTGTGTTTTTGTGAACAACAGGTCCATGCGATTCTGATGGAATTAAAGGCAACAATTAGAAAAAAAAACAAATTGCATTCATAAAACTCTTACCACTAAATACTTGATGAATTGCATTTGAAATGATGTTGTGACGAGGAGAGCCTGCGGATGCAAGGTGATCTTCATAGCCATAGTGTTTGTTTGAGACAGGTACCGTAGTGGAAGGAGTGCCTGATAAAACTATTATATGAATAAGAATAAGGATGGTGTCATATTTTGTTTCGAATAGAGGGTACTTACTGTGTTTAGGTTTGTTCTCGAAGAAGCTTGTCAATAACACATTTTCACACCATTCGACAGCTTCATTGATATGCTCAAAGCATTTCAAATCGTCTTCATCATGTTGTTGATGGTGTGTCCAAATGCCAGCTTTCATGAGAGCCTTTTCTTCATCAGAATGGCGTGCTACATTACAAACAATCATGTAGACTTGGCGAGCACGCAATAGACGGCGAATGCGCACAAAGGCTTCAGCTGCACTAAAGTCAAGACCTTGAACAAGTTGCAAATCCAAAATAAGAAAGCGAATAGGATGCTTATCCCAAGCATGTTCATCCAGCATGTCCCGAATGGCTGTTTCGACCTGATCAATCGTACCAAAGAAGAGATAGCCTTGCAATTTGACGACTTGAATTTGACCACCCACTTGGTTTAAAAATTGCTCTTGACGATACAATCTTCGAACAGTGGATCGCATGTATTGTCCAGTATAGATGGCGCGAATAGCTTTGTTTCCGCGCGCATTCTGAACAACAAAGAAAATACAGGCCAACACAATACCAACAAAAATACCTTCCACAAAGCCCATGATGGCCATACTAGCAATGATGGTACAAATGGTGATGTACTCAAGGTAATGAACAGACTTCCAGGTATCTACTAATGCTTCCTTCAACAAGTCCAGACCCAAGTGGAAGATCAAACTACCCACAACCATCACAGGGATGTATCCAACAATCCAAGGGCCAACCATCCACAAGACAGTTGTAGCACCAGCCAACATCACACCTGCAACTCGACTGTCTCCACCTGAGCGAATGAAAAGTAGCGAATTGGTGTAGACAAGATAGTCTTTAAAGAAGCATATAAGTATCCAAGTTTCTATCCAGTGAGATATATTCGCTTACTTTGTACTGAGCCAAGCAAACCAGATGCTGCATTGGAAATACCATGAGCTACCAATTCACGGTTTACATCAACGTCGTCCTTGTTTGTCGAGACGCCAAGAGCAGGCACATTAATAGGTACATGTAAAACACCTACAGAAATTACACAAACGATAAATCAAAAGATAAGATAACACGAATGACCCTTTCTTACCAAAAAAGGTTAACGCCAACATTGCAGGAATTGTCTCGACGACAGCACGCCAGTCAACCATCTTGAGATTGAAGTAGGTGTAGAAATGCCAAAAGGGCGTGTTGCTCTCAACCAGGGGGAAAATCCAACCATCATTACGTACTTGACTTACGTCTAACCCCAACACTAACACAATCAGGTAAAATGCAAGAGGTAACACCATGAAGAACACAGGTACAACAAGTGGTGAGGTGATACGATGTTGTATTAATCTTAGCAGAATGGCGACTGCAAAAGCCGAGAACCAAAGCATAAAGGTATGTGACTCGAGAAAGACCTTTTTGAACATCGGGATGGTATATTCTAAATCCTCATCCAATCGGCCTGATACTTCAATACCAGTTGCAACCAGGAACCAGCCTACACCACCAATAGTACCTACAAGAATGTGTCGGGGAAAAAAGCCGATGAGCTTTCCAAGCTTAAGTGCGCCGAGCAGGAAAAATGCAAGACCAGTCATGATGCTACTCATTGCAAATGCAACAACAGTAGAGGGTATAGCTACGTCTGGGCGATCTGAACCCACCACTGACACAATTCTCTCAGCTCTATATGCATAGATGTGTTATACAATATACAGATGCCCAACCAATGTCGGTTACTTACATGATATGCAGGAATGGTACAACTGATAAAATAACACACACAGAAATATCGTAGTTAGCTGCTCTGCCCAACTTCATTTCTCTCTTTCTCCTTATCCACACTGATCCCTATTTACCTTCAATCATCATACTAGAGTAAGAATGACATAAATAAGTGAAACAGAAAAATAAACAAGGGGAGCATATTCTCCTTACCTTCCATTACCGCCATCAAAAGCACTGCCACCACAAGAATAGACCAGTTGAGAAACAATACAACTGTTACAATTCTCTTAGTAATTTCCTTTCAAAGTGAAGAGAAATATTTTGTTTTGTTTCATACCTCACAAAGAACATGGAAATACCATCAGGACCAAACGAAGCAAACATGGGATTATTGAGCGGAAAAGTAATCATACCATATGAAATAGCATCTAACAAGTTCAAAAGCAAGCCCAAAATGACTGCAGGTATATAACGCAATGGTTGTGTAAAACATTTGATCCAGGTTTGTGGGTCTCTCAACTGTTTCCAAGTAATGCGACGGTAATAGCTGTAACTTTGCTCTTGTTTTCTTGTACTCTCTTGTTGATCCTCTATACTACCTTCTTGTGTTTGATTACCCAATTCAGGATCCGAATCAGAAATAGAAAAGTAATTGTTGCTTGATTTCTTATGATGTAACTTTTTCCTTGATGGCGCTGAGGATGATGGTGTTAATAGATGTTGTCTTTCATCCGTTTCATCTTGTGCAAAGTCATCTTGATTTCGCTTCAAATTATCTTTTTGCAATAAGCTCGATAGAATAGAATGTGAGCTATTGCCGAGTGATAAAGGTGATACTGGCTTTAGAAATTTATCATCACTTTGGAGGTTTGTAGGAGGAGAGTTGGCAGGGCTTGATTCTTGCATATATCTATCACCTAAGGCCAAGGAATGTGCACGAATCGATTCGACAGAAGCAGAATAACGAGCATCTTCATCCACTGGATAAAAGTTAGCCTAGTAAAGTCATCATTAAATCAAATTACCTGGTTCTTCTATATGTATATGTGAAGAGTAGTATGAGCGAGAAGGGATTTCTTCATCCAGCTTGCCTTTTATGTTGATTTCTTTTGGTGAAGAAAAACTCGAGTAATCAACATTCGATGACGTTGAGGAATTAATTCGATCCATTGCTTGAGTATTATCCCCGAGTTAGACTTCAAAAAAAAAGGCTACACGTAGTCAGAAACCAAAAAAAAGGAAAAGAAAAAATGTAAGAATTATGGAAAGAAGAGTTTCACTTTTTTTTCCTTTTTAAATGTGGCCATACTTTTGAGGAGTTCTAATCACTTGGTAAGAAAAGTTCGGAACTTGAAGCACCTTTTTTCTTTATTCGATCAGACCTTGTTGTGATACTCGCTTTTTGAGATCTTATTTTCTGATTTTTTATAAGGTAGACAGAAAATCCTATCAGAGTAAATACCGGGAAAGATCTTGTAATCTGGTGGAAGAGTTTGAAGGCTCATGTGATAGTATCAGTGCAATTCTTGAAACAATAAAGTGTTCAACAAACTTATTTAAGCGTTAATCTTATTTGAATCGGTAGATAAAGTTGTGAGTGAATCATTTCGGGTTTCCTCTATCTGCAGCCATATCTTCTGCCACAATAGCTATTCCTGTCAAGACAAGATCATAATGGAGCGAATGGTCTCGAGAACAAGCTATTTGAATATCGAAATACAAGCTGGATACTAGAAGAAAGAGGGAAAGAACTTTTTATTCTCCTTGTTACTGGATAGTAAACTCAGCGATTAATCAGAAGAAGATAAGAAGCGGTGTTGCTGGAAATGCATCGCTGTTTCATTCGCTCCACGATGTGCCTTTGCTTTTGGTCCTGTTTGCCGATCTATAAGATAACCTTATAAACTAAGCATAAAGGTATACAAATATCAAAATACAACACCATCTTTTCGGTTAGTGGCATGGTTTTATTTAAGTTTGTGAAAGCTTTGAATAAAGTCGAATGAACTGAATTAAATAAAAAAAAAAGCTGATCATAGCTGATGGTTATGTACCTACCTCGTTTATTGGTATTTTTGATTCGAGAACCTTTGCTGATTGAAAAAGACTGATTAGTGTAGCTCTTCAGTCGACAATCATATTATCCAACTTGAGACGCTAGACTACTTCTTGTAATTCTCTATAAATAAGTCTAGACTTTGAGGGTTTGACAAATCACTATCAACAATAGACTATGGATCATTGAATTCACAATGGAAAAAATTTAAAGTTTTTTCTTCTACTCTCTCTCTGTCGTTTTCTGTCTCCAAAAATAGAGACCTCGGTAATTGATTTGATGCACAAGTAATACTATGCGCTACTGAATCAAGTAGTTGTTATTTTTAGGAGCAAACAACCGAAAGTATGATGCTGAATAGCCTTTAGCTTCTGTCTTTCTTCAAATTATGCTTACACAAGATAAGTCAATGAATATAAACTAGAGCAAACAACAAACATTGCTTATCTGCCTAAAGATAGGTGTTCATCTCTTTCTGTGTGTGCATGTATATGTTTCAGGAGAAAGACCAAGCAGACTATTCTTTTGTTCAAACAAATCTTTTTGTGTGTAATGTCTTTTCAGGCATATACAATGAAGGCTGAGTCACCTAAATGAAACAAGTATACGAGAAAGTACTTATTGTTTCACATACGCGATTTTCTTTTGACAGAACCAGAAGAAGGGTCTTTTATACTTAACAAACTAAGCTCGAAACCTTAAAAAAAGAAAATCTGCAGACATTAGCTACATGGCCTTAAATTGAAGGGCAAGTGCATTTCTTGTACGATTACTCATCCATGCAGAATGTTCTATTGGTTAGTGTTCTAGCGCTATATCACCAGTACACTGTGTTCCTTATTTTAGTATTATAGTGTTCCAACCCTAAGTAGGCAGAGGTTACACTATTTCCTCAATTATTGGGAATCGGTTTGAAGCAAATTAGAGTTCAGTGCAAACTGTTTTTTTTTTACTTAGGCCAGTTCAGCTTTTGCGTTAAATAAAAAAGACCATTAATCGTAGCTAGGGATAAAAATGGCAAGAAGCGACAAGACAATTTTTCTTCTGGCTACAAGAATATACTGCCTATGAATTGCTTCGAATTGTTCAGCTTTTTTTTTTAATTGATGCTTGAACTCAAGTGCAGGTAACTTTACAAAATGTTTGTTTAAGAGCGATTGAGAGAATAAGTTATAGCCAATTAACAAGATAAAGGATAACACTACGTCCACTTAGTAAGTGGACGTAGTGTTTCCCTAAGATAGAAATCGAATCGAGTGCTAGGCTTATGTTCAGTTCTGATAAGTGACATTTTTTAAAAGAACAAAAAAGCTAATTCTTTTTGATACGTGTAGCTGCCTTCACTACTATCAATGCTAAAGCATAAAGTACAATTTGTTGGATGTTTATGAGCTGATAATATAATCGCTCTTAAAATAGCAAATTGTAGCGTTTATAGTTTTGGAAGTTATAGTTGTCCCTTTTGCCATTGTAAATATGATGACAAAACATGTAAATGTCTTGTTTATGTGCGAAGATTAATACGTCCAATGCAAAAAGCAAACAAAATGATTTAGTCAATAAAAGAAGGGTGTTTAAACAAATGGTTTTAGAAGTCGAAGAAAAAGAGAAGTAAAACAACTGCTTTCCTTCTACACAAAGCTGCGCCAACTTATGCTTCGAACTAAGAAGCTCTAGCTAGGAGGTTCGCATACAGGCAACAGCTTAAAAGTAGAAAACGGCCTCAATGCACAAAGCTACACCAATTTATGCTTTCTGGTTAGGAAAGGTCCCTTGGGAGGTCCACAAAGAAGCCTGCTTACTAGCAACTTCTCACGAAATGCAGGGAGAAAAAAGACTTATTCAATCTAGTATGCGTTTTGATTCGATCAGAAGAAGAAGAAGAAGAAGAAGAAAGCTCATCTGGTCTCGCGTAACAAAATTTCAAGACTAAATTCGAAAGCCATATTTTTAAATTTGCGACGGAAAAGAGAAAGGTCGTAACTCAGTCTTGAGTGTACTGCTTTAAGTTCATGCACCAAAACCAATAGCCGAAAACGTATTCAAGAGTGATCCGCATAACTCTAATTTTTATAAACTAAGTAAGCAAGTCTTTTTCCCATTCACATATATGAGATAGATATATACACATTGGTTCTTCACTCGATGACAGAAGAAGACCAAATTTTTAACTACATGTTTATATATGTAAAATCATAGTTCGCTTAATACTAGTAGAATCAAGCAGTCTAATGGTTGAATAGCCATATTAAACTTTTCTCGGATTATATGATACGATACTCTAACTGGGATGTCAAAGTAGCACCTTCAGGTTTTCGGCTGACAGAAACAGTAAAAATCTCTCCCCTTTTTTCTCTTAAGACTCAGACTAATTTTTGGTATAGCCAAGCATTTGTTCTTTTTTTTTATCAAAACCAAAAGAGACTATGAAAGTGTGGTCATGGCTTCTTTTTCTCGGCCTAATGCCAAATACAATAAGAGCGCAAGCGTTGAATTATGCTTCTCGATTCCCCAGTAGTCAATTGTACGGATTGAAGCCAGATTCAATAGGCTTAGACAATCTCGATGGCACTATTGCCGCTTTTGGTGATTTCAATGGAGACAAGTTGTAAGTAGCCATTGACTTTCTTCTTTTGCGACATCTTACTGATTGTTCTTCTGTTAGTACAGATATATTTGTGCTTAGTTCAGACCAAACCTCCGTCTGCGTTTATATCTGGGACCATCGTATGTGTGTGTGTGTGTTGATGATTATGCAGAATAGAGTAACTTAAGTATTTATTAGAGGGATTCAGTTTCAAGCAATTACCACAACAAATACAACCTGGGTTTATTGTTACTAATGTAGTGCCTGGCGATTTCAACTATGACGGTCATCTGGACGTCTTGTTGATGGGTGAACAGAATCCAGAAAAAGATGCAGCAAGCGAAATCAAACTTCAAGTGTATTTAGGCAATGGCAATGATACATTTGGTAAGATATACACATTTTGACAACGAAAACAACAACTTAATTATTCAAGTAGCATCAGAAACAATCAAACTACCTTCAGCTCAAGGTGCATTGCCTATTGTATTGGATATCAATGGAGATATGAAGACAGATCTATTAGGTTATGCAAAGGATACAAATGAACTTAGCATTTGGACTAATCAAGCGCCTTCCCCTCTGTTTAATCTGTAAGTTCATTTCCATGTCTCTTTACTTATATTCATCTTTCTCTTGTTTTTTTTTCCAGCACATCAGCATCTGGCCTCTTCAACAAGACAGCTAGTGATCGCTGTCGATGGGCTAATCCTCATTCCAACGCATTTGTTGATCTTGATGGTGATTGCTTAGCTGATCTCGTCTTTGTCTGTGACGGATCCATTCAGATCTGGACCCATCAACGTCAACAAGGATTCTCTTTAGCACATGAAGCTAGTTTACCGACAGGTGCAGGACCTCTTACATTTAGTGATATAGATGGTGATGGTTCCATCGATATTGTGTTTCCTGTCTGTGAAGCAAAAGACTGTAGTATCCATGTTGCCTACAACCAACAAATGGGACTATGTAATCAACAACAAAAAGAAGATGGATCATCTCGTTGTCGAAAGGCACAGGACTTGTGTGTTGCTGATCCTGACTTCAAGTTTGATTTCACCGGTAAAAATACTCGAGACTATGTGATTTATCCTTTGGCTCATGGTGAACATATCAAGATGAATGATGTTCATTTCAGAGGTCATTTACCTGTGCCTGTTCATGCAGGCGATTACAATCTTGATGGCTATCCAGACCTGTTAGTAGTCACGGACAAAAGAGCGATCTTGCTTGGATCTGTCTTGTGTGACTCCAATACCTGTTCTGATAAGGCTGCCGCGATGGCCAGAAGAACATTTAGCGAAGTCACTGCAGGCACAGGCGATTTGAAGAGTATTTCATCACCTTCACAAGCAGCTTTCTTTGATATTGACGAAGATGTAAGCTTCTTTCTGTGTTGTTGATATAGGAAAAGTAAGCTAAAAATCAAACTTGTTTTTAGGGTTCTTTAGATATTCTTGTATTAGAGTACAAGAAAGATGCAGGCCGAACGCCTCATTTCATTATCAACAATTTCTTTAATGATGCATTTTTCTTAAAGGGCTTAGGTAAAATGCTACCTGTATCTTATTTTCTCCTTCTTAACCTAATCTATTGAATAGTATCCAATGGTGTTGATACAGAAGCTTATGGTGTCAACTATCCAGGCGCCTCCTTTAAATTCACTGTGTTAGACACATCAGGCATCAAGCGATCTCATCAAATCTCTCAGCTATCTCAATCAGGCTATCTATCTTTGCAAACGCCTTATTGTCTGTTTGGACTAGGAAGAACAAACAATTATGTAGAAGAGATGTTTGCTGGTGTATCTCGTCATCAAGCTAAAAACTATCTGTTTTATGAAGGTGTCATTCCTAATTCACAACTCGTGTTCTTGCCGCATCAACCAGAACATGTTCAGGATAGTTCGTCATGGAAAGTGGAACTGTATATCAAGCCTGCTGATTATGTGCCGTGGGTCTTGGTTGTCTTGGTTTCTGCTTCAGTTATCTTGGCTATTGTTGCTGTTGTGCTTCGTACAATGGAAAAAAGAGAGGATGAGATGGAAAGAAGAAAAGCGCTTCATATCATCAATTTCGATGCCCTGTAAATAATAATAAACACTATAAAAAGGAAGTATGCCTGTATGTATGTGGTGATGTCGCTTTATTTTTTTCTTGTGTGAGTGTATATGCTGTTGAATTTCTCTTTTCAGAGAACATGATTTAGTTTCTTTGGTTGTTCATATCTTCTTTGGTTTGAGAGGCAGCAAAGTTCCACTTACGCTACAAAAAAAAAAGATTAGTATGTTATAGATAGATCGAGAAGTGCTATTTACATCGGTGGCATAAGCAATGGCAGTAAGACCAACAGGGACAATGACACCCCATAACCAAGTTCTTCTAGTGTTTCTCTTGTTCCAGTTAAAGTAGAGGTGAGTGTTTTCACGAAGGTGAGCCCAACGCTCAATTGAGGGATCAACTTTGAGTCCTTCAGCCATTATTGTAAGTAAGATTAATACAAAAAAAAAAAAGAAATTAAACCCTCGAAACGCACATTTAGAGAAAGCACATACACACCAAAAAGAAAGAAAGATGACATCAGATTCGGAGAGTGAAATAAAGCGTATGCTAGAGTGTGATAGCTGTAAAGAGAACCTCTTTGAGGGCTTAAATAAGCGATGTCAATAAAATTGAAATATACTTGTGCTGCTGCAAGTCAACCTATCTGGCGAGGCCATCAATATGGGAGCTCCCGCCTATATTTAAATGAATTACCGTAGTGCAGAATCAGCTACTGGTATTACGTTCTGATATCTGTGGTTCCGCTTCATTGCTGGCCAAAATTGGAGCAATATATAGAAACAAGACAGATAAAGACAAACAATTCAAACGCAATGTATACTAAAATGCACAACCATTGTAGGTTATTGCAAAAAAGAAAGCTGCCATGTCATCCGAAAACCAAGTTTCTTTGGACATATTGCCGCTTATGTTTTAAGGCATATATTCGAAGTGACAAATATCATTAGCTTTGGGAGACGGCACAAAACGATGTTGAAGCCCTTGGAAATTAAGGGGCAGCCTCAAAAGCAATATCCAAGAAGGGCCGCCATTACAAACTTCACACGTAAAAGAATTCAATAAAATTTGAACAGGTACAAAGAATGACTCAATTCTTTGCTTGTAGTGCATATGAAAAGCAAATATTCTATACAATTAACGTTCATAGAAACTCTGGTCGATAGATTGCAATGATATTAGCATTTTTGGACAGATCAGACAATCGTTAACTGAAGGTAAAGAAAAAAAATTAGGTGTAGAAAGATAAGAAGAAAGAAAAAAGGGAAATATCATAAACAATGGCTTCAGTCTTGTAGTTGAAATCTGCCATTGCAACAAATCTTGTCTGGCTAAAACATATGCATGAAAAAAGAAATTTGTGCACAGACTTCGATGATGGACTGTAACAGAAACACAAAAAAAGTCAGCATTTTCACAAGCTCGAGAGTGCTTTTCTCTAGAATAGCAATGTCTTTTAAAAGCTTATTATTCTATAGCATTTTTAAAATTGCGAACAACTACAATAAGAGATGAGTAGAACTTAATCTGGAGAATTGGTTGAGCGCCTAAGTATTCTCATCATTCAGTCTTAGAGGTGAAGGATATCTTTTGGGATAAGCTATGGTCAATACAACAAATGCTCTCGATCAAAAGGCTCTCAAGGAAACTTGAAATCAACATGTACACACCTGATAGCCTTTGCCGATTTGTCGTTTATACGCCTTTTGATAGCTTGCCTTAAACGTTGTTTAGAGCTAGAGTTACTTTTTCGCATAACTCTATAGATATGTTGAGACTTCTGGCCGCCAAGTTGCAACACCTGGTGTTAGTCACATCCTAATATATGGCATCAAACTAATAGCTTACAAAGCTCAAGCATGTACTCAGGCTGTTTTCTATTTTAAATGATAAGGGTACGTGTCTCCTCTTAGCATTGAGTTTAGTCTGACACATATGAATTTGATGACTCTAGTTGAGATATCTCAAAAGAAACGCATATCTAGGTACTGGCTTTTTTCAAGGTGGTTGATCTGTTGTACTTTTAATGTTATGATAGCCAATTTAGATGGCAGCATAGATGGTTGATACGGATAGTTTTTACTCTTCAAATAAAAAAGAATAATCACTTTATTAACTATACTACAATTGTCGCTTCATTTTAAAGTGTTCATATTCTTGAGAAAAGTACTCTTATATTAAGTATACTTTTAAATCAAACACTCGTAGGCCGAGCAGCTACTATATGATTGTGCGACTTGATGCGCAAATGCATTCTAGAATCTTTAACTAAAAAATCAATTATGATCAAGAAGAATGAGAGTTTCAAGCTAAAGTTATCAAATGATGACAAAAAGCACCACAAATTATTACGACTGTATCCTATATTCAATACTCATTGTACCTTTCATAAGCTCGAACAAGGTTGAGATATATCCAACATGCGTTGCCTTGACCTAAACTGAGCTTGCATAATATACAATGACGACAGTCGTATTGTTAGGACTGAAGTGTGCTCTTCATTAAGACTGAGACAACGTTAGCTCTATTAGCAGTTAATAAGAGTGTTATACAAGCGTAAAACTCTTTAACTTACAATTGGTTTTCTGGTTAAAATACATCTCTATATGTGTCTCTCGCCTCTTTTTTTTTTCGATTGTTGCAAAGCACTTGTTCATTCTCAACTGCGAACCCATTGGCATTGCAATTCAGATTAGGCGTCATTTAACTGCTTTCAAAGTCAAATGGTTCTCCACAGAATGTCTGTGTTACTTCAAAAATAACAATACTGTAGATCCTTTTTTTTTCTTTAAAGCTTTCGGCCAGTTTGAACCATCTAATTATAAAAAAAAAAAAAAGACAAAGGAAAAAACGAAAAGTAAAGGCTCAGTTCTGCTTGAAACATTAACTTATAAAATGATCTATACAAACGATATATCTTCTTAGGGATATGTCTTAGTAAAGCAAAATAGAAAAATAAAACTTAGTACCACCACTACTGAATGCGGGCTTTAGAATGATTTTCAGGCGATACCAAAATAATTCCTTATTTCCTTTTCTTCTTCTTTCTTTTTCCTCACTCCCTCTTTTCTATTTTTTCTCTCTAACATTGATCATGTATACCCAGTTGGCGTCTAAAAAGTCTTACAACATATCCGAAGCTAAGCTCAAGCGAATTCTCGAATACAATGAACGCTTAAAAGAACAACTTGAACTGTCACGTATTCCTGTTTCCGAGGCATCGAAAAGGTGAGATAGATACAAAAAGAATAAACAAACTTTTACCTAACCCTCCATCAATTAGCTTGATAGATTATTGTAGCAACACAAGGGATCCATTAGTACCATCTGTGTGGGGTCCTGTAAGTAAAGAAGAAGATCCTTTTGCGCCGGCCGCAGGAGGCAGTGGCGCTTCCGGTTGTTGTATTGTCATGTAAAAAAAAATCCTAATTTCGATCTCTTTTTTTTCTTTTTAATTTATTTGCTGTAAATATAATTATTCTTTATTTCTTAACGTGTGGTTTCTACTGAGACTGTATTGATTCTAAACATTGTTTATTTTCATTTTATACAAAGTTCCCTTATAAGAAGTTAGGGTAATAATAATAATAAAAGAAGTTGCATAAATTACACTAATTTAGTAGGCTTTACTTCACCCAAGAACATAGTCTTATCAGTACTTGCACTCATCACAATAGGTTCCTTAGGGTGCCAGTCCACATCATTAACACAACCCTTATGGCCAGGAAGTTTATAGAGAATCTTTCTGCTTTCCACTTGCCAAATCACCACTGTTCTATCAGCTGAACCACAAGCAATCTGACTACCATCTGTAGACCAACAGGGACGGATCAGGTTCTTTTCGTAACCATGAGGAGCACCTTCAAATATCTTGAGACAACGATCTGTAGGCGCAAAGGGCTTGATATCCCATACACGCACTTGACGATTCAATTAGTCAATGCATATGTACATGATATCTATAGTTCTTTACCTGTATTATCCATTGCATTGGTCAATAGATGAGACCCATCTGGACTTAAGGCCATACCAGTAACCGTATCAGCATGTCCACTTAATGAATAGACAGATTGATGTTTACGAACATCCCATGCATGAATTTCATTATCCAAACCACCTGCAAACACCATATCACCAGCATCACTAAAAGAAACACTGGTAATAGGGTAATCATGATCAAATGTATGTACTGCCTCCTTTGTTCGGTGATCCCATATCTTCACTGTGCGATCGTCACTGCCCGAGACAACCAATTCAGGACCACGGCGGACAACTTGACAGCTGTTGACAACAGCACTGTGTCCTCTCCATCGACGTACACGCTCACCTGTCTTGGCATCAAAGATACCTACTGTCTTATCGGCTGAGCAACTAAAGATCTGGCTACCATCTCGAGACCAATGTAATTCCATGATGGCATTGGTGTGTCCTTTCAGAATACCGTAATTCTTGACTTCACCATATGTATTCCATAATACTACAGAATAGAGTAAATCATCTACAGAAAAAAAGGATAGTTTATCCAATCACTTACAAATCTGTCTATCAAAACCAGCACTGGCAATGTATTCTCCAGAAGGATCAAATTGACAAGTATAAATTTCACCCTATTTCCCCAACTCTTTATATCAATATCTTTGCAAGGTCATGTTAGAGATAGTTCGACTTTACATTATGGCCTGTCAATTGCATCACAGGTGCTTCTAATCCAGATGTACGCTTAATCTATTATAAAACAAGTTGCTTAGTGTTGATGAAATAACATAAAAAATAAAATAAAGAAAACGCGCGTACAGTGCCAACAATTGCATTTCGTGTACCAGATCGTTGATCAGATAGGTTGATGAGTGACTGACTATTATCTTGAGTATCTGACTTGGCACGTTTTATAAGAGTGCCTCCATTGGATGATTCTGCCTGTCTTTTTTCTGCCATCGTGTCTTTAAAGAAAGAAAGAAAAAAATATAAAAATAGACGGAGTTTCAAATGCCTTAGGAGAGGTCTATTTTCTTGAGGGTGTACTGAAAAGAGTGAAGAGCAGATAAAACCTGTGTACCCGGAGTCTAAAAAGTACTAATTAAGCCACAAAGGTACATTTTACACTTTTTCATGCTTCCTGCATTACAATAAAGCACACTTACATCATATGAACCAAATGACAGATAAAGCGTATTGAATACTCTTCCTATTGATGTAGCTGCTGCTCTATAACCTCAGAAGCCTGAATGTGTTTTGCATGTAAAAGTATGCACACTTTGCAATTGACTGCAAGAAGCTTGGGCTCGACTTTTCGACTCTTTTTGCTGTATCTACGACATACCAGAACAAAGTTTGTAGGAAACGATGTTAGCAGCAAAAGAATGATTCCTGGTTGTTTGCTTATTGGTCAGCAGTTGTGGACCACAGTCCTTGACACATACAGTATCGTAGTCACCTTCAAATAGATGAATACACATCAGCTAGAGACTTCATAGCTATCCATATTTATGCTTACTAGAACCGATACCAATCACTTTTAGCAATACCAAAAGGGTTTTCGTAAAGAGGATAAAAAGCCTAGAGATTCATTTAAGGAATCAAGGCACCACTGCGGATAAACGAGCCATGAACATGTAAGTTGCTTGTATGTGTATTTTAAAAAAGTGATATAAAGCAACTATACTACTCAGGGGCACATGGACAATTGAATGACTGCCCTATAGTATCAGATCCCATAACTTGACCAGAAGGTCAGGAAACAGAGAAGCGGCAAATGATAGGCAGTTGCTTTGAATGGATAGGTGGGAGCAGCATTTCCACAATAATATACATACTCATGATCTGTCTTTGTGAAATCAGTTTGATAGCCTAAATGGACAAAATTATGTAGCTGATCTAGACCAACAATGGCAATCCAAAGAATACTGTGCTCTTTCTCATTTCAGATATATGTATATCATGGACCAATAGAAATAATTCTTGATGCCAAAAAAGACCTTTACAATTGACATGCCAAGTGTTGTGCTTGATATCACCATCACAAGTTTAAGTAAATCCAGCCTTAGCATGACAACTTTTATGACTCATAACCGTTTTTCAAGAAACAGATTGTTGATTTCGAGTCATTTTCAAAACAATTTTGTGCCTTCCTTTCTCAAAAAGTAAGGTCTTTGCGACAAGTAGCTTTGAAGGGAGTAGTAGTATCCGTTTACTATATTTTTGACATTTCTTTCTGAAGCTTATCCAATGTCGATATGCCACTGAGTTAAATCACTGGAAATCTCACCCCCATGACTCAACAATATGGCTTCTTAAATGCTTAGCTATCAGGGTATTGTACTCCAAAGTAGCTAGTGTTGGTATTGTGGTTTTCGATGAATAGCATTATCCACCAAAGTAGCTTGGGATTCTCTATTGAAACTCCGGGACACCCAAACCTAGACATCTTTACTGTCCTCTCTCTCTTCTTTTTCGAGGCCCGTGACTGATTTTATGATGTTTCTTTGAGTTTTTTTTCTCTCTCTCTTTTCTTTCTCTTTAAATACTTTTATCATGATTCCTTCAAGACGTATTTTTGCCTTAGCTTCTACTCGATACATTCACACAACCCGTGCCATGATGGCTGAGAGCGATGGCCTGTTTGGCAAAATCAATCCTTGGGCCAAAAAGGAACAAACCCCTGTTCAACCTACAACTACTGAAGAAGAAACCAAAGTGACATTTAATGTAGACTATGAAGATGCTGAAGAAATTGTTTCGTAAGTGTGTAAAGAAGAGGATAAGGATAGTCAACTTATAGATCTTTAGTTGGAAGCGTAGTGATGTATTGACTGATGTAGAGGCTATTGAAACAACTGTCAAGTCTGTCATTCAACATCATTTACCACAAGCTACTGAAACTAGTTTACCTTTAGATGATTTAAATATCAAGTTTCAGGTAAGTGATAGCCATCTAATTACTCTGAATTCCTCTGTTCATTCTTTATGTATATAAAAATAGATCTTAAAGGACAGTATGCAACAAACGGGTAAAGAAGTACCCAACTATCAACTGAACCAATTAAAGACAACACAAGATATTTTGGAATTCTTCAAGGGTTCTTTTGATCAAAAGGAATTGACAGTCGAAACCTTCTTTGAGGAACACAAGGATACATTGCCATCCAACTTGACATTTGCTGCTAGAGAATAAAAACTACGTTGATTGATATCTTGAAATAATCTTTGATGCATACGCCACAGCCTATCTGGAGGTGCTATATTGAAATAGACAGCAAACAGAGCCCTTTCTTCTTGATCCAGTTGACATAGAAAATAGAAGGCTTTATCTTTGGATAACTGAATGATCTGATTGGTTGTATTATGGCCTATTCTAAGTAATTGATGGCACTGAAAAAAAGAGAGAGAGAGAGAAGGATAAGCATATAAAGAAAGAAAGAAAAGCAAACTTACCAATTGTTTAAGGCGAGATTGATGAGGCCAAACCCAAGGACAGGGATCTGTGCTGTATTGATTGTAGACTTCATACAGCAATTCATGATGCCTGTCTAATTCATTCAGATCCACTAAGCATGGTGCAGTCATCATACGCTGATTGAAATGAATAAAATGAACTAGGCCAGGATAGGTGAGGGCAAATGAGAGATTGGTGAAATGAGTGGCTTCCTTTGTCAGTAGGAAATCATAAAAGTCTTGAAGGCAATCTTTTAGCTGAGACTTGAATTGCTTTACTTGGCTTGATTTGGGTTTCCAAGTATGCCTTAACATGGCCTTGTTGGGTGTCTAGAATGCTAAATGAGTCACATACATTCCTAAACACACACAAATGTACTTACAGGATCATCTTTACAGACAACAATGGCACATAGTCCTGAATAATAGACAAGAATCAGATTTGCCAGATAGATATGGCCCTCTAGATTCACCCATCGTCTCACCAGTTTGACATCATCCGGTTGATCGAAATAGCCATGTTCTCCTTTCATTAGATGAGTCAAGAGATGCTTTACAGATGAACTGTCTATCGTTCCTTCTTCTTCTTCGTCATCTCCTAGATTAAAGCTTTGAGACCTTGAACGGCTTGTAGGTGATGAAGGAGCTGAAGCGATATGCTCAGAGCTGGTTGGACTGATGAGAGGAATGCCTTGATGAGAAGAAGGTACACTGCTGGACAGAAAAGGTTTTGAATAGCCTATTTCGTCCATATTTAAGATATCAGCAATTGTACTGGATGAATTGACTGGATGGTGAAGTACATTAGACGGTACACGTTGAATATCCATCCGAGGTGTCTGAGTGTGCCAATAGGAGAGAGAAGAATCAGACGAGACAACAGTGGCAGAAGAAGTCGATTTGCCTCGCATCTTAAAGGGAGCTGAACTGGAGTTGGCTTCATAGACATACGCTAAAGATGATGAGGAAGAAGAAGAGGGGGATGAAGGGAAGATGGAAGTGGTATTGGAGACAATGGACTGAGAGAGAGTATGCTGAGGTGTGGCAATTTCATGTTTTTCTAATAAATAGTGTGACACAAGCAACCGTAGAAAATAGACAAATTCATCCGGTGCATGATTCGATTGATGGCTTGCTTCTACTACTAGTTTCTCACGTGCAAACAAAAAGCACCGAGACCAAGTATCTAAGGTATCTAGGTTAAAAAAGGGTGATTTGGAAGGAGAATACACAAATGGCTGACAACATTGAGCGAGGCTTTCGGTCAGTCGAGTCCGTAAATCGTCGTCTAGTTGAACTTGTTCAGTGGCACAGAGTGATTCGATCGATCGAATAGAGTGGATGCGTTGAGTGAATGGCAGTTGAGAGAGACAGGTATGGATATCAGAAGGGCGCAAGCTCGGTGTATGTTTGTGTCGACGTGGATGGTTGCCTTGTAGTTGAAGTGCCCAATGAGGACCATAATGGAATTTGAGGTATTGATGCATCGTCTTTAGATGCAGTTGAATGACTGACACAGGTAAGGATGGGTATTTATCAGCATAGGCTACATACAACAGGTTTTGTTGCTAAGATACACACAGTTAAGTAGAGCCATTTTTACAGAACATCACTTACTTCTTTAAAGACAACAAGCTTTTGGCCTGTGTCTACATATTCAAGTACGTCATGAAGATTGGCTCGGATCAGATCTTTAATGACAAGTAGTGGAAGATAGCGGATTTTGTTGTTTTCTGTCATCAGGTCATGTTGCTCTGACTGGTAGATGACTGAACCTAACTTGTTTAAAATGAAATAAATCATTCTTTTCTCTCTTTCATTATTCTCGTTTTCTATTTATTTAAGAGTTTTTAAAAAATATATCTATACATAAATGCGGGACTCCAAAAAAAAAAGGCCATGAAAATGTGCTACAGAATCATGCGCACCTTTCCAAACACCGCTTAACTCCAAACATCTTCTTGGTAACGGCTCATATTCCTTAAACTCTTGATATAAGCCTGTGCTTCTGACTCTGATTTACCACCCTCTACTACCACACAATTCACCAGGGCTTGGTTGACTTCACGCGCCATATTCTTGGCATCACCACAGACATAGACATAAGCACCTTGTTCTAAAAGAGTCCAGAGAAGAGCACTGTGTTGCTGAAGACGATGTTGAACATAGATCTTCTCAGGCTGATCTCGAGAGAAGGCAGTGATCATCTGAGAGTCGCCACCCAAAGTACTAAACAGTTCAGGCCATTCTTCAGCGTACAAAAAGTCTTGTGCTTGATGACGACTGCCATAGAACAAGAGGGTGGTGCCGACCTTCTTGCCTTCCTTCTTCTCAAAGGCTCTTTCACGCACAAACCCACGGAAGGGAGCCACACCTGTACCAGGACCAATCATGATCACAGGCACACTTGGGTTGCGCGGTAGTCTGAATTGAGAATGGCGTACATGCACGGGGATACGACTACAGAGACCGTCAGGACCTAGATAGGCTTGACGAGGGCCAGCAAGATCATACAGAGGTTGCTGTTGTTCGCCCTTTTTGGCTGCTTCAATCTGATACATGAAATTAGAATTGACGCCATAGACCCAACCTTTGGTGGTAGGATAAGAAAGGGTGACGATGGTGGCTGAGATCAGCTGAGGACTCTCTTTGGATGAACTTGAGATAGAATAGAAGCGAGGTTGCAAACGTGCCATTGTCTCTACAATTAAATCAAAAGGTACTTGACTAAAGAGGCCATCTTGACCGGCCATCACAAATTCAAGTACTTCAGCCAGATTTCGACAGGCATCGGCCACATGAAGACGGTAAGCCTCTTTATCATTAGCCAATTGAGTCAACATAGCCTTTGATGTCTCTGAAGGAGCATATTCAATGAACGAATAGAGAGCCTGACGAGAGACAACACTAGCAATCTCCATGTAATGTCTAAACATGGCTCGATAGGTTGTGGGTACAGGGAAAGGGTGTTTTCGGGATGCTGTTGGATCGACAGCCTGGATCATGACGACTGTGTCCAACCTGTCTGTCAAGCCCAATACAGAGGCTAGACGGTTGACTTCGATCTCGTTGTTGGTAGGCCAGATAGCAAGGTGATCGCCTGTTGTATAGCTTAGATTGGTCTGACTGATATCAATCTCTACATGGAGACAATGACGGTCTGTGCCTTGAAACAATTCGCGCGTTGTCAAAGGCGCCACATAAGGGCGTTTAGCATCATAGACAGCAGTGCTGGAAAGTACAGATGGGATCAGCTCATTGTTCCTTCTTTTCTTTTTCTTTCTTTACCTTGTGGTCTTTTCGGCCAATTCACCAAAATAGACATCGGGCTTTTCATAGTCTGTT
The DNA here is from genome assembly GCA_025331435.1 of Choanephora cucurbitarum. Lineage (NCBI taxonomy): Eukaryota > Fungi > Mucoromycota > Mucoromycetes > Mucorales > Choanephoraceae > Choanephora > Choanephora cucurbitarum. The sequence goes on along the minus strand of JAIWNI010000015.1, from coordinate 399,698 downwards.
GATTCCTCTACAGCATATATAGGTACTCTAGGTCCTGCTGAACTTGTTTCATTGATACCAAAATAATTACAGAAAGCAGGCCACATCTGATCCTTCCAGGCCAAGAAATCTTCTTCTAATGATCCATCATCATCTCCCTCTCCTGCTTCACCTATACGATGAGCACCTAATTTCATTAGCTGTTGATTGACTCGGCGAGAGACTGCATTGTATTGCTCGTATGTCTTGTTTCCCAAGCCGAACAGGATATAGTTCAGATTAGAGAGATGACTGTTTTCCGAAAAGCTTGGTTCTTCTTCTTCTGTCAAGAGATCCCAAAAATCAACAGCATTGTCTGTAGGCTCGCCTTCACCATAGGTAGCCAAGATAAAGATGGCCACTTTGTCTTTGGGCAGTTGATCCAAATAAGTCAAGTCATATAACTCCAAATCGGCTGTCATACAGCTCACACCGAATCGTTGAGAGCATTCTTTGGCAAGACGAGTAGCATATCCTTCTGCTGTGCCTGTTTGTGAACCATAAAAGACAATTGCTTTTCTACCCTAGAGAGTAACATGTAAGTCTATAGTCTCGCTCTCCTGTCTGATCCCTTCATCTCACCTGTTCCTCCATCACTTTAACAAAGTTTCTTTCTCTTTTAGGTGCTGATGTCACTAATGCAGGTTCCTCCTTTTTGCCAAAGAGCAGATTGGCAATCTGATGTCGACCGAACCATGCAGCAGTGCCAATACCAATAGCGCTTAATAAGATAATGTCAGTTGTATCCAGTAGTCTATCAGAGGCAGGTTGGTCTTCCATTTTTATTGTTGTCAACTAAACAAAGAAAGACAGAAATGAAGGTCGGGACTCAAAATGCCAATAGAAAATAAGGTCCCACTTTCTTCTTGGACTTTAAAGCCAGTGGAGGTACAAGGATTGTATAGAGACATAGATAACTTGAGAGATGCTGAGCATTTGCCTTGAAGAATACGAGTTTGAAAAGACATAAGGGTGCCTTTCTAGATCGATGTTGTTTACTGCAATCATATTTGTCAAAGCCTTTTTATGCATTGCTAGAAGCACTCTGGGTTTCCAGGAACAGTTGATCATGTTTACAATTGAAAATCTGGATGCAATCTTGCTTGTACATGATTCATATGATAGAAGCATTGTAGAGTGGAATAGAAACTACACCTTGGCTATATTCTCTCCTCATCGTATCTGAACAAACAAAATGCTTCTCTTGTCCTGATCGTATGGCATTTTATTAGTAGTTTAAACGATAGACGAAGATATACTCGCTTCAGATGGTATACGCCTAACAAAGAATAGGATCTGAAGTGAAAAGAACTTTTATAAAAACCTAATTTCTATGTGTTTGAACCAGAAGTGGTTTGATGAGCAAAACTTCTTTCTTTAGCTGTACAACCACAGAATATTCGGTCAAAAGGACCGTTCAGTCTCTAATTTTAAGCTCATACTCCGTTAAAGCTTGATTTCGTATAGTAAAGCAAGAATATTTAATGATTATGAAAATAAGGAGTAAATGCAGAAAAAAAAGAAAGAGAGTGGAGGTATTAAACAAGAAGTTATATAAACAAAAAAGGTAAATTAATAGGTAGGTACACAGCAAGCAGCAGATTCGACAAATTCCCTATTCACCATACAATTAGACAACGTATTTCCCCATTCTATACAGTAACTTACCATTCTCCTTCAATCATATCATTTGTCATTTCGTACTTGCCTAAGGCTTGGTTAAGATCATCCAAGGCTGATTGAACAGAAGAGATGCCGTCATCGTCTACTTCAGACCAAAGTTGTTCTGACAAGAATTCTTTCAATTGAACGCATTCATTATAGGCATCCTACAGACACAATGTAAGTGGCAACCCATTTGATTGTGCGACGGTATCTCTTTTACCTTGGCAATTTCGTTTGTCTTGACTTGACTAGGTTCAATCATGACAAGCATATGCAGAAGAAATGAGCTAGATTTCTTTGAACTGGAAATAGCTTCTTCCAGTGTGATATTTAAAGAGGTAGTCTAAACCATTCATAAGCCAATTGTGCATACACTAGACAACGCATATTTACCTTAGAGACAGTATAACCAGCTACTTGAGTAAGAGACATAGAGAGAAGAAGAAGAAAAACGTAAGGGAAAGAAAGCAAAGGAATGTGAGAATTGAATACGAAGCCCTCTTTATAGGTTCCTACAATTTCACATGTCAATTCTAAACATGTAATTCTATGCACACATATACAAAAATGGGAAGTGCTCTCACTGAAAATGATTTTTTAGCTTGTGAAACATATATCACAAGCTTGGTTCTTTCTTTTCCTTGCAAAGTCTATGATAGATCTTTTTGCGTCAAAATAGACTTGAATTAAGCAGGAGTATGTGTTAGTCTGAAAGCAAAAAGAAGCCTTTCTGTTGTTTTTTCTTATTTCATTCAGGCTTATTTTCTTTTCCTGAAAAGAGACAGGAAAGAAAAAAAAACGGAAAAAAGACTGTTCATTTGTTTGTAATGACGGGCAACTTTTTTTTTCTCTTTTATGCTTATGTGATGTAAAATAAAATTCTGCAATCAATAAGTTAACCTGGTGTAACAAATCATTTTAAAGAGTGGTCGTAATCTTCCTTTAACGGAACATGAAAGCTTCGTTTAGACTATAAGGAAGAAAAAAAAAAAAGGGGGGGGGGGAGGGAATCTTGATAATAAATACAGAGATTTCTTTTTTTTTGGAGGGGGGGAAGTGCGAATAGATTAGAAGTACATGTATGTTTACATAGATATAGATATAGATATATATATAGATGTCGTGTATACACATGCGTAAGGAAGGTGAGAGTGAGAAGGTGGAAATATATACATGTAATCTCTTTCAAAGAGAGAAGCTTCTTATTCAGGTCTAACATTGGTGCGTTCACCTGTACGGACATTAAGATAGAAAATGGCACCTTCATCGTCCATAACTACTTTCCAAGGACGAGGTACTCTTCTAGAAGAAGTTGTTTGAGTTGGTGTAGCAGTGGTGGTGGTGGTGGTGAGTGATGAATGGGTGGGCTCCTTGAAGGAAGGAATGGCTTTTTCCATAGGAGGTGAAAGTAATTGTGGGTTCATGACAGCTGCATCAGAGTGAATATGACTTGGTGCTGATACATCGTTATTGTTTGGTGTTTGCATTTTCTCATTTACGGGAGCTTCTTTATTTTCACATTGCACCACAGTTGCCTCTTGCTTTCTTGTTTCATCATTTTCATGTTTTCTATCCGATGAATGAATGGCATTGCCTGCAGCTTGTGGTTGACCTTTCTTAGCCTCGTTTTCTTTAAGTGGTGTTGTCATAGGTATATCTTTGTCATGATGGGCTTCCTCTGGGTTCTTCTTTTTGGAAGGAGCAGCTTGTTGTTGTTCAGATGGGCCAAATGAAGTATCGCTGGATGGCGTTACATCCATTACAATATCATCTCTGTCATCGATATCCAACTGACGTAGCCTCAATTGATGCTGGCGTTCGCGCTCTTGTCTTTTCTCTAAAGCTGCTGCTCTTAATTGATTGAGATTAGGTGCCTTAAAAGAAGACAGCAGTTGATTCTCTTTGGTTGTTTCTGTCTGTGATGAGAAAAGAGTGGTATCTTGCTGCAGTTCTTTAGGTTTTGCCACTTCATCGGATTTGTGTTTCTTGACTGGGCTGTCCTTGATTGGGACATCCACAGATGGATTGTCTGAAAAGACACGAGGACGCTTACGTTCTGCTCCATTTGTGTTATCCTTAACAAGAGCATGGTTGACAACAGGCAATGCCGTAGTCTGCTTCAAAACTGGATTGTTATCAGAACTAGTACTTTTGCCAGACACACCTTCACTTGCTACCGCATCAGAACGAACAGCATTCTGACTCGTCTTTGTAGCTTCCTCTTCTGTCTTCTTCTGTTGAAGAGTAAAAGTAGGTTGAGCAGAACGAGCAGATGCTGGTTTGTTTGACAAAGCATTAAGTGAGGCAGTACCTGCATTGACTGGTTCTGTCTTTAACTTGGGCTCAGTGGTTTCGACTTTCTGATTGGTGTTGGGTATGGGTTTTACAATTGTGTTACTCATGGTTATGATACGATGCGCCATGGATGAAGCGTCAGAGCCAAGTTTGTTTTGTTTTTTCAAAGAAGGCACAGTAGTCTTCTCTGCTTCTTTTGGTTGATTTTGGCTAGGTTTGTTATGAATGGGTGATGTATTCAACGGCTTTGGTTGTGAAGGCGTAGAAGGTTCATGTGTCCCTTGTTTTCCCTTGCTGGTAGTTTTGGACAACGATACAGGATTTGTACCTGGCGTTACCTCATGTGATTTCTTGTCACTGTTATTAGCCGGTACTTTCTTCCTATTTCTCTCTTGTCTAAACTGAGCAGGTAAGGGCCTTTTGTTGTAATTGGGGACATAATGGTCTGCTTTTCCTCGAGGGAAAGGTGCTTTTTCTTCGTCACTGCTTGATCCAGGCGAAGTGCTTCTGTGTCTTTTGCGTGAACGTGGAGGAGAGCGAGAACGTTGTGTTTTTTCAGTGGCACAAGGTGGTGGTGATCGAGTGGAAGGGTTGACCTTGTTCTCTGCACCTTTAACAATCACTTTCCTGTTAATAGGCTGAAACATTGTTGAGTTTGTAGCATCTTGATCTAAAGTAGTGGTAGCACTGGTGGTATTCTGAGGTTGAACATTCTTCTCTGTGTTACTCTCAACAGCCAAGGAAGGACGAGAGACTGTGATCTGAATGTTTTTGGCAAGTCTATCACGCTCATTCATGACAGATGTGTCATTTTCAGCTTGACGATTGTCTTTTTCATTGTCTTGTGTCTTTTTTTCTGGTGAAGCACTCTTCTTCTTTGGTACAGCTACTTCCATCGGTGGATAAGTTGACGATGCTGGTCCAGTGGGTATGACAGGTGTAACAGAGGCAGGACTCATTTGATGAACTGGCTCCAGGTAATAAGGCGATGAAGGAGGGTAAGGGGTGGAAGCGTTGCTGCGGACAAAGGAAAAGGACGATCTGCCTGGCTGTTGAGAAGGCTCTTTAGTAACATCATTGTTTTTCACAAAACTAAAGCCAGGAGAAGAAGGCGCAGATGAGACAGGAGAGACAGGCAAATTGTTGTCTGTGGTATTTCCATGATAGTCCACATTCTCAGTTGATATGCGCTTGCTGTTAGTGGGAGTGTTTCCATGATAAGCAGAGTGTTGTGATGTAGTTGGACTCATGATAGGTGTAGGGGAGTAGTAGTCTCTGTTGGGCATTGCATCTTGTTGATGCATATGTTTAATGTAGTGTGTACGATGGTGTGCTTCTGACGACAAATGCCGATGATGATGTCTTTGAGCAGCAGGCCCGGTAGGTATAGCATGGGCAGCAGGTCCAGTTGGAATTGAATGAGAGGCAGCATGGTTGTAGTAATGGTAATGATGATTGGCATATTGAACACCAGTATTATTCTGATAGTGGCCAGCTATCTTGAATCCTCTGTCTACAGGCGCAGCTGTGGATGATGAATGATCTGTACCTGCAGAATTATGCGGTGTAGATCTTCCTAGACGCTTAAAAACCTTAGGTAGGTGTTTTTCACTTTGCTGCCAATTGTTGTATGACATGATACATGAAAAGAAAAAGCAAAAAAAATAGTTTGTTTCATTGTCACTTCGAAATAAAAAAAATTACGGACTTTGAAACTTAAACTAGGGGACTTTCTATAAAAAAAAAATTTTTTTTTTGTTCCTACTGCAAATGCCTCTGAGGAAATCTCGTTCGCAGATTTAAAAAAAAGGTGTGTATTTTACATATCGTTTTAAGCTCAATATGGAAATGCCAGATCAATGTGAATAGTTTATTCCTGAAGAATTCAAACAATAAAACACAAAGCAAAAGCTAAGGGTTTGGGGGAACAAAAAAATCTTTCAAAGGAGATTTATTGAAAGTGATTCCAAAGCTTAACCTTAAAAAGGAAGTAGGGAGAAGGATAAGATAAAAAAATGCCACCGAGACATAAGACCAGGCAATAATGGCTATTGGGTCAACCTCAGCAATAGTACTGCGATGTGGTAGACTTATTGCGTTCTATCTTTGATCCAAAGACATTAAGTGCATTAGTCATGAAACGATAATGAGTGCGAAGCTTTGATATTCTGCTTCAATTTCTTTCACTAGAATATGTTTATTATATAAGTACATGAAAACAATAAATACAACTAAGTATAGAACCTAAAAGAGAAACATGAAGATTAGCCTCAAGCAGCAAAATATACTTCTTCACTTACTTTTTGTTAATAAGGTAAATCAACAAGTTCACATTTACTTTAGCCATGCCATCCAAGACAGTGACTGTCTGAACACCTTCAAATTGAGTCTGGAGTAATTCTTCATACCTCATATCTACTTGGACAGATGACATTGACCAGCCTGCATAGCTTCCTTCTATGGTAATGATGCCTGCCTGATCCATAGACAAAATGATAGGAATACGATCATAGTGGCGCTTGGGGATATCGGTGAGCTCAAGCAGAATATTACGCTCATATAACTGTTTGGCTGTGTATTTATAAGATCCAAAGGTGGGAACAAGACCTGATTTCTGTAAGCCTCGCATATGGAAATATTGTCGTGTAAAAGGCAAAGTAAACTTCTGTTTCTTTCCTCTCTTGGTAGCCATGGCCATCATGCAGCTGTCCAGATAGCCTTCATAAGAGTTGCCTTGCTCAAGCAGATAATCACGCTTTTCTTTTAAATGGCTGAGTGTCAACCGCATGCGTGCCAACTCTCTATCGCGTTGTATTCTGCGTGAGTTTTTGCCTGTGATGTCTCGAGCAATCATGTTGATTACATCCTGATAATTGTTATTGTTAGCAATCACTTTGCACCGCTCTAAATGCTCAACTAAGCGATTGGCAATACTCTTTAGTTGAAAAAAATTAACACTAAATGAATGTAATGTTAGTTATTTTAAGAAAACACTTTTCTTTATCCATAAGAACAGATATGGCTTCTAGAAGCCTTTTGCTTTTTTTCTATATATATATATACCTGTGAAGATCAAGTGGTGATTCTGTTTGTCCAAGTTGAAGGTTACGTCTCTTTGACAGGATTGCGTGTTCTTCAGATCCGTCTAGAAATTCCTTTTGCTTCAATCGAGACCACGCCTCTTCATGTTCTGGTGTAACAGGAGAAGCAAAGATTTCAGCTAAATCTTGACCATTTTGTATCTTGATGACATAGATCACTAATCGCTTTGTGTCCACTAGTAACTGTTGAAGTCGAGCAGTGGGATCCAACGGTATATTTTCCGAATTGTTGCTTAATCTTAGAAAGACCATGGACTCGGGCAATTCAGCATTTGGATGATAGGCAGATGGTCCAATTTCATTGATAATCGTATGGAGAATACCATCACCCTCAGGTTCCAAAGATTCTAAGTTTGCTTGAATAGTGTAATGCAAATGAAAGAGTTCGTTAGGAGAGAGATAAACGATCGGTTTGTGTGTGTTGGTCTGATCAGCAAGGGAATGCATCCCGAAATAGCTCTCTGGATCTTCTACATCAGTTACTGTTGATTTGTTTAGAAAGAAAAGTCAGCTCTCGTTTATCTGAAACTTTCTGCCCTAAAACAAAAGCGCAGTTTCTTACAAGCAAAGAACCATTCACCGAAACGTATCGTTGCATCTGCAACATATTCATTTAAAGGAGCAAGGAATATGTCATGAGTATCTTCAAAAACGGTTCCGCTTGATATATGTTGAAGCATTTTAGAAACCTAATAAATGGTAAGTCAAGATTTCATTTCCTTTCTCTCTCACTGCATTTATTACTTCTGCCAAGTTCTTTCTCTGCATTGGATTAATGACAGCATCGATTACATCGTATTGTTCAGGCGCACTAAATAAATGTTAATCAGAATTCAATGTATCTCACATAGAGTAGTTTTCCCCCAATCTTTTTTTTGTTTGCATAACAAACGCATTGTTACTTACACAATAGCAGGATTCAAATAACGATAATAAATAAAGTTACCAATAATACGAATAATTCGCTCTTGAGGTTCATCAGGGAAGTTCTCTTCCAAGATCAATCTCAATTCCCTGGCTACAACACGGATACCGTAAGGCACTGAATTGACGATTGAGGTAATAGCAACAAAGAATTGCTCTGTAATTTCACGCAAGTTTCTCAAATGAATGACAAATGTATCACGTACTTCTGGGTCAGCAAGTGCATCTTGGGATGTGATAGCATGGGGACGATTGGATGGCATACCGGTTCTGCATTCTTCGTCATTGATTGCCTTATGATAAATACTAACTGGATCTGTTTCTAAATCCAGAAAGTCATTATTGACAATTTCGTTTACAAGTGGGCACAACAGCGCTCTAAAAAATTCTCGCTCTTTTGCACCACGGTTAGTTTGGACCACCAGCTTCATAAAAGTATAATTTCCACGCATAAATTCTTGTGTACTCTCTACTGTCTTCATTTCTTCAGCTATACAATACTAGTGGAAAGAAGATTTTGTGTAAGTCAACTCAATTCCTGTTTTTTTTTATACAAAAGTTTCCAAGGCAATAGTTTCTTTCTTTTACCTTGCAAAGATTGATCAACAAGTATTCTTCACGAGAATTAGTAGCATAGCCAAATAGCGAGAGTACAGTGGATTCTATCAACTTATGACTAGCATAGTGTCCCAAATCTTGCCTACTGGTCATCGACAGTAATCGAGCAAGATATTTAGGTTCTGTTTGTAAAAGATAGACCAGCTCTTGAAATAATTCAAGACGGCGTCTACTTTCTTTATCAATACCATTCAAGGAGAAAGGGTTGGTCTTGGATGATTTGATGGTTTCGGATATCAAGAGCTTTTGTTCATTCTTCTTTTTGAAAGCACCATTATGTCTAATCAAGTCTTCAATAGTGATTGTGTTTTTCAAGAACAGAGCGATTTGTATATCAAGCGTGTTTACATGAGCATCTAGCTGGTTGTTTTCTTTGATGCTCTCTATGATTTGCTGGCGAAGTTCTTCTTGGGTCAGTTCTCGATCAAAGTCCAAATCATTATCGTCAAGCAAGTGAATGAAACTCTTAACAATACCGACTGTTGGACTATCATATGTCTTTAGCTTGCGATAAGCTGCTCCCATGAGCTTATGGCGAATGAGGGATTGCACTTGAACAACGCTCGCTAGCTTGTCTTTGTAATGGTTTATTCTTTGCTTTTGTTGAATTCTAACAGAACGAGCACGGACTGCTGCCTGAACTTTGCATATAAATCTCGCTTGTGCTCTATAGTCTATTTTTTGGGATTCGTTGTAGTGTCTGGTAACTTGTCCTCGAACCTGCGCCTGTATCTGGGTGATGAATGATGTAACATACTTTGATTTGTAAAGCTGAGACTGAAGCTTGTAATTTCTTTGTGCTATCCAAGTACGAATAAAAGCTTGGCACAAAACTAACTTGTCGAGATTGGCTTCATCTGACCAATATCTTTCAGCCTCTAACAATGACACTATTTGGTTAGAGCTTTATACACATTTTTTTGCATTTTCTTACTCTCTTCTTCAGATAATTCTTCTTCAGAATTCGTATCGTATTGCTCTAATTCAAAAATGCTTTCGTCCTCATCTTCATCGTCTTCATCGTCTTCGTATTCTTCTTCAATGATCAAGTCTGGTGTAGAAATATCTGCTGTTCGATCAGAGCAGTAGCTGATATTTAAGACATTTTCGTTCTCATCATCTTCTTCATTCAGTTCTTTGCGCAAAGATGAGCCTACATTTGTAAAATTTGGCATGACAATGCCTGATAGATCTAAATGGCGCTGAGTTGCAGACAGTTCTTCATCTAACAATCGAAATCATTCAATCATTTCTGTTTCGTCATAAAAAAAAAGAGAGACTTACTTGTGAAATGCAATTGGCCTACAAGGTTTTTGATATTAGGCGCCAAGTTACGTCTTGACAACAGATGACTGACAGAATAGTGAGCAACTGCAAAAGTTTACCAGATAAAGCATTCATAAGTTTACCTCAGTGCATGAATACAGTAGATGACTTTAGGAACATTCTTTTTCTCATACAGATCAGTTAGTTCAAACCAAAAGATCTGTGGTAATCTCGCTACTTTGAGCGCATCGAAAAAATAATTGATATTATCTGAATGACGAAACTGTAGTCGTTTATCCTATAGTAGTTCAATCAGTATGTATGTATATATGTATACGTACTCTCGTAGGTTTTGTAATGCTTGTACCTGGAATATCTTGCGGACGATGCCAGGCACCATCCATTCAGCTAATCTGGCAAGAACAATACCATTTCTCATTGTTTCCTCTAACTTGATAATTGGGTCAATTTCGTCTTGCAAACAATCCTCAATCCATCTGAATCAGAGATACACATAAGAAAGGGGACTTTGTTTTATCACTTAGTTTATAGTTATCAAATTACTCTTTAGCTTCACCAATATGGCAAAGGTATTCATAAGCCAAAAGGTTTGTTCGCTGCTTATCCATCCATTGACCTGTGCTTGTCTTTTCATCTTTTTGAAGACGAATTCGACCTGCACAAACAAATTTATTTGATTTATTAGTCTGATCTGCGTACACCATTCATAAGTCAAATTCGTATCTCACCTTGCATTCCTACAATTTAAAAGAAGATGATTTTCAGGTACATGAGTATATGATCTTTTTTATTCCGAAATCAGTCAAGTAGCTTACCAATAACATCTTCTGCATCTTCTGTGATGGTTGGAATATGAAGGTTTGTAAGACCATCTTTACCAGCCATCACAGATAGCTTCTTTAATGGCGTTGCATGAATTGACATATACTTTTTAATGAAAGTATAGGAATTTTTTCTGTTTTGAAAGGAAAAAGGAACAAAGAAAACAAAAAGTAATCTTTTGTTTTGTTTTATACTGACATTCCTTACTCCCAACGAATAGTAAGAATAATGATCCGAATTCTTCATGTTCAACACTAGTTGCCGATTTAGCAGCTTTTTGTTTTGTTTCTCTTTCTCTGTCTTTGACTCTCTTTCTTTAATCAAGTATATGACTTCACTACTGCTTAAACTACAATTTACAACAAAAGAAAAAAAATATATAAGGAAATGCATAAACTAAAGAAAAAAATGAGAGTTAAAGAAGATAAAAGGTTATAACATAATGAAAGTTGTTTTTTTAAAAGAAAAGAGGGCAAATTAAGTCAAAGAATAGTAGGATTAAGCTAAAAATGAAATGAAGAAAGTTATTAGCCAAGCCTTTTTGTATTGAGAGCAAACTACTTACCATGACTCTCTAAAGCTCTGGCAGCAAAGAATTTGACATCAACATCTTGATCTGTGCTGAGCTTTTCAAGTGTAGGCTTAACTGAGCTAGTGATAAGTTCAGCTGTGCTAGGGTCTTTTTTCAATAATGGTATCAAAGTCTCCAATGATTTAGCAACGTTGAAACGAATGTTGGGAATAGGATCTTTGGACATTTCGATGATTGTAGGAAGGATGCTTTCTTTGACCATCACAGGTGTCAAAGCTTCAGCCATAGTCTAATAAACACATGTCAATATACATCTCCATGTAGAAAAATAAACTGCTTGTAAACCTACTGTCAATGCAAAAATAGTTGTCATTCTATGTAAATAATTCTCATCGATGGTCATTTTCATCACTTCAGGGATGATAGCTGCCTTAGCCCATTCAGCACCAAAGACTTCAGTTAACTTCATCAGGTTTACGGTAGCAGCTTCACGAATAGAGAACACAAGATCACGAAGCCAGGACATACACAAATCCAAAAGCTTTTCTTCGAAAAACTGACTACCAAATTGCTTGGCTAGAAGAGGAATGTATTCAATAATGGCCAAACGAATACGCCATTGCTTATCTTCTGACAGTTCAACAATAGCAGGCAATAAAGCTTGAGAGACACGTTCAATGCCAATAGCTGAAACAAGGTGATGTTAGCGATGTGTATAGCACAATTTTTCTTCCTAAAGTTACCTTTGTTGATTGTTTCCAAATTGGAAATGACGTTCAAACGAACATCAGGGAATTCATCTGTTAATTGTTGTAAGAACAAGGGCAATAGGTATTCCATTGTACTGTATTCAATGTTAGAAAAAAAACATAGATGCACATGCACAACTCCCCATATGATTGCATTTTACTTACGCATCTTGGCCGATGATGGGAGCTAATCCACTAATATCCTTTGCAAGAGCAGCACGGGCATGTTGATTTTCGTCAGTCACAAGCAATTTAACACATGGCAAAAGTTCATTGAGGATAACAGATGTATCAACTAATTTAGCATAGCCAGGAACTTGACTAGCAGCAGCAGTTCTAACTTCACCTTCAGTGTCCTTCAACATACTGACAAATGCAGCGGTGAAATTCTCTCGGGCAATTTCTTGACCAAATGCATCAGCAAGCTTATTTTTTAAAAAAAATTAATTGGATTGTGCCTGAATCGGTCATTCAATATACATCATTGATATTGAATAACACCAGCAAATTATGTGATCATTTCTCTATACTTACCTCAACATACTTCGAGGCAACCATATATCTCACTCTCCAAGCCTTATCGGTAGCTAAAGAAGTGAAGGCGGGCAACAAAATAGCCTTAATTTGATCATTAGAAGGTCTGTTGGCAAGTGCAACTAAGACCTCAACTGTCAAGAGACGAACTGAATCTTGGTCGTCTTGAGCCATCTGTTGAAACAAAGGAATAATGGCAGAAGAAATATCCTCAGAAGACACTTCCCCAACAAAGTTCTAAAATAGCAGGCAGATGTTGTCAGTCTCTTTCTCTCTGTTTCCTTTCATTGTTCTCATGTTGTCTTCATTTACCACTAAAGCTTTTGCAGCAGCTCTTCTGACCATAGGGCTGTTGTCTTCTGCTAATTGAGTGAATAGACTATATCATGTTGATTTGTTAAAAGGTGCCTCTTCCTCTTTCTCCTTTTCTCTCTCTCTCTCTCTTTTTTTCCATATTCTATTCAAGTGAAAAACAAAATACTCACGACTTCAATTCTTGTTGAACAGCAGGACTAGCTCTCTTATAGACAGCAACATAAAGACCAGTGGCAGATGTTCTGCTAGTAAACCAAACACCGGTACTCAATCTTTTGATAAGAGGAATAAAGTGCTTTTCAATATGATCTTCGGGTAAGACTTGAGCAATATCACAGAGTGAGGCAATAGCCTATAATTCAAATAAAAAAAGGGGAGAGTAAGCATAAGCTGCGAAGCTATTGTTGTTGCTGTTGGACTTGCCTTGTCTCGGACAGTGGCTTCTTCTACAGCGGCAATGTTCTCCAAAGGAGCCAAAAGACAATAAGCATATTCAGCACCACCAACAGCGTTGACTAATCTTCCTAGTTCCTCAGCTAAAGCCAACAAGACTTCATCTTCATCATCGATGGATTCTGTAGTAATACAAGTAAGATGTATACGCGTGCAATCAAGGTAGGTTTTAGAAAAAATGAAACAAAGAGTTCAGTATAAGTCCTGTAGAAAGAACGCGCAAATACAGAAAAAATCACCTTGTAAGAAGGGAATAAGCTCGTTTCTTGCTCTCTCTGCACCTAAGGCATTGGCAATAACATCGAGCTTTTTGATGGAATTAAGTCTGTAGACGACATCTTCGTGTTTCAGTTCGTCAATAAAAGTAGCCACGTTGTTGTTGTCTTGGCTCATAGCAGGGGGATCTTCATCCATAAATTCAGTTGGTGGAACTGTGTTGTTAGTGTCAATATCCATATCTGTAGCCATTCTTTTTCTATCTTTCTCTCTCTGAAATATAATATATATATTGATTAAAACAAAAAAAAAGGCTGTTCTCGCTTTTTGGTATAAATTTAAAGCTCAAATTATGGAAAAAAAAGTGTGTGTCCATGAAGTCATGACGTGTTATCGGGGGTTATGAGCTTGCTTTAAACGGAAGAAGCGCATAAAAAAACATCGCATAGTTTTTATTGATAAAATAAAACAAAAAGGTACAATTCTATTCGAATTGAGATACATCGCTAGCCTATAAAAAAATATTTAGAAGTCTGATGAGAGCAATAAAATTAACTTACCTGAGCTGATTGAACTGAGTTTACTTCTGGACTCGCTGATGAAACAGAAGCGACCTCTTCATCATCAACAGCAAAGTAGAGGTTGATTTCTTCATCTTCGTGATAAAGAGGCTCTGCTAAATCTCTGGCCAGATTAAAGAGAGCCCTTTTCTCTTTAGCCTGATATAAAATGGGTGGTTGAGTAGGTAAAGTGTAAGTAGGCATAGCAAAAGTAGGGCGTGTAAAAGTAGGTCTGGCGCTGCTGGAAGATACAGAAGATGGAGGAAAGTTGATGATAGGAAGAGGAACAGTAGGCAGAATAACAGGAGCTTTAGTAATAGTCAAAACAGGATGCAATATCTGATCAACGAACTCCTGAATATCACTCATTATGTGACCGAAGAGCTTAGTAGCATCCAATCCCGGAACTGTAAAAGAGATACGAATCAGTTATACGTTTATAGGATTTTTTAAGCATAAAAAGGACCATTTACTTTGTGCCATTTTGAAATCCATAGCTTCTGAAGCTGATTCAGAGCTAAGCAAGCTTTCAGACTGCTCTGATACCACAATGACAGCCTGTACAGCAGCAATAGTAGAGATCAACACAGGGAGCTTGAGCTGAACCATAGGTAGTAACAAAAGTATATGAAATGATAAAAGAAGAACTCTGTTTATGATGAAAACTCAAGTTAAAAAGAAAAGAAACGAAGGCATTCTCATATAAAGTTCAAGACATATTTGAAATTCTGAAGCCTGTTTGATTTTACTACAAAATGTTGTCTACTGATTGATCTTACCCTGCTTTGAAAACGGAACGTGTGTTGTCATTTGCAGCTTGATTGTGTAACACTCTATATTTCTCTGAAATGACATATCTATGTTGGTCATTCCTTGGTACTACAGTTCGTGGAAAAATAAGTAAACATAGAATAAAATAACATGTATAGGCCAATTTTTGTCATTAAAGATTGGTTTCCATGACTAGAAAAAAAGAGAGAATCAGGTAGCCATACCATTACAGCTCCTTCTTACTTGATGAGATACATAGTAGAGATCTGTCGTCTCTGTATATATATGTGGCTGAATGTGGCATGTCTGGCTTATTGGCCATATATGGCAATTCATGATCTTCTTTGGAAAATTTTTTCTTTCCCTCCAACTATCTTCTTCTTCTTCATTCTTTCTATATGGAATTGTTATCTCTTTTGGATATTGGTCTATCTGCTCACTGCTCTTTTGTTTATATCAATTAGTTTATAGTAAAGAGGAATTACGAAAGAAGAAAAGATAAGATGAGTGCCGTTTTTGAGTTTGACGATCTACCTTCAAACCACGAAGCAAATGATCCCGAGAATGACTACTCTTCTGACACAGATGCTGCTGAAGCCAAGACTGTTCCGTTAGACGAAAAACTCTATGAAGTTGCACTAGGAGAAAATTTCATTTCTTCCTCTTTGAAAACAACACCCACAGCCAACGCACATCGAAAAGTATGTTTAGATGATTTTGAAATTCTAAAATTACTCGGCCGGGGAGCGTAAGTGATGAAGAAGAAAGGATGATGAGGAGAACTAAACGATTTTATTTCAACATTCAATAGATACGGAAAAGTAATGCTCTGTCGCCATAAAGATAGTGGCATCTTGTATGCTATGAAAGTGTTGAAGAAAGCATCTTTGTTTGTTCATGCCAAGAATGCCGAACACACAAAATCAGAACGACAGATTTTGGAAGAAGTCAAAAGCCCCTTTATTGTTCAACTGTTTTATGCATTCCAAACAAATGATCGACTTTATTTGATTTTGGAATATGCAACTGGTGGCGAATTATTTACTCATATGGCTGCAGGTTAGCTTATGGCTATTATGTCCTTGCTTACTAAGCTATACTAATACATGACCTACTTAGAGCATATGTTCACTGAGGACACAGCGCGCTTTTATTTAGCTGAATTATTACTAGCTCTGGAACATATTCACGGATTGGGTATCGTCTACCGCGATCTGAAACCTGAAAACTGTTTGTTGGATGGTGAAGGTCATGTTCGCTTAACCGACTTTGGTCTCTCCAAAGTGTCGATTGAAGGTAGTAGAACAAATACTGTTTGTGGAACAGCGGAATATATGGCACCAGGTAATAATGATGAAATGAGCAAGTATTTGATATCCAGAAAACTCATTTTGAAATCTAGAAATCCTTCTGGAACTTAATTATGACAAAAGTGTGGATTTCTGGACATTTGGTATTCTGATGCACGAAATGTTGACAGGCTATGTAAGTGAAAAAAGACCTGTTTTCTATTGTTGTCGTACGACTGTTAACACAGGATTTTTTTTGTTAGACACCATTTCGCTCAGGCAATAAGAAAAAGACGTTGGATGCTATTTTGAAGAAAAAATTACAGATCCCTTACTACATTTCAGCAGATGCCAAAGATTTAATGATTCGAGTAAGCTTATCCACTTCTTATTACTTAATGTATTCTTATGCTATTTTCTTTAGCTCTTGCGCAAGAACCCTAATGTGCGTATTGGACTTGATAAAATCAAGACACATCGGTTTTTTCGAAAGATTGATTGGAAAGAATTAAAGAATCATAACGTAGTGCCTCCTATTATACCAGTTGTTGTAAGCAAATGAAAGACCCTTTTTTTTGTTATATCAAGATAAGACTAACTTTTCTAAAATAGACTGATCCTTCTTTAGCTGAAAATTTCGACCAGCAATTTACTAATGAAGTCATCAAAGAGACACCAATTGAAAACAACACCTTAGATGCCAAAATGCAAGATTATTTCTTGAATTTTAGTTATGTAGCTCAATCAAGTCATCTAACGAGCAATGGATTAAGAAATTAAGAATAAATTTATTTGTTTGCTTCATACTTCCGGAAAATATTGAAGGATAAAAAAATCGGGCTTGTAGCACAATGTCCCCTTTGTAGATTTTGTTATATCCGTGCATAGAGATAGCTTACTTTGTCGGAAAAAAAAAGAAACCAAAACACATTAAACGCCATCTGCACTACGTCCATGACGTTTCTTAGATCTTGCCTACAACTCCGATTCAGTTTGATGCATATACCCAAAAAAAATCCCAACGCAAATTATAAAGGTCTTGTCTTATCCTTCAATTTTCTTGCCTTTTTTTCTTTTCCTCTTTTTTTGTTTATCGTATTCATTTTATCTTGTAAACATGGTTAACGCTCTTGAAGAAAAGTCCATCAACACTATTCGTGCCCTCGCTGCTGATGTTGTAGCTAAGGCTGCTTCTGGTCACCCTGGTGCACCTATGGGTTTAGCTCCCATGGCTCATGTCTTGTTTACAAAGTATCTTCACGCTAACCCCAAGAACCCTTACTTCATCAACCGTGATCGTTTTGTTCTCTCTAACGGTCATGCTTGTGCTCTTCAATATATCTTGCTTCACCTCTTGGGTTACAATGTCTCTATGGACGATTTGAAGGAATTCCGTCAATTGAGCTCAAAGTAAGTTAGCTTGTTATATAACGCGTTTTGATATTAATTGACACATCCCTTCTCCTTTCAGGACTCCTGGTCACCCTGAACGTATTGACACAGAAGGTGTTGAAGTTACCACTGGCCCTCTCGGTCAAGGTATCTCAAACGCTGTTGGTTTGGCCGCTGCTGAAGCTCACCTTGCTGCTACTTATAACCGTCCCGGTTTTGAAATCTTTAACAACTATACCTATGTCATCCTTGGTGACGGTTGTCTCCAAGAAGGTGTCTCTTCTGAAGCCAGTTCTCTTGCAGGTCATTTGAAGCTCGGCAAGCTCATTGCTTTCTACGATGACAACCACATTACTATTGATGGTGACACCGCTGTTTCATTCACTGAAGATGTTCTCAAGCGTTACGAATCCTATGGTTGGCATGTACAAACTGTCGACAACGGTGACAGTGATTGTGAATCTATTGCCAAGGCTGTTGAAGAAGCCCAAAAGGTCACTGACAAGCCCTCTCTTATCAAGATTAGAACAACTATCGGTATGTTTGTTTTGAGAAAAATTGTGTGTGTGTGTGTGTGTGTAGATATGTGCGCTTACAAGATAAGTCTGTGTAACGCACACATTCATGCACACTGTTAGTTTGAACTTCTGCTTACTCTTATCATTAGGTTTCGGTTCTCTCTTACAAGGTGAAGAAAAGGTTCACGGTGCTCCTCTTAAGGGTAAGTCATTCATGTATACCATGCGCTGCTGCATAACCATATAACTGACTTCTTGTTATATAGACGACGATATCAAGCAAATCAAGGAAAAGTTCGGTTTCAACCCCGATAAGAAATTCGAAGTACCTAGTGATGTAAGGGTTACATAATAATTGATAGGGTATGAAATTCAATGTTTCTAACCCATGTTTCATTTTTCAGGTCTATGACTTATACCACAAGCGTGCCGAAGAAGGTGCTGAATACGAAGCTAAGTGGAACAAGCTCTTCAAGGAATACCAAGCTAAGTTCCCTAAGGAACATGCCGAAATCGAACGTCGTTTCGCAAACAAGTTGCCTGATGGATGGGAAAAGATTCTTCCTCGCTTCACACCTAAGGATGGCGCTGTCGCTACTCGTAAGTTGTCCGAAGGTGTCTTGACTGCTATTGAATCTCAGCTCCCTGAACTCATTGGTGGTTCTGCTGACTTGACTGGTTCCAACTTGACACGTTGGAAGGATGCTGTTGACTTCCAACATCCTTCTACTGGTCTCGGTGACTACACTGGTCGTTACTTCCGTTTCGGTGTTCGTGAACACGGTATGTTTGCTTTCATGAACGGTTTGTCTGCCTATGGTGGTATTGTTCCCTACGGTGGTACTTTCTTGAACTTCTTGACTTATGGTTGGGGTGCTGCCCGTCTCTCTGCTTTGGGTCGTATGCGTGTTATTTACATCATGACTCACGATTCCATCGGTCTTGGTGAAGATGGTCCTACTCACCAACCTATTGAAACTTTGGCCTTGACCCGTGCTACTCCTAACATGTTGACTATTCGTCCTGCTGATGGTAACGAAGTTTCTGGTGCCTACTGGGCTGCCCTTACCAACTTGACTCGTCCTTCCGTCATTGCTCTCTCTCGTCAAGGCTTGCCTCAACTTGAAGGTAGTGCTCCCGAAAAGGTCTTGAAGGGTGCTTACGTTCTCAAGCCCGTCAAGGATCCCAAGGCTGTTCTTGTTGCCACCGGTTCTGAAGTTTCCCTTGCTGTCGAATCTGCTCAAAAGTTAGCTGAAAAGGGTATCACTGTTCAAGTCGTCTCTATGCCTTGTTCTGAACTCTTTGATGAACAGTCTCATGAATACAAGTTGGAAGTCTTCCCTGAAAATGTCCCTGTTATCTCTATTGAATGTCTTACCACTTTCGGTTGGGAACGTTATGCTCACTCTTCTATTGGTATGCGTACCTTCGGTTCTTCTGCTAAGGCTGAAGATTTGTTCAAGAAATTCAACTTTATCCCTGAACACGTTGTTGCCAAGACTGAATCAGTTATCGAACACTTCAAGAAGCTCGGCTATGTTCCTCAAACCAATGTTCAACTTTAAATTGCATCCCCTCATTTTACATCAAATAACTTTTTATCTGTATCATATTAACAATTATTTTTTGCTTTATTAAATAAATTGAAAATCATTTTCAAAAGAAAATGACTTTGTTAAATAAAAAATTATATTTTTAGTTCTTGACAACAATGTTGCCAGAAGTGTAGACTTCCCAGCTGGATGCCTTCTTAGGATCAGCGAGCAACTTGAGAGCTCTGAGACGGAACTTGTAAGCACCACTGGGAACAGGGATAGGAAGGGGAGCGCTAGCGATAGAAGAAGGAACATAGGTACCATCCCAAGGGAGGTTGGTGAATTGATCTTCACTGACAAAGTTACGGCCAAGGTATTCGAGACCAGTCAAGAATTCAC
This sequence comes from Choanephora cucurbitarum, assembly GCA_025331435.1. Lineage (NCBI taxonomy): Eukaryota > Fungi > Mucoromycota > Mucoromycetes > Mucorales > Choanephoraceae > Choanephora > Choanephora cucurbitarum. The sequence goes on along the minus strand of JAIWNI010000015.1, from coordinate 379,705 downwards.
CGAGAACCTTTTCAGTTTCAGCATCCAAAAGTTCAGCCTTGATCTTAGGAGCAGGAGTCAAGAGACGGACAACAACGATAGGAGCAGTCTTGGGGTTGGCACGGTCGTAAGTGAAAGTATCAATTTGGTCGTATTCCTTGCTCTTGGAATCCAAGATAGTAGGGAAACCTTCATCGAAGATGGGCAAAGTGTTTTGCTTACCAACAACACCAAAGTAAGGAACCTTAACATCAACATTGTTCTTTTGTTGCTTGGACTTGAAGTGAATGAAACCACCGTAGAAGACATGGTCCTTAGGATCAGTGTTGGGAGGAGTGACAGTAACCTTAACCTTTTGAGACTTTCCGGGAGCGAGCTTGAATGACTTGACAGAGAACTTGATCTTAGCAGCGGCGTTAACGTTCTTGGCAGGTTCAAGAGGAGCGTAACCGGTCTTAGCAACATCATAAGGAGAAACACCAACGGCAACATCGTTTACAGCTTCATATTGAACAGTCTTGGTACCGTGGTTAGTGATGGTGATGGTTTGGGTTCTGTACTTGGTGGTAGCAGTGTCGTTGAAACTGATTTGAGCAGGAGAGATGTGAACCTTTTGAGTGATGGCATCATAAACTTGAACGAGACCAGCACCTTGGCGGATAGGAGTGTCAATAGAAGTAGATTGGTCAACAGGGACGGATAAAGCGTAGTTTTGGAATTGTTCGTTGATGAACTTGATGGGCTTGTTTTCTTTGCCGTGAGCGTGGAGGTACAAGGCCATTGAACCAGCAACATAGGGAGCAGCCATGGAAGTACCAGACATAACACCCCAAGCACCAAGGTAACGAGGAACAGTAGAGTAGACGACACCACCAATACCGGCAATGTTAGGCTTGAAGTTGAGTTCAGAAGAAGCACCGAGACTGGAGAAAGAAGAGACGGTACCAGCATCAGCAACAGGAACAACAGCACCAGCCTTGTCGAAGGTAAGAGTGACAGCCTTAGACTTGGAAGCTTCGAGGATGGCTAAACCATCAGCCTTGCTAACGGAGATAACAGGAATACTGACACCAGGAGTAGAAGCAGAGAAAGTACCATCAACGTTATTGTAAAGAACAACACCAACAGCACCCTTAGCAGCAACGTTTTCAACCTTGGTTACGAATGTACAAGTACCTCTTTGAATGAGAGCAATCTTACCGCTAACAGATTCAGGGACACTATCGGCAGTACAGGCATCAGCACCGTTACCAGGTCTGGCTTCACCGGCAACAACTTCACCATCCTTGATAGTATCATCGTTACTGGCAGTGTACAAAATCTTGCGGTCGATACCACTAGCTTGGAAGTTCTTAGCAACATAGTTACCGTTTTGAATAGAAGCAACAGAGAAAGCACCATCGGCTGTACTGGGTTGACCAACAGTGTAAATACCCTTAGCACCAGAGTTACCGGCAGAGATGACGACTAACAAGAGTGAAAATAATCAATAAAATTTCTTGGACAATACAAGCATGATTCTACATACCACTGACACCCTTGGCAACGATCTTGTCAACAACGGAAAGCTCAGCATCATTGGCATTAGCCCAAGAGTTAGTTTCACCCAAGGACAAGTTGATAACATGAGCACCTGCATCATAGGCAGAGAGCAAACCTTGAATAACGACATCGTTGGTAGTACTACCAGTACAACCAAAGACACGCCACATACCGAGGTTAGCTTCAGGAGCAACACCAGTGAAGTTCTAGAGAATATAAATCACCAACTATTAGCCAATCGTTTTAGTTGTAATGAAAAATAACTTACGGTTGCTTTGTCATAACCAGCAATAATACCAGCAACGTGAGTACCGTGACCAGAAGCACCGGAATCAGCACCACAGTTATCAAGAGGATCATTGTCAGGCTTAGGAGTGTTACTACCAGTGTAAGCGTCACCGACTAAATCGAAACCCTTGGAGACCTTGTAACCTTTACCGAAACCGCCACCAAAAGCAGGGTGCAAGTAATCGATACCGGTATCGAGGATGGCAACAAGAACACCCTTACCCTTGTTCTTGAGTTCAGTGTGGACAAGGTCAACTTGGGTCATACCATGAGGCAAGACAGTAGGAACATCCTTCTTGCCCTTCTTAAGAGTAACTTGAGGACGAGCGATTCTTCGGACAGGGTAAACAGCCTTGACATCAGAACGGTCAAGAATGGTCTTCAATGCAGCAGCATGAACTTCATCGTTTGAAGCTTCAACAACAACAGTGGCACCGGTGAAAAAGCTATGGCTGAACTTTCTCTTGACCTTTACTTCAACATCTTCATGTGCGCCTTGAATGCTTTGAGTGAAAGATGAACCTGCAGGAGCTTGGTTGGGGTTGAAACGAATAATATATTGACCAGGAACAACGTTGTTAGAGCCTTGAGAGAGCTTAGGGTGTACAATTTTGACGGCATCAGCTGTCATGACAAAGATTGCCATACAGACACCAGCCACCACTATGGGGAAGATTGAGAGTGAGTTCTTCTTCATTTTAGGAAAGGAAGGACGGGGTTAAACAAAAGTTAAAGGAGAGAAACTGTGTATGTTTTGATGATTTTGAAAATGTTGTCGTTCCTGTTTGCTTTTATATGTTCCAAGAAAAAGAGTGTAACTTGATAGAAATCAAAGTGTGGGAGAAGTAACAATTATCACAGATCAAAAAGTATCAACTACACATGTCAAGATGTCTTGATTTGGACAGCCTATGCCTAGTTTAGGAAGAAAAGCCAATAATGGTCATGACAAATCCTGATATGCTTGTACTACATCAATCAGGGTACAACTTCTAGATAAGGAAACAATCGATTGCCTGTCTAAATCGGATGCTTGCCAGAGAATAGATGCATTCATCAATTGCGAGTTTTTATGCAAAGTGTTTCTTGCTAATCATCACTCATTCACTAATCCATACATTTTTGAAGCAAAGTTTACTGACTCTCAACAGCCAAATGATGAGCTGTTTTGCAAAAAACTTCGGATGCGCACCACTATGCACAAACCAGAAAAAGAAATGCCAAAGTATAAGCACATGTGATGCGATATAAAGTTGGATTTAAATGCCAGTCAGAAACAAGCATTGGCTGCTCCAGAAATCCCTATTTTACTTGATAGAGCTGCACTACACGTTGTGTTTGACGGAATAAAGAAATTTGTTCCGTTTAGGATTATCTAGCATTTGTCTCACAGAGCTATGGAATAATTCTATCTACCTAAAATTTGGAATTTAAATCTAGTTGTAAAAATGTATTCTCGCACCTTGAGATTATACACTGAGTCGGAGCTTTACGAAGATTACAAACAAACTCTTTACTGGAAGCTAATTGAACTTTATATCTTCAGTTCTTTTTCTATAAACATTTATAAACTCAATGCCCGTGTATGAATTCTTCGCCACGCATATGTTGATATAAAAAGCATTAGAGCATTTTAGTTACTTGTATACATGTTGACAGTAGCTGCCTGAGCCATATTTATGTAGAGTGGTTCTCTATGCTCGGTACAATGTGTCGGTATATCAAATTCCTCTGAATAGCAGCTTGGTTAGATCTTGATTGTTCAACAAACTTTGTTTTTTTCTCATAAACTTCAAGTACAGTTTTACTAATTCAAGTTTGAAATGGTGTTATGATTTTTTCTTCTGTTTTATCGGCACTGTCTGTAATTTGTTAAAAACAGTTTTTTGAGTGCACGAATTAAAAATGTTGTGATACCATAGCATAGTTATTAAAGTAAACGTATTTCTCTTATTTCAAATAGGAAGAAACATTAGTTCTTATCACAAAAAAAATGCCAAATGCTTGCACTTGTACGGCTGTACTATTGAGAAGTTATCAAAATCTATTTATAAGCATAGAGATTGAGATATCTAAAGTTCAGGAAACTTTAATCTGCAACGAGCTTTTGGAATATAATTATGCTATGCATGTTACACGGCATTTTCTCTGTGACCAGTTTACATATGGCAATAAAATAACTGTATAAGCAAGTCCCCTCTTCATTCTGTATGTTCAAACTGGACTTCTTGTTACTAGGAAGTAAGACACAAATACCCCTCTGCTTACAACTTGCCATCAAGACAATGTCAAGAAATTTATTGAGTCGGTAAACAGTATTGAACATATCAATGCATGCTATTACGAACAAATTAGAAGACCCTTTGTAGATGTCTATAATTGCTGAAATAGTCTTCTTATAAATGGTGCTACTATTAGACTATAATAGAAGAGGAGACAATGAAAACTTTGGAGCGATTCAATGGCATATTGAAGGTTTATCTCGAAGTGGAAGAGAAAGTATAGATTATTTTTATGGTGTAGATGCATATTGCTGCTGTTTCAAAAATAAACAAAACTTGGTTCTTACTACTTATCGCATTCAATTCTTGATAGCCATTGATACTTCTATAACATATATGTCATCAGAAACCATCTTCCTCATAACTTACTGGTCGCTCGAATGAACGATTGTAGCTTCTTGCTTTGCAATAACAACGCTTTTTTTTATATATATGATGCGACAATAACAAACTCTTTTTCTTTTGAAAAACTATCTTTTTACAAAGGAGATAACAGACTGATGTTGCATTGAGCCCTGTTTGTTTCCTTCTTGTATCTGGTTTCAATACATTTAGTTTTTTATTATAACTCGGCCAAAAAATACTGAAAGTATAAATTGATTGTGGTTGAACAGAATGACAAATATGTAAAAATGCGACAACAGATCCTTTTCACCAATTAAAACGCCTTGTTGCTGATAATGAATTGTGATCGATGCAGTGTTTAGCCTCTTTGTTTCACAACTTTTAGTTATTTATAATAAGGTATAGATAGTTTGCAAGGTTTGTATCAATACCATTCATTCAACATTTGCTCGATCAAGCGGATGAACTTGTGTTTAGATCAATTAAAGAAAAAAGGAAGCATTCTGTCTCTTCTTTTCTTGTAAAATGTCATCACAAGCCCTAAAACTCCAAGATTCGAAGAACCTGGACATGCCTAGTTTTATGTCAGCTCCGCCGACCTGGCGGGATGCAATCGATAGCTTATCTTGATAGTTCTTATCTGCGCACTAGTAATTACTTACCGCAGCTCTCTGTATATATTAAAGTAATTAGCACCATCTACTTATCGCATGTATTGATTTAAGTTTTGAGACCAAATAGATATATGGACATTTCAAATCGTTGAAAAGTACATCGCTACATGTGTTTGGCATTATGTTAGTAAGGTGATTTCAGGTCTGTACCAGGTTACTGCAAAAAATCGTTCTTATTGACTGCTTCAAAGGTTCTTACAATTCTCTTGTTGAACAAAGCATTACTTACATTTAATATTCAAGCATTCTCGTGGGAAAGAGTTGACATATAACAAAACTCTTTAACAGTAACCGGTTCATTTAAGAGTGTCAGTGCTCTTGAAATTTACTGCTCTTGTATTAAGCATAACGATAAATTAGATGTCGTTTTAGTGTTCAAAGCAAATGCTGATTCTAAGTGACATTATTTTTGAATTGCAAACAATTTTCAAATTAAACACTCTTAAGTTAAACATCTACTTTGCATATTTCTCAAAAGAAAAATACAGGTCATACTGTTTGAAACAAGTTAACGAAGTTATCGATGTTGCTATGTCCTCATCTTTTTTTAATGCATCTTGTTCTTGTTTTGATAGTTTTAGAAAAACAATCCTGTATGAATTGTATGCTTTAAGATGGAGTCTCATTAAATTGGCACAACCCTGACTCTTTTTCTCTCTCTCTATTTTTTGTAATACATGAGCTTTGGAGAACAAAAAGTTCTAGTTCTTTTGATTGTTGAGAATCGGATTTCAGGATTTTGCATTGGATTTGTGCAGCTAGTAACACAATAGACCCAACAATGGAATACAAGTAATGCAAAGAATAGTTAATCGGGCTACCAAGTAAAATACAATAAGTATATAAAGTTAAAGTTTGTTATTCGAAAATTAATGTAGTACATAGTTTGACTGTAGATACACTAGCATTTATCGTACTATGTGCTCTTAATTCGTAAAGTAACATAGGCCCTAGAATTATTCTGGTACAGTGTAACTAGTGTTTGCTCAAGTTTTAGCAAACGAGAAGAATTGGGTCAGTTGAGAGAATTGGCGCACATAATCAGAACTACAAGACTTTCTCTTGAGCTAGCTCAGGCTTTTAAATTCTATAAGGAATGGTGAAGTACATTGACTCAAATAAAGTACACTAAATTAGTACTATGAAATAATCTGTAATGACATGCGTCTTCAATCAAAAATCATACAAATAGTTGTTGTTAAAATACTCTTATATTTAGAATCATCTTTCTCTTTGAATAAAACATAGTAAACAGTCTCATTGTACTTCCATTTGTCTCTTCTTGTGCTATCTTCTATCTCAAGACATAAAAACATCACAGTACTCGAGCTACTGTTGTTCAGCCCAAGACGAGAGCTGTAGAGTTTGGGGTTTAGTTTAAAAGAGATATGGAAGTAGTTTTGTATAAAGGTTTTAAATGAAGTTAAAAAGATTATAAATTTCAATTATAATCTACTTCTAGTGTGCTTAGATAAATTCTCAAGGCTATTGTGAAGTAAAATAACTTATATCGCTAGTATGCTCTTATAAAGATACTTTCAATATAAAGCTAGTGTGCGATAAAGATCTGTATGACTTGATATCAATATTGTCTTCGACCAAGAGATTTCATATTGAAATAATGTTTAATATTATGAATTATTAGATAGTGTATCTCAAACAATTAAGTTGAGTAAGACTATTGTTCTTCTAAGATTTGAATCAAACAACTTCTATTGTGTCTTTGTTCTTAGAATTATAAGTTAAGACTAGTGTGAAAATGCGTACTCTTTTGAATAGTGTGCTTGATTCCTTAAGCCATTGTTTCAACAGAGATTTTGTATTTAATCTGATAGTGCGATCTAAGATTATAGATCTATTGTTCAGATCAAAAGAAAGTAAAGTAAAGAAAAAGGGGGGGGGGTTTAAAAAAAGGGTAAAGAAATAAAATAGATGTACGCGTTTATGCGCTTTGAAAGATATTTGTAAGATAAACATGAGGTTATGTCTGTTTATTTCAAAACGAAAGCGGATGGGTATTCATATTTAAGTTTTGAAGCTCTGTTGTGACGAGGCGTTACATTCCACGGTGTATACCACTTGTTGCTTGGCAAAATCGAAATTAAATAATACATCCTCTAAATGTCGTTTTTGTGTTATTTTATTGATATATGCAATGGGATTATTCATAATATTTATAGCTTTTTCAATGCGCGCGCCAACAGGTTGATCTTGATTTTCGAGGGCTACCTTTGCCTTGTAGAATGGCTATCAATTGTGGTTAACTTTTTGGGATGAAGCTTTCGACATATATCTCTAGCATTCTGATTTTGATTGGGCACATGCACTTCTTTATACATGAATAAAACTTTCGTTTTCATGAATATGGTCACCAATTATTTTTTCATTTTGGTATACAAACAAATTGAGGTTGGATCATTGGATTGTGCAAAGTTGGCAAGTGATGCTTCTTGTTCAATAAGGCAGTGAACAAGTGCAAGTAATGGGTTTAGTGGGGTTTTGTTGAGATAGGGTACAATAGTCTCTGCATTAAATAGTAGACATGAGCTGGCCCGGCCAATACTCGACAACTGCTTTGCGAAAGGGATATGAGAACCAGGTATTTCAGTTTCAAGTAGATTTCTGATTATTGAATCAATCACAATTACTTTATACTGTCTAACAATCAAACGCGAGTAGTCGATTAGCCATTGATAAAAAAAAACATATCTGACTTATTTAAAATTTCAATTAGAATGCGCAGTAGATCACTAGAGCATTTGACTGGTTTGTACGCGAAATCAGAGCGAGTGAAGTCAACCCACTCATTTGGAATGGCAACGTACTGATCTTTGGCATGCGGTCCTACACAAACGAAAAGAATCAATAGCATGTGTGATATTTGCAAGCTTAAAAATTTAATGAGAGGGAACTCGAAACTTTTATTAAAAAGAAAGAAAACTAATTCTACTGCATGGTCATGTTGTGTTAATATATTATTTCTATCAATCACTCTATTATAATTTATCTGTATGAGCAGTTTTCCTACTAAGATAGTTGGTCGTCTTCAAAGATGAATGTAGCCAGATTCCATCCTCCACTTTGAATAAGGTGGAGACATGCTTTCGACTAAGTATATTTTGGCGAGATGCTAACTGTGTGCATTAAAATATGTATTTTGTCTTAGAAAGTATCTGAATATATCAGGTCTAACTGTTTCATACTTGTTCACTTGTTTTGTTGGACGGTAGATCAGTTCAAGTAGTGTGATAGCGATAGACAAGTCCTTTATGCGTATGTCTCAGAACTATCTTCATCCAAGCAATGATTTAGTCTTTTCTGATAGTGACATCTCTAGAATTATTGACTGTTTTGATAGATGCCTTGATTTCATAAGGCTTATGCATCCATCCTGTTATAGAAATGTACCATGTCATATAGCTATTTTCAGTGCTGGAGAAAAGGTGAATCCATGAATATAAGTCTGATCATGCTTTCAATGTGTTAGCTACGCACATTGAACGCCTTATATATCATTTCATCGCTTTTTAACCAACACTTGCTAGATGTTTTATTTCCAATTTACCTTTGGTAACATCTGATTTGGTTTTAGTTTTCCAACTTTGTGAGCGGTTTTTGGTTTATTGTCAGAAATTTCTATAGACGAATGAGCAACAAAAGCAGTAGACTTTCTAGGTATGTGTTGCATCTAATTCTATAATCATTAGATTCAAAGCCAGACAAACCATATCAGTAAAGATTTGATCTGAAAAAGGCAATAAAATGACAAAGCCTAAATTTGGAAAAGAAATTGTAAACAATATTAAAAAAAGGAACCGTTTGTTTTGATAATACTATTTCTTTTTTTTTCTCTCTTTTAAACTTATTACTGCCTGCATTGTTACTACCTAAAGCAAGAAAAAGAGTTATGGCTACTGAATTAACCTTTGCAAATAATTTCTGGGTAAGGTAACATTTAGCATGATACATAGCACAAACTCATTTCTATTTATGCAGGAAAATATAGATAAAAATGGTATCACCATTTTGATGGAACGAATGCGTGGTGCTAAACAAACTTGCGAAAGGTTCAAGAACGCATATGAAGCTAGGTATGAAATGAACAAAGAAAATGTAAAGTAAAGAAAAGTTAATATAAATGAAAAAAAAGAGCATTGTTAGAAGAGGAATATGGCAAAACATTACTTCAGATTGCACAAAAACAGAAACCATCAAGTACTGAAAATGGATCTAGTCAAGCTGCTATGAACACAGTTCAGAAGGAATTTATGTCTATTGCTGAATCGCATATACACCTTGCAAATCTCTTACGTGAAAATGTGAGTTTACCTTTGACTAAGCTTTTGGATAGACAGAAGTCTATAAGAAAAGAGGTAATGCTTTGGTATGCAACAAAAAGGCAGCAAAAGCTAATATCAATCTCAAATTCATAAATAGTTACAGACATCTATTCAAAAACTATACAACAAACGTCAGCTTCAAGCCCATTTTGTTCGAAGAGTAAGTTGAGATAAGACGATAGGGGTATTCAGTATTAAGCCCTTTATAGGCACATAAGCGACACAACCTCGAAATTGAAAAGGCAAATTTACTTGTTCAGCAGCAAACGAATGAAAAGGATAAATTGGCAAAGTTCAAGTCAGCAGAAATAACGATTGACAAACTTAAAAAAATATATGATGAAGGATTGGTGGACTTGAAGAAAGTAACAGATGAATGGAATGATGAATGGAGGAAAACTTGTGAGGTAATTGAGGGCTTTTATTTGATGCATGAAAACAGCAACCTAAAATGTTCATATGACCACAGAATTTTGAAAAACTAGAGCAAGAAAGACTTGAATTTTTCAAATCCAACTTATCCAACTGTGCAAATTTAATGCTGGGAAGTTTAGAAAACGAAATCCAGGCTTGTGAACGTATAAATTCACAAGCTATGGCTATAAACGTAGAAGACGACCTCGCTGGTTTTGTAAAGGAAAACAAATCAAGCAGCATTGTTCCTTGTAAGTAGCTCTGTCATAGTTTATTATGTAGGTTTCGCTGAAACATTCTTTTTTTTGTATAGCGCCTATAGAATACATCAAGATACATGCATATTACGATGCTAACCAAGAGAAAGAGTCAAAGTATACATCACAAAATTACAAGGAAGCAGCAGACAATGATGAGCACAGTGAGTCGGAAGAACGATTCCATACCCCTATTAGAAGAAAAAGAGCTTCAACCATATCTGAACTATCGAACATTCAAAAAGATCCATCTGCTACTGCTGCAAGTATTGACGTGGTAGACAATCTCAAGATTGCAGATGGTAAGATCAATGCCTCTCCTGCTCCAGAGATACCATCCGTACAAGAACCTGTTTTGATTGTGGGCGTTATGGAAGTATATCCTTCAGACGAAGAGGACGATGAAGAAGAGTATGAGTATATCACCGAGACTGAATCAGAGAATGAAGACGAGAAGAACGATTCATATGATAAGCCAGATGAAGCAGTTGAAGAAACTACACTACCAAACAGTCCTGAGGAAGATTCATCAAATACTGCACTACATTCTGGACAAGTTGAACTACTAAAAGAAGAAGCGGATATACCAAAGGCAGACACAGACGCTTCTTCAGGCAAACCCTTTGTTACAAGCAGACTGTCTTCTTTCGTCAAAGAAGTAACTAGATCTCCTTCTGATGACAGAGAAAAAGTCGATTCTAATCTCTCTGTTCACTTGGAACAATACAATAGTAAGTAACTAATGCTCAAGTGACAGATTTTATTTTCCCTAACTCAAGCTGACTCGAACCATCTGATAAATAGCTGCTGATCATGAATACGATGTGACCTCTCCTTCTGAAGCAGCGGCTTTTGAGCTAGACGACATGTTGAGAAAACTTGATGCTAAGCGAATTGGTCGTGCAGAAGAGGAAAATGCACGCGAACAAGCAAACGTTCGACCTACTGCCTCCATTTCGTCTCCCAGCGCATCTCAAAGACAACAAAACAGAAGAAGTTATATTCCATCTCAATACTATCAATCAAAACAGAGCTCTTTGTTCAACAGCACGTCATCGCGTCGTATGAGTACCATTGAAACAGCTCAATCTTCTTTTGGCTCTTTAAGAAGTAACTCAAATGAATTTTATGATCCTTTCAATTCTCTCTCCTCAAAGGAAACAACAAGCGACAACAACAGTAGCAAGAGAAGAAGCTTTGTAGATAGTTCAACATATCAACAACCATCAGCTCAAACCATTCGAGAACGCATGTTACTCAGAAGCAATAACGAAGAATCAAAGCTACATCAAAGTAATAGCTCCTCTCAAAACCTTCATGACGTAACTAGCAAAAACTATGACAGTTCAGTTGGTTCTATCTCCACCCTGAATACTATGGGATCAAGCAAGAAGAACTTTGTTGATTATGGTAAGATAACTATTACAGCAGTCCAAGTTACATGCATAGACTAACAAAGCTTTGTCTTTAGCCATTGCCTTGTACGACTACGATATGGCGGATGAAGGCGAAATCTCATTCAGAGAAGGAGATCTACTCGGTATTATTTCCAAGAGCAAAGATGAAGAACAAGGATGGTGGGAAGCAAGTCTTCTCAATCGCAAGAATCAGAAAGTAGTCCAATCAGGATTGGTGCCAAGTAACTTTTTGGAACTTGTTGCAAAATAATCAACATATGAGAGTTGTCTTCTCAAAGTCTTGTTTGAGCTTAATCAATTGTAATAAATGCCACATCTAATATTTATTAATAGACCGTTAATTACTGTATTGATTGGCTCTGAAGTAAGGAGCAGTTGTCATCTTTTCTATGCAATCTTTCGATTTTCGACGGAGTTGGAAAGCAAATTAAAACCAGAAACAAAGCTACTTGTGCACACAAATGTCTTTACTTTCTTTTTCTAGAAACCAACGTATGTTACGCGTCATAAATAAGCCAACAACAGCTTTGATACAAAGAGAGCGTCAGATTCTTTCGAGAAATAGCATTCATTTCAACCAAGCAATACGCTCTTTTGCTGTCTCAAGCTCGTTAAGGAATACTCAGAATGATTATTCACATAAGGTTTATGCCTTGCCTTTCAAGTTGCCTGAAGAGAAAGTACACCAAATTGTCAACATAGCCTCCTATGTCAACAGACATGCTTTCTTTGGCATCTTAAAGATCCTAAAGAGTGTACGGAATTTCTGATTGCCCAACATGGTTGCAAGCGGCTCATCGTCATTTACTATAGATATTTACTCGAAAAATGCCAGAAGTCAATGAGAGTGTATCGTCTATGCAAGTGCGCAAGGCATACCTTCCCTTCTGGTATTACGACATTGCTATCTCAGCGGATGTTACACCTTCATCGAGAAACGAAAATGATTCTTCAGAAGTGTTGTTAAAAACAATGGGCCCAGCACGTCAAACATTAGGCATTGGTTTCGATTGTTTTTGGCCTGGTCATTCATGGGACCCAGTTTGTTATTTGAGTTTAGCAAACGCATTACATCTAAAGGATTTGGTACCCTTCTCATCTGATCTGTACCAAGAAAAAGAAGACATTGAGATTTTGCCGTTCACTGTCAACCCTCTTAAAGATATAGTAGAGCGCGCTCCTGATGCTCTAGAAAATCTATCTGTTGATTCGCCTACTCACAAATCAGGTATATTGACTTTGAACAACGCCAAAGTACTCTTCAGTTCAGCATATCCTATGTACTGGCCAGTCTATGTTGCTCAGTTTACAGAAGATGGAAAAGACCAGGATAAGCCAAAGACAATTGTGATTGGAGCACACAGTAACGATCCTCCTTTGTATCAATGGGACATGAACAAGAAAGGGATGGAGCAATGGATTAACAATGGTCCTTGGGTCAAAATAGATGTAACTGAACCTGAGTGGCAGATGGGATTTGGTGCACAGCCTCCATTAAGACACTTAGTACATCGATTTTTGAACGAAGTAGTTGGTCACTTTCAAACTGATAAATCAATTGATTGGGATGATGAGCGGATTCAAGCATACCCTAGCTATCAAAATCAGAATAGACAGTACTTGAAGCAGTTATTCAAAGTGTGGGCCGAGCGCAATATGTTAGCCAGAATTGAAGGGTTGGACGAGAATCAAAGAGCCCTTGGTCTCGGTCGAGGATCTACAGAATCGCAGGAGAATGGAAGACCTCGAATTCAAATGAAGACTGTGAGCGAAATCCGAAATGAAATCGAAAATAGGATAGGTGACGAGTTAACTCGTTTAGAAGAGTTAGAGCCCGCTTGGTACAGAGAATACATTAAGAAGAGAAATCAACAATAATTATCCTAACAAAAGTTTCCGATTTCATTAATAAACCATCATAAAGGAGAAAGGTCAAGGTGAAAATAATAAAAGATTCTTATTACTGCGTTCTTCTTCTCTCTCTCTTTTTTTTTCCTATCTTTGTACTTTATACAAAATGTCTGCCTACAAAACACTAAAGAATCCACTGCTAGAAGATATTAGCTCAGCCGCACATAAAAAGGTCCATGCCTTCAAGCGCTCCAATTTGTCGTTTAAAGATTTTCTTCATTCGCCTACCATTCGATTTCAAAATAGTCTCAATCATCGAAAAATTGTCCCGTCAACTTTATCGAAAACCAAAGTGAACGAAGCTGGTCATCATTCACAACAACAACAACAGTTACAACAACCGCAGCCAAGGCCGCAGCAGAAACAAAATCGTAGTCGCACTAAAGGTAGAAGAGAGCAAAATGAGCCTTTGATTCACTACAATGGTCCATATGAGACCCTGGACGAACTACCAGAAGAAAAATCGAAATGGATTGTGACAGAAACATCTGATAATGAAGAACTGAGGCATCCAGTTTTAGACTATCCTCGTTCTATTGTACTTCGCAAGCCTCATTACCGCAACTCGTAATACAAATCCCATGATGTTTTATTCAAACTGCTTGCTAACTTTTGTATATCCTATAGGTCATCTTTAGGTTATTATATATCAAATGACCAGCCTGCTATTAGCAAAGCAAGGGCTACATTTTATATTCGGGGTAAATCAAAATCAAACTTAGAACGAAAAAAAAAGCTAATTCAAACTGTTATTAACATACCGAATAGTACTACAAGTCATAAATAAAAGCTCCTCCAAAAGTAAACAAAGAAATAAGTTTTGATTCGATAGTTGAATGAATTGTACTGACTAAATCCTATTGTTAGCTTGTTTCATTAGGTCCTCTGTTGAAGTTAACGATCAAGTCTTTACTGGGTCTTATGCTATAAGCCAAAAATGTGGTAAACATGGTTCTCAGGCTAATCTCGATGAAACTTATATCTTGTAAGTCTCCAAAGAAAAAAATGATTTGAAGTATGTTTCACTGAATTTTCTTTTTCTGTATGTAGAGATGTCGATAAATTTTCTGTGGCTACACTTTCTATTTATGCACAGCCAAAGACTGCATTAAGCGTTTTAAATTCCCGGTTTAATCAGCCTGAGGTTTGTTTGGGTACACAAGAATTCAAGATACCTATGAGACCATTCGAGAAGAAACTGAAGAGGATTTCAATACTTGATAAGAATACTCATGACCAATATCAAGTGCTTGTTGTCTTTGGTACATATGTGAGCTCACGGGTTATGACTCTATTGGATAATAAGCGAATTTACGAAGGATTTCTTACTGTATATACTAAAGGAAAACTGATTCCTGTAAGTAAAATGCACATAACAATCAATATGACACATGCTGATAAGCATATAGAGATGGGCACGTTATTGGGCTGTATTGTATCCTGGACACATTGAATTGTATGATTTTGAATATAAAGAGGTATGTAACACATTTTAAATAAACATTTAGAATGATTGATTGATTAACTTAATAATAGCGGAAAGACCCCCTCTATAGAGTTTCTATCAAAGCTCTCTTGGATGTGTTTCATCCTCCAACAGACGATGATGAGCGTCTTGTAGATGTAGGGTCACTTGGATTGGCATTGCAGTTCTCAAAAGAGAGTTTGCTAGACGATAAGATTGTCAATGTTGACTTTGAATATCGTATGTATATTTTACCTGACGATCAGGAGAGATCACAAGAATGGGAAAAAGCCTTGTTACATGCTGCGTCTTTGATCAACGAGTTCAGATATGACGAAAACTACGACGCCACCAATACCAAGCAAAACAGTCAAGATCAAGATGCAGGCATAGATACACTGATTATATCATCGAAATTCCTTTGGTAGAAAAAAAAAAAGCCTTAATAAATATTGTCACTTTCTTTGTTTATACAGTTTAAGGAGAGAAAGATAGAAAAAGAAAAAAGATATAGAGTGCAAAATACCTCAAAAAAGTCATTTGAACGTTTTGAGGATAAAATTAGATAAAATAGCTCTCCTCAAGCCATGTGTTTATTATCTGTTTATTTTTAGGCAATAATCATTTCATATTGAGCTAAACAAGTTTCGGAAACCTCGCACCTTTTAATTTTGTGCAAGCCATCTAAGCTCCGGCTGCTTTTGTGCCTTTAAATACATCTCTTCCATTTTCTTAATTTTATTTCTTTCTTTCTCTGCTTTGATTTTTGTATCTTTCGAACAACGAATGGATTTTATCGCAAAAGTGCTTGACATGCAATTGGACCTCTTCTTATTATTCCCCTAAGCAGACTCTCTTTATTATTACCATTACTATTCTCTGGTTGTTCTTGCATACACATACATACACACATACACACATACATTTATATATACATCACCGTTTATATACATACGTTCACTCATCTTGCTTGTAAATACACAAATCTATACGTTTGATATACACCATGGTTACTACATCTACTACTGCAATCTCAAAGAAGGCTCAAAACTATAATTATCATGGATCACGACATGTGGTCACTCCACTCAGTCATACGCTTTCTTTGATTGAACACAAATCCTCTCCTATTCGTTTTCTGATCTTGGACTGTCCTACAGAGTCCACCTTATCTTTTTATTTAGAGGAGTTTAAGAACTTGGATGTATCAACAGTTGTTCGCTGCTGTCAGCCTACTTATAGCTCTCAAATGCTTACTGAAAACGGTATCTCTGTAGTCGATTTGCCTTTTAAAGATGGTGGAGTTGTAAGTAATTTATCATATTGACCTCTTTTTTTTTTTTTACTAAACGGTGTAACCAATTACCTTATCCAATAGCCACCTCCACAAATCATCCATGATTGGTTACAGATAATTGAAAAAGCCAAAACTAAATCAGCTCAAGAAGGACAGTCATTGACTGTAGCCGTTCATTGTGTGGCTGGGTTAGGCAGAGCACCCGTTTTGGTAGCCATTGCTTTGATTGAACTAGGTATGGCACCCTTAGATGCCATTGAATACATTCGAGGAAAGAGACGTGGGGCTTTCAACAAACCACAAATCAATTTCTTAGACAGCTATAGACGTAAACCCACACCCAGTACCTATTCTTTCAGAGAGTCATTGGGCAAAATGTTTGGATTTGGTCCAAAAGCAGTTGTCAGTCAACAAACTTAATTATTTTTTTATTATGCAATATCAAAATAATCAATGTGGCTACCAGATGTGTAGTCATCCTTCAACAACAATTGCCATAACTTGCTGGCGGAATCTTCCATCTTTACCAATTTACCCTGTCGTATAGTTTTTCATAAATAAATATACGTAATTTTCCTCTCTAATATTAACTTAAATTACCTCATCTTTAAGTTTGGTGTAAAGCTCGCGCTGTTCAGCATCACCGACTGTTTCACGAACAGCTTTTTGCATTTCATTATCAAGTGGTCCAGGAGCATAATTCAAGGTGCGAACAGAAGGCTAATGTTTAATCAAACTTAGATCAGAACAAACGAGAATCAACCATCTTTTTTTTCCTTTACCTCTTCTGCGGCAACAATTTGTAGCAACATATCGCGCGCTGCTTTACCGGTAGAATACAAACCAGCATAGGGGAATGCTTTTACAGCTACTATTGAGGAAATGTTGACAATGGTAAGCTTAACCAAGCCATTGTTCAACAGTTGAAGAAAGCCAGTACTACATGATGTATCAAAAAAGGTTTAGTGCATATGGAATTCATGCTTTTGGCTACACAAGCATACACTAAAGCTGAGTAAGAGGTCACATTGGTGTTGATATACTCTTGAATTTCTGTTGTGGTATATTCAGCTACTTTTTTAGACATATCTCCTATTGAGCCTGCATTGTTGATTAATACTGCATGTGTGATAGGTGCAACATCATTCTCTCTCCAAGTCTATTAAGGGAGAAATATGTCAATCAGACAAAATTGCCTTTTAAATTATCTTTTTTTTTCTTGGATTTACCTTTAGAAGCTTATCGAGCTGATCAATAACACTTTCTTGAGCTTCTGTAGCGCCATTCAAATTAGCGTTGGCAATATGGTGACAAGCGATCGTGTCTGTTCCGAGTTGAACACTTTCAAGCTGAGAAGCGTCACGGCCAACCAAGACAAGAGTTGTCTTTGCATCCTTTGTGTTTTTTGCTATAGTTTCTGCTATGACTTTACCAAAGCCACGATTGGCGCCAGTAACAACATAAAGTGTGTGCTTTAACAACATTTTTTTTTTCAATAAAATGAGAGGAGCGAAAAAAAAAAGAAAAAACGGTGAGAAGGGCTTTAAAAAAATTACAATTGTTTATTCTGTTGCACAATCAAGTTTTGCTCAAAGATTCATTACTTTGATTAGGCAATTCTAAAAGTACTCTATCATGAATTTCTGCTCGACATAAAGGACTAAAAGGATAAAGTTAGGATGTATTTTAGCATTTGAACATTTATTTTGGCTTACCATAAACTTAATGCTTTCGCGCAGCGGCCACCAATGCCATCATGTTTACAGGGCATCAGCATTGTATCCTTGGGCTCTGAGAAACAGATAGTACAGAGAGGCCCATCCCAATCATAGTCTTGATCCTTTTCCTCTTCTTTGTCTGTACTATCCGAGTCCGAAGAAAGATGTATTACCTCATCGGCACCCACTTTTGGCCGCAAAGGAGGTCTGTTCATAGGTTGATAAGATTTGCCGTGTGATGTAATACCTCGCTTCTTAACCCAACGCATGACACGTCTCTTGAAGTCATTGTCTAGTATACCTGCTTCGCAAAGTCCTTTAAACTTAGCTTTGGTAGGTGGAGGGTAAATCCATGGCCGCTCTCCAAAGTTGACAAGTGCTTGTTGATGTGTTGTTAAACTAATGGCTGGATATAAACCTAAACCTTTCACAGGCTTCTTCTTTTTTGTATCTTCAGTTGGCGGCAAGGGAGTGGTTGCTGCTGTTGTGGCTATGGGTGATGTAGGTGACGACATTGCATTCTTTGGTGAACTGGTCACGCTTTGAACTGAAGACTCAGTGGTTGAAATGACGGATGATTGTGATGAGATTTCTGAGCTCTTTCGATAAGACTTTCGATTAGGATGTTCAAATTCAACTGTAAGGCCTAAATCGCACCCATTGATATAATAAGAGCAGAAGCCATTGTCCAGATCTAGAAAGCTTCCAATGACGTCTCCAGCTTGACATCTTATCTTTACTTTGCTTTGAGGATACACAGCAGATCCATCGGCCCAAACAGCTGTTCGATAGGTGTCGAATGCAAATCCATTCTATTGAAAAAAGAAAAGTCAATACCAAGAAAGGATTTGATTTGTTTTTCTGGTTGATACTCTACGCAATCGTCACCAACACCATAACCCTCCTCGGGAGAAAATCGACATCGACTTGTGGCCCAACCGATCTGCATGATGCCATTGCTGAGTAAGAGTGTTTCATAATACCATTTTTCGCGCTTGACACAAGCAGTAGCGCGTACAGATTCAAAATGAGGCCGATCGTTTCGAAGCTTGAAGAGCGAAGAAAGATTAATTAGAAGGTATTCTCGACTGAATGCTCTTCATTTACCTCTAATCCATTTCCTCCTATTTTCAGATGTGATGTGGAATCAAAGGGGTTCATAATCACTTTGAGATGAGATAAATCCCAAGGACATGTAATCTATATTATACGTTTATTAGTTTCCCTTTACATGCAATTAAACTCTATAAATTTACCTTCTTGGCGTCAATGAAAACATGATCTAGGGCCCACCTGGAGCATAATCCTAGCTGTACATATCTGGCCCATTCTTCTCTAAGGGGGCCTTTTGGGGGAATAAATCGTGAATCGAAACTGTTTAAATAGGACGATGATGATACGGTCTCGTTGCTAGGTGATGAAGGAGTTTTTTGAGTTGGTGTAGCTTGAGGTGTAAGTATTCCATCAGCTGTTGCAAATGCGAATATTCGATCATTGGCTATTTCGCATTCTTTTACAACAGACAATAAAACTGATCTGATATTAAAGCCATGCGCCAATATAGACGTTTTCACAGCACCTATGATTATAATTAGAATTCAA
Organism: Choanephora cucurbitarum; assembly: GCA_025331435.1. Taxonomy (NCBI): domain Eukaryota; kingdom Fungi; phylum Mucoromycota; class Mucoromycetes; order Mucorales; family Choanephoraceae; genus Choanephora; species Choanephora cucurbitarum. The sequence continues at coordinate 360,173 of JAIWNI010000015.1, read as the reverse complement.
CCGCCCTCATATTTGTAACCAATGGTTGTACCTGTCAACGCAAACTTCTCTAATGCTAATAGAGAGAATATACGCACCATCAAATCTTCTTGAGGATCTGATATGGATTGCATCAGCATATCTCCTACATCTTCATGCCATAATGCAAGGCACATTTCGCCAGCAAATTTTTCAGCGAGGAGAGACCAAAGGATGGCCGCATTCAGCTTGAGTTTTGTTTGTTCGGAGTTTTGAACGGGTGCCATCAGACTAGGTGATGTTGGATTTGTACTGTTCTGGAAGATCTGTTTCTTGAGTGCCTGCCGCTTGCTCACTGATCTTTCTAACTTGAACCGGCTCGATATTAATGAGACCATACGTTGAATTCTACTTGGCTTCTTATTGAGTTTTGAGATAATTGCAGGTGAGACTGAGAGCATAGTTTCTCTTGATGGCAAAGCAGCTCTATCTATTATATGACTTAAAAATGCCATAGCTACTGGGCTATCAGGATCAAGACTGCTTGTGATTGTGGAGATGAAGGCAAGATATCCTGGTCCTTTTTATTTTTTGAAAGAAAAAGTTAGTTAAGCGTATGATTAATATAGAGGTTATTATGGATATGGATTACAAAATAAGTCAATGGCTCATTACCTTCATAAGCTAATGTAAATAAGGTATCTAGAGCATGAACCATATGTCTCTCTCTATCATAAAACTCAATTTGACTTTGATCTGATGATATTGATTGCTGTGGTCGATCGATTGCTTCAGTTGAACTCGTTGTCGATCTACTCAACCTTCGTGAATCACTGGATGATCGCTGTGATAGATTATCTTGTTCAAATTCCTGTACATGATTTTGTGCTATTGCTAATACTCTTTTCCAAGAGGTCTCTACTAGTCTTCCAACTTGATCATTTACGGGCTTGAAGACCAAATCTATATTTGGCATTGTATTCTGCTGATTCTGATCTTTCTCTCTCTCTCTCTTTTCTCAAAAAGATATACAAATGATTATAAAGGTATGTCGATTAATTAATAGGTAAAGTAAAAATAAAGCCAAAAAAAAAGCAAAAAATACAGAGAAAAAAAATATAGATAGAAAGAAGATTCAAAGAAGTGCAAATCGTATTCATTTGACCGTATTATGCTAGGCGAGACGAGGAAATAAAAAGAAAGTCATTTAATAACAAATAAAGTAAATGATGACAAGTTTTAATGAAATTTTCCTTTTCGCTGAAAAAAAAATTACAGTAATAATCTGAAAACTTTATTGGTCTCTATAGTGGAGTAGTGTTAAGATATGCTAATCGGTTGTAGTTTGAGTTGACGTCTACATTGGGCTGAAAGGAAAGTACGTTCTGACTGGCAGAGAGAATGATATCATCATACAAATCTTTCACACTAGGATATGATTTTCTTGAAAGTAAACTTGCAGCTATACCAGTGACATGAGGACTGGCCATACTATTCTCCCCAGAAAAGACGTTATTTTTATTTTTTGACATGTTTGTATCATCTGTTTCTCACCTTGTGCCATCTAATTTTCTCGTAAGTCCACCAATATAAGCGCTTTCTATATCTGAGCCAGGTGCATATATTTCAACACAACGACCACTGTTTGAGAAGGGAGCTGCCTCGTCATTTGCATCGGATGCTCCCACTGAGAATACATTTGGGTTGGATGAAGGACTAAACAAGCAAGCGTCAGATCCTGAATTACCAGCAGCCACAAACACCGGAATTTGGTGATCAAGTACCAGCTTGGAAAGAATTTCATCGAGTGCAAAAGACTTCGGTCCATTTAGGGACAGGTTGATGACTGATTTTCCAGGAATTGCTGTTTCGATCACATGAGTTATACCTTTGATGATGTTACTTAGCATACCGTCTCCATCCTTATTAAGCACCTTGATAGAATGAACTACGGCTTTTTTGGCAACACCGAAATGTCTACCTACTACCTTACTGGCTACATGTGTACCTAGTATGAAAAAGAACAGATAAGTCAAATGTGTATCTATGGATATATATTTCAGCTTACCATGTCCATTCATGTCAACATGGCCTTCTGATTCAACAAAGTTAGCTTCAAAGATGGCCCTGTTCTCAAAGTCTTGATGGCTTATGTCTACACCAGTGTCCATTACATACACATGAATATCTTGACCAGCCTGTTCATCAAAAGTGTACTGAAGAAATGTGCTATTGATCTTTTGTCGTTGAGCAATTCTGGCCAATCCCCAATTGGCTGCTATCTCTGACTTCAAAAGTTGACGCTTTCCTAAGTCATTCTGCTCCATCTGTACTTGATAGACATGATTCTGTTCTACATATTCGACATCTTGAAGTTGATGCAAGTATTTCACAAACGAATCGTCCGAGAATCTACCGGCTATCAATGTAAAATTGCTGTCGACAGAAAGAAAGTCAATGCTCTCAGGTGCCGGGAATGATCGACGACGATCATAGTAGCGCTCAGCTAAAGTGTGCTTTTTCCGAGAGAGAGAGTATGCGTTATGATGGGCAAGTATAAAGTTATGTGCTATACAAACAAAATCAGACAAACATATATAAACAACATGATGTTGAAATGTACCATTCTCTATACTCCTGGATGACTTCAGTTTAATGATATGCGTTGACCCGCTCATTGGTTGCTCAGCAACAGATAAGGTGACTAGCATAGCAGACAACCAAATAGCAATTGATGTTTTCATATTGTTAATAGTAATAATAACAAAAAGAACAAATTGAAAAAATAAACAAATCATTATATATATATGCATGTATAAAAGATCTACAGATTTACAGATTTGGAACATTTATGTTCTATACATCATAGGTGAATTGGTCTAATTGCCATGGTGATTAAATGTGTGTCATTCAAGCAAGCAAACAAATAAATCAATTTTATGCAAGAGTAATTTGATCATCATTCAAAGTTAAGCTAAATTTCTTTTCAAATTCCTTCTTTAAGTCAGACTTTTCGAACTTCTTGGATTGAGGATGTTTGTTAATGAGTTCAATAGTCTTTTTGCGAGCATCCTTCAATGAAAGAGGCTTGTTCTTCAAGACTTCCTTCAATGCCAATGACATTGTTTTTGACAGATCGTCCTCTAATTCAGTGTTACTCCAAGCAGTCAAAGTAGCAGTCTTTGACTTCTTTGACTTCTTGTCTTCTTGGTCATTCTTTCTCTTTTTGTCATTCTCTGCAGTAGATTGTTCTTCCTTTTTCTTTTGGTTCAATTGGTCAATGAGAGAAGCGGGCTTCTTGTTGTTGTTATCGTTGTTGTTGTTGTTGTTGTTGTTGTTGTTGTTGTTGTTGTTGTTCTTTAGAGATAAAACAAGTTAATAAACAGACTATACAATCTAAAAAAGAAAAGAGAAAAAAAAACCTTGTTTTGATAAACATGTTTCTGAAACTTTTGAGCTTCAGTAATACATGAGGTATGAGACTGGTAGTTATTGCCTTGGAAGGTAGTTGAACAGTCAATACAGGTGAAAGTGGCATGACAACGACCACGATGTTGGTTTAACTTGGGCTTCTTTACAACGTCACCGCAACCGTCACACTGAAAGCTGTTTTAATTGTCAATAAAATCCTCGCTTTCATATCTATCTATATACTGTACCTAACCATGACTTTATATATCTATAGAATCGTAAAGAAAAAATCAAGTTTTTTTTTCTTTTACTTAAAGCTCTTGATCTGACTTTTCTCTCAGCCACCAAAATTTAAAATGCAGTTATATGTACAACGAATATACAAGCTTCTTTTTTATTATTATTGTTTAGTAGAGGATGAAGAGCCTTCAGCGGCATCGCCATTGTTGTTGGAACTAGAAGATTCAGTGGCAGCGCTGCTAGCCATTTGCCATGCGGGAATACCAGCACGAGTACCACTACTGTTTAATGTGGCAGCAAGACGAGATGTCAAAGCATCATTGGTAGATGAAGCAGTAGGAGTAGTGGGTGCACTTGAGACAGGTTCAGTTGTGTTGGTTACAGGACGTCTGTTGACAAGAAGTGACTTTAGTGATTTCATTTCATTCTGCAAATCAACCAAAACTGCATTCTGTGATTCCTTGTTGCGATCCAATGTCTAAAGATAAAATCAACCATCTGCCTTTTCTGCCTTTTCCTGGGTTCTGAGTAGAATGGCTTACCTTAGGCACAAGTTCCTTCAGTGCTTCAATATCGCTCTTTACATTCTGGAACTCTTGATCTCTTTGTTTATCACCTTCTTTAAGTTCCTTCAACACTGTTTCAAGGCCTGTGAGTGATTCATCCACCTTCTTAGATTGTGATGCCACTGTTGTTAATGCGGTGTTGGTTTGTTCTTTAATATCCTTCAAGGAGTCTTCCACTTAACCGACAAAAGAGAATCATGTCAATATCCATATGCTACCTCTTCCCTGCTGTAATATTTACCTGCTTGGAATTGTGCATCTAACTTTTCTTTATCTTCCTCTAATTCCTTTTGTGTTGGTACCTTAAACCAAGGACCAAATAATTTCTGTATATACCAGATTTAATAAGCAACCCATTTGAGCAACTTTTCCTTTACCTTAGCCAATGTCCATACACCATAACCTACACCCCCAGCCAAGACAGCAGCAATAAAGATATCTCTCCAGTCATAAGCAGGTCTTGCTGGCACAGGAGGAGGGTGTTGTACCATCATACCAGGTTGTACAGCCATACCAGTAGGTTGGGTAGTTGTTACTGTTGTTGTTGTAGCTGATTTGCCATTAACGCGTGCCATAGCTTCTTCAATCTCTTCACTTGTCATGCCTTTTGACTCTAAGAAAGACACCTTCTTGGCTAAAGGTGCTGACTGTACCTTTGGGTCAGATAAGAAGGAAATAGCAGAAGTGATGAGGTCTTCACGCATAGTATTAAATGAATATATTAGTAATAAAGAAAAGAAGAAAGAAGAGCACCAAGTATGTGTGGGGAAAGAAAAAGGTGAGCGAAACGATTGCTGCTTATTAAACATCTTCACATGCTCCAATTAGATGGAAAGCGGAGCCATAAACTCTCTTATTTTTTCTTTTTATATCTGAAATAGACTTACAAGCTATTTGCTAAGATGAAACTTCGCAGCTTGCAGTAACAGAGAAAAGAGAAACTTGTAGTTGCTCAAAATACAGCTTATCACTCCTTTGAGTTAGATGCAAACAACATCATCTTGCCTATAGGACTCTTCTGTTTACATCTCAAAGACTTTCTATAATAGAAATGTATAAAGATGCTACAGCTTCTAAAAAAAACAAAGCTGAAATCAACTCGGTTGGCCCTTTCTCTTCATAAGACTTAGGAATTGACTATGGTATAGTGTTTGATCTGAGGGGATTGAACCAAGATGCTATGAGCGGAGCATGAAACACGTTAAAGGACGCGAATTTGATCGCGTATTTTTTTTCTCTTTCTTTCTTTATTGTACATATATCATGGATAAGCCTACTCCTCGCATCAACTCTGCCTTAAGAGAGAAGTATGTTGGAAGAGTTGTTCGTTTAGTTGGAAAGCTTCATTCTGTAAGAATACAATATACAGATACTGAGTGTTGGTCTGACCACCTTTTTTTTTCTCTTTCTTCAAGCTTTCTGGTAATACCGCAGTATTAGATGCTTCAGATCATGGACAAGTCATGGTCAAGTTGAATGGTGTATGTAACATGTTGTTTTGAAATAAGAGAGAGAGAAAAAGATATGTATGACTCACTTGTTCCTTTGTTCTGCTATTAGGAAAGTCAATGGGGTACTGATTATGTAGAAGTTATTGGTCAAATTGAATCTGATTATACATTAAGAGAATTCAAGACAAGTAATCTCGGTAATTCTTTTGGTAAGTTTTGTTGCTTATGCGCATGAAAAAGGGTGAATGTCTGGCTGATAATAGAATATATATATATATATCAGATCTCGATATGGCCAACAAGGTGGTTGAATACTCTCAAAAACTTCCAAGCATGTTTGATTAAGAAATGTTGCACTCTCTCTTTCTTTTACCCTTCCATCCTTCTTCCAAGGACTATGGATTTAAACTACATACACGTACATACATATATTATAAATAGATAGCAGCCATTTGAGAATAAAAGCGATTCTCTTGTAACGTATTAATGCATATAGGAGGGTGGGAGAATATCTATTGGAAATGAAACTATGAAAGCAGCTGATAGATGCAGTTGTTTGAGTGTAAGACAAAATGATTGACAACTGATCTCTAATTTTTTTTTTGGAGAAAAAGGCCCATTGTATAATAAACCAAGACAATGTGTGATGTATATTTATTCAAGGAATAACATCATAGTCAATTTTCTTTGCCTAATTCTTCTGCTAGTTCTCTACCACGATTTTGAGCAGAAAAAACCGCCTCGGCCATAACCTTGCGAATTTCATTGGTTTCCATCGAATGAATGGCAGCTTCTGTTGTGCCCTTTGGAGAGGTGACCTTACGACGTAATGTGGCCAGATCATCTGAAGACGTTTGAGCCATACGAGCAGCTCCGAAACATGTTTGAAGTGTCAATGCTTTTGCTTCTTCAGGAGTTAAACCAGCTTCCACGCCAGCGTTTTCTAAAGATCGAAATCAATACCAATCCAAGTTATTCCCTCTTCACACAGTTTACTTACGCATGGCTTCCATGATTAAGAAAAAATAAGCAGGACCACTTCCACTGATCCCTGTGACTGTATCAATCAATGCTTCCTCTTGCACCCACGACACTTGCTTTGCAATTGACTTCATAATGTCCTGAGTCAACTCTTTCTGGTTGTCATTTACATGATCTGTAGCAAACAAACCTACTGCACCTTCACCTATGAGAGCAGGTGTATTTGGCATACATCGCACAATTGACACAGGATGAGATACTTTGAGCCATTTGTAGATGTCTTTGGTTGTGATACCGGCCGCAATTGAAACAATCAATGTATCAGGACGGTCAGAAAGTGTCTGTCCTAATTCAGCAACAACAGAGCGAAGTACTTGAGGTTTGACAGCCAAGACAACAACATCGGCACCTTGGACAGTATCCTTGTTGTTGTCTGATCCAACCATCTTGGGATATCTTTCTTGCATATAATGGCGACGTTCCTCTAGGGGTTCAGAATAACGAAGACGTGAGCTTGGATGGCCACTTGACTGGAGGCCACACAAGATAGCTTCAGCCATATTGCCACCACCAATAAATGAAATAACAGGCTTTAATTGCTTATTTAATGAGACCATGATTCCAGTGATATATAGAAATGAAAAAGAAATAAAAAAAAAGAAGATGCTTTATAAGCCTATATATTTATGCAAGAAAATTTCAAAAAAAAACTAATCATTACAAAAAAGGACATTAGAAAAGTTTAAAATATTAGGTGACGACATTAGTCTTCTTCGTCTTCATCTGAATCTTCTGGCTTGGGTATATCGTATAGATCATTTTCTGATAAGGCGCCATATCTGGATTTTTACTTTTAAAGTTAGACCCCCCTCACTCTCCACATTTTATTTCCCTCAACTAGACCCATGACGTACCTGAGTAAGGCATCTTCTACTGTGTCCACATCAAACCGAGACCCTACATGGTCCACAAAGCGTACTAGATTGGACACTAACGAGCCACCTTGATAAGCCAAAATGGTAGGTGAACCCACTAGATCAAAATCAAGCTCTTCTGCTGAAATACGGATAAACTTTGCCAAAGTATATTTCTGCGCCAATTCCCTTAAATAGTCATCCAACTGTAGGCAAGTTGGCAATTGGAGGTCATAAATGTGAACAATCACAGGGACCGTTTTCCATTCGTGATCAATTTCTTGAGCATAATCATCAGCATCAATAGTACTGACGGATCCAAACAGCTTTTGTTGTTTACGAATAGAATGATTTCCAAGCTTAAGTTCTTTGAGACGTTGTTCTCTGTATTTCCTTAAGGCAGCTTGTTCTTCTTCATCGTATTCTTCTTCTTCTTGAGCACTCTGAAGAATCAAAAGTTCCTCTTGATCCTGTGCATAAGTAGTGGTGGTAGGTGCTTTAGCTAACATACGGGCATTGTACTCTGCACGTGCTTTGGCTGCTGAGGCTAACTTCATTTGCTGTTGATAATCATGATCTGCCTTGACTCCTTTCGGTCCAGTCTGGGGTCCAGTTGTTCTTTCTGATTGTGACTAGTAAATAAAGTATCTTTTTTTTAGCTTATTTATTGTATGTCCATAAAGAACTATTGAACTTTACAATCAAGTCATTGCTGTGGTCATCTTGCTCTTCATTTTCAGAGTCTGTTTCTGGTTCAGCACGAGTAACTTCCTTTATGTCTTCAATAGAAGTATTCTGTAATTGAGCCCAAAGTGCGTCTTCCATGATAATTTAATTTAAAAGAAAACGAATGATAAGCGAGAGAGGAGTAAGAAAAAAAAAGGAAGAAAAATAGAAACAATGACTGTGCTTAAACCTTTATTATGTATGCACATCTATCTAACCATCATCTCAACTATCTTTTCTTTAAGCTGTCTTTATAAGCTATTGCATGAAATTTTCTTTTTTTTGCTAGAAAAAAAATTACCTGTCACCAATAAAAGGAATTTAAGCGTGATTCTTTTCTTTCTCTTTCTTTTACATATTTTCCATGCATAACAGTATGATACCAACAACAAGCTCATTAAAAAGAAGAGCAAGTGAGTCAGAAGCAGACCAAGCATTTGCACTTATTCGGCAGCATAATACTCGAATACCACCACCTTTACCTTATTTACCAAGTGATTATTTGCCTTCTCCTGATAGTCCTCGACATATCGTTCTTTCTACACCTGTTCATGCAAATAAGCGGCAGCGTTCTCGTTCTATTGGATATCCACATATGGGGGGCAACTCCAGTTCAAATGCTATGCCAGTCATTGCATACAATGACCGAGAACATTTTGAATTAGTTCCCTACCGTGAATGGACTGTGATTGCGTAAAAAGAAAAAAAAAAGATGGATTTACTATCTAAGAATATATGCATGTATACTCATACATTTCTATGTCTTATAGTCGAGATAGTCAAAGAGGTCAACTTGTGTTATATAATCAAGACAATCAGGCTATTACTGTTCAAAATTATCCAGCAGAGCATACTACTGAATTTCAGGTAAACAATAAGGCAAAAGTTAGTCTGAATGATAGAGCTTATTGAAGAGATTGGTAGTCAGAAGATATAGCCAATTGTCCATACTGTCATCGCCCAATGCCAGATACATCAGAACCTAAAGTAAGTTTGAAAGTCTTAAAACAGAGCATGAATCTGAGTTATATTTAAAGGTGGATGAACCAGATTTTATGGATCGAAATTATTTTCGTTTACTTGCTTCTTCTCAAGCAAATACAGCAGCAAAGTAAGAGAAAGAGTAGTCAAGACTATAACATTCTTCTCAGCTTTTTGTTTTAAATACCCAGTTCACCCATTCAATCTCGTTCAACTACATTCAGTACAGATTCAGAAAAACCACATCCTATCAATGGTCAAAACTTGAACGAAAATGCTTTTAATCAAGGTTATTACGCTAATTTCTTTGTCGAAGTCAACAAGTTGGGAAAGGGTTTCCGAGGCAGTGTCTTTTTGTGTGAAGTGAGTCTAATGTTCGACTGTCTTGTTTAACAGAGCCTAACAACCATTATCTACAGCATGTGTTGGATGGTGTCAAATTAGGAAAATATGCAGTCAAGAAAGTAGCCATTGGCAACAATCATCCATGGCTTGTTCGCATGTTACGTGAGGTTCACCTTTTGGAACGTTTACGACATCCCAATATTGTTAGCTACAAGCATTCATGGTTAGAATACAATCGATTGACAGCATTTGGACCAGAAGTACCTTGCTTGTTTATATTGATGGAATGTGCCAATGGAGGCAACTTGGATGAATATCTCGAGGCTGCTTGTCAGTCAGATCAACCAAAACAGTCTACAAAAAAGAAAGATCCAAATCACACAAAAAAGCGAAAACTGTCTTCTAAAGAACTAAAGCGAGAACGTATTCGAAAACAGTATGAAGCTCAGGAAAATTTTGAGAAGGAACAGGATGTCTCGCAAGTTCAGACCAACAACAAACGATTACTCACCATGACAGAAATTCTGTCACTATTTATCGATATTGTTCAAGGATTGGCTCATTTGCATCAACAGAATATTGTACATCGAGACTTAAAACCACCTAATCTACTACTTCAATACGATAAACGAGATTTACGCAAAGGAATGTAAAGTATCGTCTACTTGTCTTTTTTCTCAGTCTGCCTTATTTACCTCCTTTCTCTATAGTCCTCGCGTTCTTATATCTGATTTTGGTGAATGCGAAGATCTAGACAATCATCAAGAAGATAACAATCGAACAGGTGCTACAGGCACACTCGAATTCATGGCGCCAGAACATGTTCGATTGGATCCAAGAGGCCGAAACACAGTCGATTATTCACCCAAAGCTGACATGTGGTCATTAGGCATGGTCCTCTACTTTCTATGTTATTCTCGGCTCCCTTACAATGTGATTGACGATGTGGATGTTTTGCGTTCCGAGATCCTTTCATTCAGAGAAGTCTGGTTCCCAGCATCCCGTTTGGATATCTACAAATCAGATCAAGCTCGCTTTGAACAAGTCTCCAGAGACACATCTATCGCAAAAGATATACCCAATGAACTCAAACTCTTGATCCGCATGTTACTCTCGACCGATCCAGCCAAACGACCTTCATGCAACGAAATCCTATCGAAATTAAGAAGCCTTCGAAGAAACGATACCATGCCCTTTGAATGGCCATCTGGTCCATCTACATCCTCACCATCTTCCTCGCCTCCTTTGCATGGAAAGTCTCGAGCTTCTTCGCCTTCTAAGGCTGCCTTGCCGCCACCGCCTGTGATCATTGATACAGAAGAGAGTTCTCGTCCTGAATCAATAGATAATGAGCCTAATGCTCTAAGACAACGACTTTTGCATCATGCACAAGATGCCGATGGCGATGCGATCATGGTAGAAGCTACTGATGATGAGGCATCGATCCATCGCCTCTTGTTGGGATCGCCTCATCGAGACACACTAGCTCATCGCGCTCAGTTGTTGTTATCTGAAAGGCAGGCAGTGTTGGTAGTCAAGACGGTTACTGTTTTTTTGAAGGTAGCTTCCTGTAGCTATGCTTGCTCACCTTATTCTATCAAGTCAAGTACGCTTTATCCAGTGTTCTTGTTGGCCGTCCTTGATTTCTGGAGTGAATCGAATTCGCCTAATCTGATTTTACTTTTGCTTCATATCTTTTGGATTACTACCACCACTCTTATCTCTGGTGGTTTTTGTACAGCTTAAAGATAGCGGAGTCGTAAGAGTGATGCATTAAAATAAAAAATAAAATGGGTGTGGGAGAGAAAAGCACGCCATCATCCTTGAATATAAAGTCATTTAATTTTATGAATCGTGTTTTCTTTTCTTTTCTTGTCTGTCATTCTTTCCAAATAACTATATAGAAAATCACTATGTCAAACAAATCAGCTACAGCCGATTTTATTGCTGGAAAGTAAGTTGATTAGCTTACAACAAGTAGCACGATAGAAATCAATTTAAATCAAACGAAGCTTTGGAGGTATGGCTCAAGTGATTGTGGGTCAGCCTTTAGATACAATCAAAGTCAGGCTTCAGTTGGATGAAGGTAAATTTAAAGGTGCTTGGGACTGTACAGTCCAAACAGTCCAGAAAGAAGGATTTTTGGCACTCTACAAAGGTAAGGAAAAGTAGCGTTTCAAAACTCTGTGTTGATAACCCGTCCTCAAGGCATGGCAAGTCCTCTGATAGGAATTGGTGCTGTCAATGCACTTTTATTTGCTGCCAATTCATCTATCAAAAGCAGACTACAGAAAAGACCCGATGAATTACTATCGTTGAATAAAATAGCTATAGCAGGTGCAGGTGCAGGATTGATCAACAGTATATTAGCATCACCTGTAGAACTCTTGAAGATCAAAATGCAGGCACAGTTTGGATCCAGAGCAGCACATGATGGAAAGCGCTTCTTCTCTGGTCCCTTTGACTGTGCGCGATATTTGATTCAGCGGGATGGTATGGCTCATGGCTTGTTTCGTGGATTATGGGCCACTATTGTACGTGAAATACCCGCTTATGCAGGCTTTTATTCTGGATTTGAGGTAACTAAACGATACTTGACCAACAACAATCAAATGGAAGCAAGTATCATGCAATTGATGACATCTGGTGCTGCTGGAGGTGTATCTTATTGGGTATGCTGTTATCCATTAGATGTTGTCAAATCCATTGTAAGTAGCAAAAAAAAAGTAGAGAGAGAGAGCGTCTTGACCCCAATATACAATAGGTTCAAAACCAAGAGAAACCTCCCCGGGGATTGTATGTAACATCTTTATTGAGGAAAGTGTATAGTCGAGATGGATTAGCCGGTCTTTATCGTGGATTTACAACCTCCGTTTTAAGAAGTATCCCAGCTGCCGGAGCTACCTTTACAGCCTATGAGCTCTGTATTCGTCTCTTCTAGAATTTTGGGAATCGGAGTTGTCCTGTCAAATGGTTGTCGGATCAAAATGTGCTTTTTTCTTTTCATTATCCCTAACATTCAACTTCAGATAAGGGTAATTTGGTTTCAAGACAATTGTTAAAATGACCTTGAAGGTCGTCTACTTGTTTTTTTTATGGCTGAATAAAATGAGCTATTCATGATTCTTTCTCTTTTCTTTCTAGTCGCATTCACCAACAAGTATTTTATGACACTAATTTGCTCCATAACTAAGGTTATATGGCATTTCATTAAGACTTCCATATCGTTCAACCACAGTTTAGTGATAATATGTGTGTTTGCTTGAGTTAATACAAAAGTTCCAAACTATTTATATCTAATTGTTTATATCGTCAAAAAAAAAACAATTGTTAGTGCTTGCACTTATCTTAAAACAATAGAAACGCTACTCGTCTTTGGTAACAAAAACTCTTGCTCTACTCACAAAACAAGCAACAGTAAAAAAAAAATATGCTTTATTTATCTTGTAGGAATCAATTGCTGTTTGTGATTCCAAAAATATATATATATAAACTGAATCACTGGTGAGGTATTAAACCACTTCAGCTTTGATTTGAGCAGCATCGACTTCAGCTGTTTCTTCCTTTGGCTTGTCCGCAGAAAGGGCAGCAGAACACAACTGGTTTAAACCAGACTTGTTTTCATTGCTTGCGTTTTCATTGGATGGAGAATTGGTACCAGAAGCATTGGCAACAGGTGTCATCGACTGCTTCTCGTCTTCATCTTTTGCCTCCAGCTGGCTACTGAGAATACCCTGAAGTGCCTGACGATATCTGGTTTCGGGAGAAGCAGGCGCATTCTCATTTGAGTTGATGCCATTTGTATTGTTTTCATCATGACTGATGGGTGTATCTGCCTCATTGTTGATCAAGACAGGCGCAGTATAAGATGGATAGACAGGATTGAGGACATATTGAGCAGACAAGATAGTGCTGTGATCCTTGTTGTTGTTGGCATTGTTTGTAACAGGACTGTTGTTGTAGACTGCATTTACGCCATAGTTATATGTATCATAGCCTTGAGTATATTGGCTCAATTGAGTTGGATAGCCAAAGTCAGGTACGGCAGAGTTGACTGTGGTAGCTGTTGTGGCAGCAACGGGGTGAGGGGTAGTAGGGTGCGATAAGCTTTCAACAGGTGTGTTGGAAGTAGTGGGCGTGCCCATAGCAGTAGGTGGTGTTGTACCTTCTGTGCCTGTTGCTACTGCCAATGCTGCTGCTGCAACAGTATCATACAACTGCTTTTCTTTCAACTTATCATCTATGTTCTCCATATGAGTACACTTTGTACCTTGTTCGTCTTTTCTACTTTACCACCTGTCTTCTGTCTTCGCTTGTAAGGACCACGCTTAATACCTTTTTTACGCTCCTTTCTGACGGAGTTTACACATGTTTCAGCAATACCGTATTTCTGGCAACGAGGACAAGGTCTGGCATCATCACATTTTTTACATGCTTTCTGACAATTGGCTTTTATAAGAAAAAAAGATAGATGTTGTTAGCCTACATCTTCATCACAGCACAAAAAAAAATTTTTTTCCCTATTTTCTCCTTTCTCTCTCTCTCTTTTTTTTTTCCTTCTAGGTATGTATATTACACAAAGGAATGATAAACAAGGTTTTTCTACTTTTTTTTTTACTTACTACAAGCGTTCTTCACTTGATTTCTTTTAGGTGCGTCTGTTCTTAGACGAGGGACAGCAGAAGTTACCAAGTGCGGTGTTGCAGCGTTTGAGACAGCCAGGACAGAGGCACCGTTCATAACAGAATCACCTACTGATGGTGAGGTTTGAGATGGCGTTGCGGTTGCCGCAGTCGTAGGGCTTGTTGCGTAACCTGGTGTGTTTTGATAATTTGTAGGGTAATAAGAAGGCATGGATTGCATTTTTTTTCACTGGCTATAACTAAAGAACACGGTCAATATACAATGGAAGGAGAAAAAAAGAAGGCGGCGCTACAAACGGACTCTAAATGAAAAGAGAGAGAGAAAAAAAAAGAAGGGGACGAGAGACTTCTTTACAGGTTTTTTGAGTCATTTTCGGAGACTAAATATATCTTCCAATCAAATTAGATCGTTAAGGAAACCATTCTCTAGCATATTTTTGTTGCATCTAAATAGAGCTTGTTGAGGACCTTTCAGTTTGTTTTAAGCTTTACTTTGGAATACAGTTTATGGGGTAAAAAAAAGCAAAACAAAAGATAAGTTGAAGTTGTTCTATACTGTTCTGTGTGTTGTACATGATATCATCCAGGTAAAAATGATCACTGAAATTGATATATATATATACTTGAGTATAGTGCGTAGTTAAAATAACTTGACTTGAAAATACCATTATACTGTCGCATCCTAAAGTGTTGTCTTAGCTTTTTTTTTATGTCGCTTGGTGTTGATAAAGAAATAAAGCTTAGGAAGCCAACGCTTAACAGACTTTACTCTCCTATGTGACAGATCTAATTCGTATTCTTTCATGGCCAAAGAAAGAGCTTTTTTTTCCTAGTCTATACAAATGACTCATGATACAAACATAGCAAAAATTCAATGAACTCTATTACCTTGCATATCTATTCGTATCTTGCCACAGTAGCTATAAGACAACATAATATAACCTGAATATAACAAGATATCTGTATCAAACTTAAAAGAAATTGTTACATTGCCTAAGTGTAAAATTGTCAGCATGATAACCTACTTGGGATTTTCATGTTCGATTCTCTGGCTAACCCTAAAAAGCACAGTAATTGCTTATTTGATTTAAGAGTGACAATCCCTTGAAATGAGTTGCCATCTTGAGCCATGTAAAAGCATGTTGAATAAGGATAACTTATCTTATATCGAGTGATCTACTGTGTAAGGGCAATTCTATATTGTTGTGATATTACAATGAAATCACTACTTTTTTGTTTTACTTAAGGAGTAGAGAGAAAGAGAGAGATCAATCTCGCTATCGTTGATTAACGAATACAAGAATAAGCATCACATTTATCTAAATCGAATCGTGTGTGTTTTAAAGAAAGTCAGCCAAAAAAAACCTTAGTTTAAAATGGCTGATCTATTCTGTTCCTTAAATTAATGAAATTCACAAAAATGAAGGCTTTGGAGTTCTAAATATGCTTTTGAAAGGAGGTCAAGTAAGGCGAAAATGAGACTCGAATGTGACAGAATGTATCTCCTCTTGCTTTCTAATTTATGTTATAAACGAATTGTCGCTTAAACTCGCATAGACTCTATGTTGATCAAATGAAACGGGGTCAATTTTGACAATTGATTCTAACAAAAGGTCTCTTTCTCTCCCATAGTGCAAATAATTGGTTTTCTAGAGTTCTGGAATCTTTCACCGGTGCAATTTGAAATTTTCTGTATGCACTCTATTTCCAGAAATAGGCTCTTAATTTATACAAATATGATCTTTTGATAGGTTCCTCCTTCTTACAGTAATCGCTGAATGATTGAAGTTTTACACTATTAAAAGTGACCTCTTCTTTCTTCATATCTTTTGAACTCTATCATAGCATGTACATAGATCTACATAGTTCTATGATAACGCCAACTATTATTGAACAAAAGAAAACGGTCTTGTAGTACAGTCTTTTTTTGACTTGGCCCTTTCCTGCAGATTATCAGTCTCCTTGCACATCTTTTCGAACTGCATAAATTCATGGCCGCATATCTCAAAAAAAGGTGTATAGTAATAATAACTAATTTGAGCACATGATACGCGCTAGATTCTATCCTCTGGATTCTAATTTGAGGAAGAAGGGAGAGACAGAAACCCAATGGCTTTGTCACACTAAACATCATCTTTACATTTAATTTAGTGCTCTCAATCATAGGTGAGTTGCACCAATAACACACTGTGTAAAAATAAACGCCTAATTTTTATGAAATGAAAAAAAAATATCATACTACTTTTGGCATATCTCTACATACATGATATCAGCATTTTCAACATGGAATGGCAGTAATATGATTAGTTCATTTAGAATTATTCTTTTATCTTTCCTTTAGCTATTGAGTTATATGGCTGAAAGAAAGAGAGAGATGAAATTAGAGTGCTGGTATCTCTCTTTCTTCTTCTTTTTCTTCTGCCAAGCATGTAACTCGATATTCTATATTACACAAGTTGCTTTCCGAAAGTATTTTAGCGTATTCCGATTGGTAATTTGAGACAAATGTCGGCTGCTATAGACCTTATTTAAGAAAATAGAGCAGCTACCTTATTTTCTACCATTTATAAAAAAAAAAGTAATTATCAACTCTTAAGAAACAATGAGCTTGTGGTTTCTAAATAACAATTTCACTATTCATAATAGGGAACTGTAATTGGAGGAGAGATCGATTGGTTTTTGCATGTATTGGGTCTGATGAGAACTTCACCAAGGCTATCTTGATTTTTTTTCTTCTCTTTAAGAAGAGGCTACTTGACCTTTCAGCTTATAAACAGAGGATACTTAGGGTTACAATGCTAAATAGTGGCTATCATTATACGATTGAATTGTTGTGAAAGAGTGTAATAGCCTAGTTTACAGCAAACAAAGTAACACATTCAAGAAGAGCAGTGTAACTAGGCTCGGGTATCAAAAGATTTCTCAAATTCTATCCCTTACCTCTCTATCGAGATTCTATTTTAAATTAAATGACATATCTGTCCTATTGGGCCAAGCTTTTTCTTTCTTGTATTTTTCAGTTTAAGCATAAGCTATCGCTTCTCCCAAGGTTTGACACTTTTAATGCATTTACATACAAGAACTGCAGCGAAACTAGTGTTTACTTTTTCATTTTATTTTAATAAATTGTGAAAATCTAAATTCGGATGAAACTGTACAAAACACACCAATCAGTTGCTTTCCTAAAGTCTGAGCATCTTTTTCTTCTTTAAGCAGCAGTAGAACGACTGCAGTTGCCTCAAATGATGGTGCTACAAATGTGCTTCATTTATTTTTTCACCTGTCATCTAATTTCATCCTCTCCTCCTCCCTTCTCCTTCCACACACACACCCCTTCTTTTCTTTTATATCATTATTTCCTTATGGAAATTTTGCACTTGTCCCTTTTTAAAACAAACTCCTAATGATGAATTCAGAAGCCTCACAAAGAAGTGTAAGTTGTCAGTTCAGATGTGCTACAGTAAAGTACCCGAAGCATTCTGAACACAAACAATAGTGATGAACTCAATCCCCTTTTTTAGGTCTGATGCAATGTCAGTTCGAGAAAGGTTATTGCTTGTGTTGGTTTATGACTTGTGAGCGTGCAAAAAGGAAAAAAAAAGATGTCATGTTGGTAGCACGTGTTTTGTGTCTCTCTTGTATTTAAAAGAGACCTTTTGTTTTGCATGATACGGTCGTTTTATCGTCTTTCCTTTCTTCTTCCCTCTTCTCTTTATATACATTTTTTTTTTGAAAAAAAAAAGTTAAATTATGATTAATACTTCTGTCATTCCCTATACACTTGGAAAAGTTAAATCTTCTGCCTATTTATACCCTTCCTTACCTGTAAGTATACAGCTTCTTTTATTTTTATTTTCTTTCTTCTTTTAAACTTTTTTCTTCTTAGCAAAACAATATGAATTTTCAAAGACCTAGTTCAGAGATTGATTACACAAATCTATACATTAAAAACCTTGATTTAAGGGTCGAAAGTAACGATCTCTTCAATCATTTTAAAGATTTTGGTCGTATCGTTTCTGCTCGTGTTATGAAGAATGAGGAAACACGAGTCTCCAAGGGCTTCGGTTTTGTAAGCTTTAGTTCCACAGAAGAAGCACAGCTTGCCAAACAAGAAATGAACGGTGTTTACATCTTTTCAAAGCCCATCGTTGTCACCTTTCATGAACCCAAAAAGCCTCGAGAGAAAGCACCTTTCACTGAACAGGCTTATCCCAACCAAGGAATGATGGCCCTTCCCTTCCCCAAGAACCAGAAAGCCAACAACTATCAATTACCCCATCTGGACCGACGTCATTGCATTTTGGAATCACAGAAATACAAAAATACCCAGCACCATCACCACCATCATACTACCAAATCTGTTCTACCTGCAGCAACAACAACAAATAAAGATAAAAGACGAGAATATCAAGTCATCGGAACCAGCATAAAAAACAACATACAATATCCTCAACCATACCAGCAGGTAATAGATATAAATAGAAGGCATCTTTTGCTGTTTACATTAACAACAAAAATTAAACTATTAGACATACCCATCGCTTCCGCGTAACACAAACCTTCCTTATCCTCATACGCCAAATGTTGCAAAAACAATTTCTAATCAACTCCCACCACCAATGACATCTGGTATATTCCTCTACACACAATCCTTTGATGAGGATAATATACTTGTTGAAAAGCATCGCTTACCCTCTTCACTTATAGACCGTAATCTAATCACCACAAAAAACTCGTCTTCTTCTTGTCGACGCAGTTCTGTTGAGTCTTCTCCTAGCGGGTCTACAGGGAACAGCAGCTCACAAGATAAAAGAAGAAATATAGTTACACAAGCCGTCATGTCAATTGAAGAGCTTCAGGATACAAACTATGTTCAAGACATTGTAGACATGCTGCTCACACTCAAGAAGAAAGATTTAGCCACCTGCCTATTCAACAGTGTCTTTCTGAAGTCTAGTGTAAAGCGTGCTAAAGATTCGCTTGATGTCTTTCAAGAAAACCCTCAGCCCAAGACAATTATACAGCAAGCAACAGAGCAACAGAAGAAGCGACAAGGTCATACCGGAAATGGGCTTCATGCCAGCTTCAATCATGTTGTTTCTACTGCACCTATCTTTAATGCCACCCATCCTTATTATTATCCCCCTAATCACCATCAACCACTCAGCGAATTTATCAAGAAGGAAATTAAATTACCACCTCCGGGATCCAAAGCTATTCCTATTGTAGCACCAAAACAAGTCCATGACTCAGATGCTGATAAAAACTCTCTGCGCGAAGAAGTCGAAAAATTCCTAAAGACCCTAGAGGGTCTAGAGCTATACAAACAAAAACAATTACTAGGTGATCGACTATTTCCTCTTGTGAAGGTTTGATTTTTATTATTTGCTTGTCATCACTTTTTTTTTTCTCATTTTTTATTTTATGTATAGGCAACAGGCATTAAACATGCTCCTCGTATCACAGTACAGTTACTGGATAATATTCCTTTAGAAGAATTAGCTTATCAGATGTATGATCAAGCTAAGCTTAAGGCTAGTATTGCCAAACTTACTGTAAAGGAATAATAATAATAAAAAAAAATAAGAAAGGGCATATACACAATTTTCATGCAAGCAATATCAGCTTTCAACAAATTTATGCGTTTCTTTTTAAACAAAACAAAAAACAAACAGACCATTCTCGTGATACACAAGATGTCTACTTTAAGGTTCTTCTTTTTTTAAGCTCTTATTTTAGCAAATACAGATTTACATATTTAGAACCCACTATTTTAATTTGTAAAGTCAAAAGGCAAAGAAAGATGTTTATACAGAAAGCATATTTATGCATACATTGCATAATAACGATAAGCAACTTCTGACAGTCATTTTTTTCATCTAATAGATATCAGTAGAATCCCAACAGAAACGATGAGGTTCTGACTGATGGACAAGATCAAGTTGTGCCATGTCCTGTTGATGTGATATACGTTAGTTTAATAGATTTGTTTCTATATGATTACTTACCTCATTCTCAAGTTCAAAAGAAAAGACACCTGCATTTTCCTTTACTCGATCTGGTGTTCTTGACTTGGGTATGATAATCCAGCCATGTTGAACAGCCCATCTAAGCAAGACAGAAGCAGCTGAGGTGTTGTATTTCTTGACAATGGATTCAAGACAAGGAAGTCGAATCTGTCCATTCACTAGATTACCTTCGCCTAGACTTGAATAAGCTTGGACTTGAATCTTGTGTTCTTGACAGAATTCAAGTAATTCGGGCTGATAAAGGCATGGATGTAATTCAAATTGATGGACGTGCGGAACAACAGTGCAGTTCTCTATCAGATGCTTCAAGTGATGCACTGTATAGTTAGAAACTCCAATGTGCCTGATCTTTCCTTCTTTGTATAACTTTTCTAAGGCTTTGTAACTCTCTGTACGATTTGTTTGATTCACAGGATCAGAGAGTCTTTTCCTTGCGGTACTTTATAACAATAAAAAACAAGAGAGAAAAATGATAAGCTGACTACTCTTCTTTTCTTTTGTGTATGTTCTCTTTACCCTGGCCAGTGAATAAGATACAAATCAAGATATTCCAAATCAAAACGTTTTAAGGAATCCATCACAGCTAGAGATAATGTCAAGTTTGCTTCGCATCTTTAAAGGAAACTGGTGACTTTACCTTGATAACAAGATTCATATCCTTGATCCTGAGGAGCTATAGACAAGTTGATATTCACCCAATCTTGTTTTCGATTGATTTTGTGTAAATATATGACTTACAAAGTTTTGAGGTAATAAACAAATCTTCTCTTTTCACACCAAATGAGGGGTCAGCAAAGACTTCCTTTAAAATCTGACCAAGAGCTTCTTCGTTACGATAGACAGTAGCTGAATCTATAGAACCTAATTTGAGAACTCTCTTTTCTTTTTGGATATGCCTTAACTATGACATACCTATCAATCGATAACCTGAACGAATGGCTTCATACACTACGGGTCGAAGCTCTTCTATTGTTTTGAGTCTATAAGTGCCCACTTTAAAAGGAAAGGCGTAAATAACTATTTCGCTTGACTGATATGCTTCTGCATTTTCTATCACATACACCCTAAGACAGGTATTTTATCACCATTATACAGTTCGCGAGTTAGCATTACTGTGCTTCTGATATAAATGTACTTTGTCAGTAAATCGGCTCTACAAACAATTTATAATCTCAAGAGCGTCACACACAGTCACATTAAAGCCCTTTGTCAATATGCATGAATTGTATAAAGAGTAAGGTTTGAAAGCTCATTGTCTTATTCATTTGCTTTTTTAAAGTCTTATTTTATTTGTCTTGCTTTTTTGTTTTGTTATCTATTCTTTATCTTCTTCCATGTAGTCAGGGTTCTTTCGTAAGAGCACAATGCCTTCCAAAACGGGTGCTAAAGATAAATCTAGAACAGAAAATAAAATCAGTATAGTCCTTTCTTTCAACAAACAATCCACTTACATTCTTCAGTAGCAAGTTCAGCACGCTCTGAGTGAGCAAGAAGAACAGGCGTAGAGTGTGTTTGGAAGCCGGTGATAGTCTTTGGTCGACCAGCCTGACCAACAACGTCAACAGCTTGACCAACACGTACTGTGACAGGCAAGTTTTCTACAGATTCATCAAAGGTGATCAAGAAACGAGGATACATGGCTGTGACTAAAGAGTACAAGAAGTAATGGTACTTGCCAAATATGACTATAGTTTCTCCTTCAGTTAGTTTGAGGCAAAATCAGATATGGATAGATCACTTACATGTCTTTTGATCAGTAAAGGCCATGACACTGGTCAACAAACCAGCAATGGCAACAGGAGACATGATCTGACGATCGGTGTGGAAAGGATTTAATGTCATTGTACCCTTAGCCATATGTAATAAACCTTGAGCAATGCGAACCATAAACAAACTAGAGGCATCTTTGTGGTAGAAACTGGCCAATTGTCGTAACATTTGAGCAAGACGAGCGTTGTTTGTACCAGCACCTACAAGACCCATAGCAAAGATGGCGCTGATGGCAACATCGCTATCACTGTCGTGTGAGTATTTACTAAGTGTATCCAAAATGTTGACTTGAGGATTAGAGGCACACAAGATACCATAGGCCAAAGGAACAGCCTTTCTAATGACAGGTTCACCATAGTGCATCTAAGAAAAAAAAAAGAGATGATCAGTTATCCAATGACCTAAAAAGAAAAACAAATAAACTATACCAAATGGTTAAATGTACGGTAAGACATTTCGGAACCAACTTCTTCACCCATAGCGATCAAGGCAACACCAAGAGTGGCGAAACCTTGGAATGTGTCGTCTTCCTTTTCTTTATCAAAGTGGTCGTTACAGAAATGAAGCATCTTCTGAACCTTCAAGACATTGCCTGTACCAGCATAAGCCAAAGCTTCAACCAGTACCATAGCTTGGAAACCAAGAGGGTGTGTGATGATGTTGAGAGTTTCTAATGTGGCTTCACAGGCATCTTGCTTACCAAGATACAGAAGGGCAAGACCCAATGCCATGAAACGAGAATGGGTTTCCTTGAGGTAGGTGACCTTACGATCCATCATGGTCTGTAAGATAGTGCTAGCAATATCACCTTCACAAGTACCAACAAACACAAGACCCAATGATAAAGCAGCTAAACAAGAAACTTCCATAGCCAAACCTGTATCACTGACCAAAGGCAAAAGCAGTTCTGATACTTCTTCGCGAGCAGAACCAGCATAAGCAAGACCAAGACTATATAATGAAATCAGTTCCTCTTTCTACACAATTTTCTTAAAAAGTTTTACCCAAAAATAGCAGCTTGCTTCACTGAAACACTATCAGATTCCAAATGTTCAGACAATAAAGCCAAGGCAGGATCAGATTCTTCTCTAACACCAGAGTTCAAGATACCAATGCCAAGCAAAGCACCAGCCTTGATATAATCATCAGTAGAATACAAGTATTTATCAATCAAGCCTAAACCTGTTTCGATATTCCAAAGGGAAATCAAACCCAAAGAAGCAGTAGCGCTGGTCATGCCATGTTCCTTTGTCTTGTATACCCAAGATGAATCACTTTCATCCTCAGTTACCATCAATTTGTCCTTACAGAAAGCAGCATTGACAAAGGCATTGACAAAGGTAGAAGAGAGGTTGTTGCGTGCAGAGTCGATGTTGCTGCTGAATGCAGTACGATGGTTTTCCAAATGACTTTTGTAAATATCTTCAGGTACTTTAGGTTCCATCACGTCCAATTCACGAGCGAGTGAGAGGAAATAGTTGGAGAGGTTGGAGTTGTTGATACATGCATTTAAATCAGCATCTTCTGTTTCGATGTGAATTTGTTGACGAGCAAGTTGGAATGCCATTTGCTTCTTGAGTAACCTAATTCAAGTGTTCAGTCCAAAGGTCTCAATAAACTGTACAAAAAAAATAACTTACGGATCAGGACATTGTTCAAAATCTTCCTTGATCAAATCCATATCGCCTACTCGAATAGACAAGTTGAGTGCTTGAGCATACTTTCCTTGTTGGAGGTAAATGGCACGAGCAGTCTTAAGGAATTCAAGGTCATCAGGAGGAGCAAGTAGATTGACACAACTAAAAAAAAAATACATATCAATTTCAAACAATCTCAGCCTTTTTCTAAAAAATCACACTTTACCCAACCATATAAAGACAGACACGTTCATAAGTGTTTTTGTCAACAAAGCGCGTCAATTGATCGATAGATTCAACTTCAAGCAAAAGATCAACGGCATCAGCCTCTGCATTGTGCTTCAAGAAGAATGGTACAATATCCAAAGCTAGGTTGATAAGCTCTTCTGTTGATTGGTCGTTTTCTAAGCGTGCTTGGTATTCTTGCATAATCTCGCCTGAAAGATGTCTAACATATTCATGACCCCATGAACCGATATCTTCTTCAGTAGAACCGATGAATCTATATCTCAAGGTCTCGCGCTGACCTTCTTCAGCATAACTCATGGACAAGACTGACAAAATATCTGCAAACAATTTCTTGTCAGCAGATTCAGGCCATGATTCATGAAGTTTCTTTAAAGAAGGATAGAATCGACTCAAGAACTTGAGAGGCTTTGGCACAGATGTCATGGAGCTAGTTGAAGTACGAATGGCTGTACGCAAATGTTCAAGTGCAGGACGATGAAGCTCTGTCTTGTCTTCCTATATAAACGTCCGACGTAAGCCAGAATGATCATATAATGTGCTTCTTTCTTTCTTTACCCCTAAGCGTTCAACCATCAATTCCAATTCATTCTTTAACTGCTGATCTTCTTCAGACTATATGTACAAAGGCAGAAAGGAGATGAGACTCATTACGTTGACTCTCTTTTTTTTTTGCTTTCATCTTACAAGTTCTTCTTCTTGTTCTTTCTTGTTCTTCTTGTCATTTTTATCGTTGACCTTTTCTTCTGTAGTCTTAGTGACAGTCTCTTCTTTCTTTTCGTTGACCATATTTCTTTTTATCAAGTTGTGTATATATATAAGAAAAGGAAGAGAGAAATAAAGGGAGGAAAAGTTACTTCGCGTTTATAATTATCAGGACGCGCAACACTTTACATTTAGAAACAAGAAAAAAAGTGAATGCGTCACTCTCCACGTAATGGCTCCGCTTCAAAAGAGTTACACCCGATTCAAGCTTCCATACAAATCATCTGTGAAATGCATAGATTATATCTTTCACTTCAATAGGCAGATTGATGCTAACTATCAATAAAACGCACAATCTGCCATTTGCATGTGGACTAATGCTCTTCTCATCCAGCTTTTTTTTTTGCTTTAGCTTAAGCAAGCACTTCTCTTTAATTAGCTTATAATCCCAAGGAGAACACAAGTCTTTATCTTTTCCATCTCATAACTTGATTTGGCAAAGCCAACACAATTCTGTTGCTTTCTTTTGCTTCTGAAGTTGATGCATAGTCAGAATGTATTAGTATCTTGGACTTATTGACCAAATTATACTAAGTCTAGTCACTTCCAGTCAATTTACATTTCTTGAAGTGTTGTGCTGTTCAATACAATCATGATTCATTTGATGCTCAAATCGAAATCAAAAACTGAACTACTATGTATCACAATGCAAGCAACATTGTCTATAGCAAGCAATAGCCTTTTCCCTCTTTGAATAGTACATGACTAACAGAGTAGACATAAGCTTGATAAACAAGTGACAATCAATTAAAGGCAAGATGTCCATGAGGCTCTCTCTCTTGCACTTCCTTTCTTTTCTGTTTCTGTTAGACCTTGACCCATTAAAATGAAACGATATAAACAAAAATAAAAGAGAAGATTATGCCGTGAAAAAGAAAAAGTGAAATCTATCATTTGCAGCTTCGACTCAGATTGACCGGCTGTGACTTTCGAGCGCCTTCCATATTTGGTAATTTACTACCCTTCCGACCTGGCTTGATAGAGTTGCAAATGATGCGTAATAGAGACAAACCTTCTCTCATCACCATATTGTAAGTAGAGATGCATACCTATAGGGAACTTGGAGATTATTTAGATTAGAAGAGATGGATGGATGACTCTAGATCAGAGATGGATGCAGACAGATCAAATTGACACACACTCTTTCTCTTCTTTTTTCCATTTATTAGAAGGCACAATCATGCTTGTTTCTAAGCAGAACAGAAAGGTCATTTACGAAGCTCTTTTCAAGGGTAAACACAACAAACACAGAATACGACCTTGCAGATGTTGACATAATTCTTTATTGATTTGTTTTAGACGGTGCTTTGGTCGCCCCCAAGGATTACAACGCTCCCAAGCACGTTGATCTCGATGTTCCCAACCTCGAAGTCATCAAGGTTATGCAATCCTTGACCTCCAAGGGTCTTGTCAAGACTCAATTCTCTTGGCAATGGTACTACTATACCCTCACTGATGAGGGTATTGACTACCTCCGTGAATGTAAGTGTCTGATTACCTTGTCGATCGCTTCCTAGTATTTAATTTCTTGTGCAATAGACCTTCACTTGCCTCAAGAAATTGTTCCCGCTACTCTTAAGAAGTCTGCTCGTCCTGCTGCCCCTCGTCGTGCTTGTGAGTGTTTTATGATTATATTGAATGTTCCTGATGATTGACTTTATACTTTCTTTTTCTAATAGTCGGCGGTGAAGGTCGTGAAAACCGTGGTCCCCGTGGTGACCGTGGTGACTACCGTCGTAAGGAAGGTGCTTCCGGTGACTTCAAGCCTGAATTCCGTGGTGGCCTTGGTAAGTCCTAACACGCTCTTGTATATCATCCATGTATTAATTGAACTCATTCATTTTTATTTTGCTTTAGGTCGTGGTAACCGCGAATAAATGCATTCCAACCTCATATTCACATTTATATATAAAATAAGAGTACAACGGCCTTGGTTGCCTTGAACCCCCTCTTTCTTATTTTTAGTTGTTTTATTTGTGTTTTGTTCGACTTCGAGACATCTACAAAAGAGAAGGTGTGTGTGTGTGCTGGTTTTAGAAGGACAAGAGGAAATGAGATACACGTACTGCATGATCATTTTGCTTTTGGTCCTAAAAGAAGTAATAAAGATTCACTTGTATCCCTTAAAGACAGAAAAAGAATTAAGAGACAGTAAATGCCTAAACGTAGTTGATAGTCTTAGTTGTAAACAAAGAATGCTTCTTAATGTGTTACATGAGCTACTCTCAAACAGAAATTAATGCGAGTAAAACTTCATGACAGTTGGTGTTAGACATGAATGGAGGTTTATTTTTTCTATTGATAAAAAAATCCGGCCCACTCACTCATTAATATTCCGATCTCCGGACTCTCAATTGAATGTATGAACTCTGTGAACTGATGCTTGCGTTAATTCCTTCTTCAACACTCAAAGGTAATGCATCCCACATCATGGTATTGGTGAATGCATCCATCTATTCAACGCAGCAATAACTTGAGATTGAGAGACACAGCTTATACCACATTACCTATCGACAATCATGACATCAAATATATTCTCAACAAAAAAAGAAAGAAGAGTGTTAGTCAGCATGCATAGATAGACCAAATGAGCGCACATGAAAATACATGAGCTCACATTACGAATCACCTTTCTTTATTCGCTCTTGTACTAGAAGCAAAATGCTTTCAGTGCTGCCTAGTAACCAGTTCTCAACTTACTTGTTCAACTTGAATAGATGGATTGCATGAGACCTTTTACCTTGATGAATAATACAAATTGTAAGAAAAAAAATTAAACTGACACTTTATGCTTAATAGAATAAAAATGGGTCGTCGTCCTGCTCGTTGTTATCGTTACTGTAAGAACAAGCCTTACCCCAAGTCTAGATACAACCGTGGTGTCCCTGATGCCAAGCTTAGAATCTATGACTTAGGTCGTAAGAAGGCCTCTGTTGATGACTTCCCTCTCTGTATCCACTTGGTCTCCAACGAATACGAACAACTCTCCGCTGAAGCCCTTGAAGCTGGTCGTATCTGTGCTAACAAGTACATGTCCAAGACCTCCGGTAAGGATTCCTTCCACATGCGTATTCGTGTCCACCCCTACCACGTCACCCGTATCAACAAGATGTTGTCTTGTGCTGGTGCCGATAGATTGCAAACTGGTATGCGTGGTGCTTTCGGTAAGCCCAACGGTCTCGTTGCCCGTGTCAACATTGGTCAAATCATTTTCTCCGTTCGTTCCAAGGACTCCAACAAGGCTGTTGTCATCGAAGCCTTGAGACGTTGTAAGTACAAGTTCCCTGGTCAACAAAAGATCATTATCTCCAAGAAGTGGGGTTTCACTCCTTTGTCTCGTGAAGAATACGTTGAAGCCCGTGCTGCTGGTAAGCTCAGACCTGATGGTTGTTACGTCAAGTTCGTTCCCCAAAAGGGTCCTCTTGCCAACTACTTCAAGGAAGCTGCCAAGAACTAAATTTGATTCCTGACCTTTGCTTAAATAAATAAACAATAAAACATGTAATGTTTGTTCATTGTTCTGTCTCTTCTTATCATCTCGTATAAATTATTAGATACAATCTTGAATAATAAGGAAATAGGGGTGAGTGAAAAATAGGTAAGAAGTCAAGCAGGAAAACATTTAAGAAAACAAATGCAGTAAAGAAGTGAAAGAGATATGTGCTTCTTCTTATTAATTTATTTATTGTCCGAGAAAATACTTAATAAGCTCATGATAAACTTTACTTTCGATCTTTTTTACTATGCTCTTCTTTTTTTTTTCCTTTCTCTTATCTTTAAACTAGCAAATGGAACTTCTAAATGCATTCCGTTACCTGACCTTACTATTCAGTCTACTTGGATTGGCAAGTCATTTTGCTCAGTGCACTCTATTCACAGTCTATCAGAAGAAGGTAAATCAAAACATAGATTTGGAGCTTTTATTTTCTTACAGAAATAGTATATTCGTAGACAGATATACCTGGCTGGCTATTAGGAGGCCATTGGCAGGTAATGCTACAATATGTGCTATGATAACTTATGTTGAAATCAATCTTTTATTAGTATTTGGTTATATATATTGCTTTCGGTCTGTCCATGACAAGTGCTTTGATGCTATGTGTCCATGCCACATGCTGCAAAAGAGCACATGTGGTACGAGGTGACCGAACGTTAGGGACATTCAACTCAATGACTTCAATAGCTACCTTGACAACGATTACATTTGTATATTCACAAGAACCATGGACAAATAGTATAG
Organism: Choanephora cucurbitarum; assembly: GCA_025331435.1. Classification (NCBI taxonomy): domain Eukaryota; kingdom Fungi; phylum Mucoromycota; class Mucoromycetes; order Mucorales; family Choanephoraceae; genus Choanephora; species Choanephora cucurbitarum. The sequence goes on along the minus strand of JAIWNI010000015.1, from coordinate 331,270 downwards.
TTGAATTTAAATTTCCAGCCAAAGGATTTATCCCATATTGTTCCTTGTTAGATCAAGCTCATGATGCTACTTACCCACTATTATTTCAAAGGCGTGTTTAATCAATGGTTAGAGGTTACAATGGTCTCCTTGTACCCTGTCTATTTTTGTATGACATTTAATGCAAATGCTCTGACACGTTATCTCTATACTTGTAGATGTCTTCTTTTCAACTGTACATATATACTTTTAGGCATCTTATGTGTCTTGTGGATATTACTCTCCACCATCGCTTACACGTTTTCACCAAAGCCTAAACAGCATTCGCTTCAACAGCACCTCGGTAAAGGAGTGTCCACAAATCAATATCCTCCATTTGCCTGTAAGAAACAGAGACAGATAAGACCTATCTATAATTATATGGATTTCCAATATGCTGACTATCCTATGCCTAACTATAATGATACAGTTCAGAACCCTTATTTAAATATACCAGAAAGCTATTGTAACAGTACCACGCTCACCAGACATCATCCACCTTCCTCAACCGATCTAGGTTATATAGTTCATCATAGATAAGCTAAATCTTACAGACATCAAGAGAAAGCAGTGATGACACATAAACCTTTACATTTATAACGTAACTTAATCATGCAATACCATTTAAATCATGCATGTTTCATTTTTTAAAATAGGAAAATAAAGAAATGTCATAATTATTCTAGAACATAAGCATATGTATATACATAAGTGACACAAGAAAATGGATCAAGAGTCTCTATGGTTCGTTGTTCTTTGCAGCAAATAAGCAAGAAACACGATGCCGGCCGAACTGAGGAATACAATAGTTACACTGAATGTCAGCAGAAACAAATTCGTCTATAACAGCTGAAGTAGTGATACGTGAGTCAAAACTGGTGGTACTGCCAATAGGCGCAGTAGCTGGAGTTGGTTTGGTAGAACATGAAGAGTTAGATTGTCTAGCTATGGATCCATTATGACGAACTGAAGCAGGCAGTAAAGTTCTTAGATTTGGCTTTGGTTTTAGTTTTGGTTTTGTCTTTGACTGATATCGACGCTCTATACATCTGTTCTGATGAGCAGTAAATCCTGGATTTCGGAAGCCTCGTTGGTCGTACCTTGCAAACTGCTTATGACAGACTATACATTTCAAGAGTTTGCTGTTAACCTGGACATCATGGCTCATGGTATATACTACCAGTATCTATTTGTCATACAGAAAATTAGAAAAAAAGAAAGAGAGAAGCCCTTTTTTCTCTTTTCAGTTTATTTTATTTCAGTCGTTCTTCATTTTGTTTGTCTCACAAAAACCAGAAAATCTATATGGACAATCAATTAGACAAATTGTTCGCATACACAATGAGTATGAAGTCAATGAAAACAGTAGACAGTCTAAACATGTTTTATGTATACCATACGATTGAGCGAGCGAACAAAAGAAGAGGAATAGATACAAATGGATGAAAAATAAAGTTACAAGGCAATGGTCTACCATCCGTTTTCCGCGTTTTTGATACGAAGATATTCAAAGATCTTGCTTGCATTTTGGTCTTCGCGAACATGAATCATATACACAATGCTAGTCTTTGATGACTCGTCTGTCAATAAGAAACTGATTCGCTTTGGACCAATCTTCTCTACATTGCCACTTCGCACAATCGAACTAACCAATTTTGTCTTGTCATTTTGAATTTCAATCAGCATACGCATACTAGGTGACTGCTGAGAGATTTGCATGTTGACACTACCAAATGCACTCCAGCTAGATGTTTCGTTCTTGATAAACAATTTCGCCTTGCACTGTAAGATAGGTCTTGATGATTGTGGCACATTGACTGTATCAACAGGCTCAGGATCATCATAAGTATCTTCTTGTTGAGGGGTTGGTTGTGATGCTGACATTTGAACAGCTTCACTATGTGCTTGTTGTATTAATTGGAAAAACACAGAAGCATCTTGAGGTTGTTGAAAGTGAACCAAATAGTTCTCTTTCTGCATACCCAAATAGAGAGAGATACTGATGTCAGTGGCTGAAGGCTGCCGTGTGACAGTATCAGGAAGAATCCAAGCATTCAAATACAACTGAGCTGAATTTTGTAACTCGACAGTGACACATGTATAACTGCTGTGAGTCAATCGAATCTGAAGCAAGCACTGACCTTCCACAGCATACCAAGAGTCGTTCTTCCAATGGAACACTTGACATTGATCGTTGCTAAACAGCACTTGTCGAACGTCGGTGTTTGGATTATATTGCCCAGGGCTATAAGGACGATTAAAATCTTCAGTTGAGCGAGCCTGATGAAGTTGGCTAGGTGTAGGTGAAGGTGCATTGAATTGATTTGGTAATTGCGATTTAGGAGAGGTTGGTGAATCCAGAACTGGAGGAGGTCCTCTTTTCTGTAATCCAGGAGATGTTGAATGGTTACCCACATGTTGCATTGGTCTAGGTTGATGAGGAGAGGCAGGCATGGGCTTTGGACTACGTTCAGCCATTCCTGGGTAGTGGTGTTGAGAATGAGACTGTTGAGGGCCCTGAGGGCGATGCTGTTGTTGATGAGGGGGACGTTGTTGAGGATGATGCTGTGAATGCGGTGGGCGCTGATTATGCTGAGGATGATGTTGTGGGTGTTGTGGGTGTTGAGGGTGGTGCTGCGAGTGTGGTGAACGTTGATGGTTTTGAGGATGATGGTTTTGAGGATGATGGTTTTGAGGATGATAGTGTTGTGGGTGCTGACTACGTTGCTGATGATGATGTTGTGGGTGTTGGGTGTGGGTGTTGTGGGTGTTGTGGGTGTTGTGGGTGTTGTGGGTGTTGTGGGTGTTGTGGGTGTTGTGGGTGTTGTGGGTGCTGGCTGCGTTGCTGCTGATGGTGTTGTGGGTGCTGGCTGCGTTGCTGCTGATGGTGTTGTGGGTATTGAGGTGACATAGGCGACCTTGATTGAGGTTGGTTGTGCTGTGGTGTTTTATTTCTCATGGATGACTCTCGAGGAACAGGCGAAGCTTGTGGTATAAGGTTCTTTCTAGGCACAGCTGGAGAATTTTCGTTCTGCAACAAATAGTCGTTTGTCTTTTGGGTTACTGCCTGCATGGCTTGAGGAATAATAGCTCTTTGTACTTCGACTGCTCTTGGAGAAGAAGGCTTGCTGTCGTTGCCTCTCGATCTATCAGGCGAAATAGCCAATTTATTCATTTGTTGGTTTAAAGGAGAAAAAGAGGTCGAGTTGTATTCAGTCTTGTCCGAAATATACATTGTTTCTATCTGCGACTTGTGTGGTTCGATATGGGCTTGTTGAACATGTGAAACGGCTTTAACCGGGATTTCAGCAGCTGGTGATTGTAGTGTGTTAGGAGACCAATTATCCTTCACGTTAAGATTATCTTTTTTTGGCGGTGTCGAAATCAATTTAACTTGAGTTTGAGATGCATTAGATGTTTCAAAGGCTACATTGATTTGCTGAGGAGCAACTGTATTTGAATCCTGTTTAGACTTAGTCTCTTTAGCACGCTTATCGTATATATTCATGATTGTATCTCTCTGGTTTGGATCTTCATCGTCTGAACTCTCAATAGGAGATACGTGTTCAGATTCAGAATAGAAAGTAACAATATCGGTTGTGCGAATGTTTGCAATATTTTTCCTTTCAATCAGCTTCTTGGCGTCTCTAGCATTCGTTGGTAACGGCTGTAAACGAACACCAAAATCCATTGTTGGTTTGTTAGCCAACATCTTTTTTTGTGCTGCTACACTAAGTGTTCGAGGAGTAGAATCAGAAGATCCAGTCCACGTGTTTTGAGTTTCCTTAGACCGTGCACACAGCGTAATCTGTTTTTTACCCAATACAGAGAGCTGGATTACATATTCCCCAGCAGCTTCTTTCTCAATCATATCAGCCTTGACAGTGATATGGTTAATAGGGATAGCAGGATAGAGAAGGGCAAACTGAGAGGAGTTGATTTCTTGAGTGATGATCAAGACGTCTGTAGTTAATACTAAATGAACGCACATAGGTGGAGAACGATTGTTGTCAAATAGCATATCGAAGCTATCCCTCATTACCAGCTGCATATTAGGGTCCGATAATTCAAGTGTATAACTCTAGCATACACATGCGTAAATAAAAATAGATCAGCATTATACAAACATCTAATTATAGAACAGATCGACTTACAACTGGCTTATCACTATAGAGATCAACAACCTGGGAGCAATCAACTTGGCTCTGAAATTGAGCCAGTTCTTGGTCCTGTTGTTGATATTTATCTGCCTGGCTGAAAGGCAATTGAACTGCAGTACGAACCATTCTTATTACTGTATCTATTTTTTCAATTGCACGCATCAGTACTCGATAGTCAGTACGATCAGGGCTTGTGCCTTCCTTGAGCCTCTATAAACCCTTCTAGATGAGCCAACATGTTCTCTTTTTTTTTAAAAAAATCTCTCTCTCTAAAAGAAATAGTCTCTTACATTATAAAGTTCCTTGTAGTACTTTAACTGCTGTATGGGAGCATTGAAAAGTGATTCTAATGTCAAATCGTATGAAGCAGAGGAAGACAACTCCTGCAATATACATTAGATACAGCTATCCAATCATGAAAAAAGGAGCATTCGATCTTACCTGTAATACAGACTGGATTGCTTTGTTTTCAGCTATATCTTGACGTTGGCCCAGATTTGGAATGTAACTTCTAGAATAGTTTGCATAAGGTATTTCTAGATCGCGGACCTGCAGATCATTTGAATTAGCTCACAACAAAGCTGAGCCCATTACTATGTGTACTTGCCCACTGCATTAATGTATCTCCGAGATCGCCAATAGATTGAGAGCCAGCAGCTATTTTAGTGAGTTTCTTCAAAAGGATAAGTTAGTCTCAATATACACAATTTGTTTTCTAAATAGGTACCTCACAAAATTGCTTATTTGCTTTCAAGATTGCATGAATACATCTCAACAATTCAGAGAAATCAGGTGCAGAAGATGCCATCTGTTTGACCCAAATTGGTCCAATATGCTTTAATTATTTTAGGAGAACAAAAAAAAATAAAGGGATTGATTGAGATTAGATAAGAGCGACATATCGAATCAGTTTAATAGTTACCGAATCAATCATGTTTATTGTCTCAATAAAGGATTGTTCTGCTTCAATAAGTTCACTTAAAGGACTATGATTTGCCTTCTTTGAGTCAAAAGAAAGTTGAGAAGATGGTGTTGATATTTCAGGCTTGGGACTAAAGCCACTTGACGATGAGGAAACAGTTGAAGCAGACAACATAATAAAAAGGAGTAAAAAAAAGGAGTGAAGGAGTTCAACGACTGTAGGAAAGAGAAGAGAGAAGAGAGAGAGAGAAAAAAAAAGATTAAGCGAAAGAAAAAGAGAGAGAGATAAGGGGAGGGGTGAGAGTCTATAAAAATAGAGACTTGAAAAATCTACAAATTAAAATAGTAAAATCACAAAACAAGTGAGCCGAGAACTCTCTTTTAGTCTTTTTGGTATTGCTCATTAGCTAACTGCCTAAACTCAATGGACTACAAAAAGAAATCGATTTAATGAGAGAGCGTAATGGCCATCCTATTGTATTCTTTTCGTCATGTAAACACGGGTTGCCTGTACAAAATAGTTTTTGAATAGAATGTGACACAAAAGGTGACACAAATAAATTAAGCTTCTTTTTCAAATGACAGTTGCAGGACTATGCAGACCGGAAGAACAATACATTGAAAATTAGCCAAATAAAGAGACTTTCATAGTATCTGTTGTCTTTCAGAAGGTAGAAGCTTGCAGTAGAAAAAGAAGGTACAGAAAGAAGCTGGGACTACAAGGGAAGCATTTAGACTATAGGTTGTACATTATTAAGCAGCAGCTTCTTTCTTGAATTTCTTTTATACCCAAGTTATTGTCTTACATCAATTCTCTTTGAAAATGAATTGGTCGCATATCGGAGCATGATTAAATTAAGCCTTGGCAACTCATAGAGAGAACATGACTTGCACTGTCAAGACGTGTATCTGTTAGTCACTAGGTTATCTTGAGATATTCAGATTAGGTGCTTTTGTTTTGACTAAAGCATGAATATGAACTTTGCCAAGAAATTAACTATTTTTTTTGGAAGTTGTTTAAGAGAAAGAACAAGAAAGCAAAACCAACTTGTTCTGAACAAACAAAAAAGGATAGCTTAAGCCTGAACTGATAGTCTCATAGGCTACACCTTAGTAGTCACAATATATCTCTTACTTTATATGCATCTTCAGAATAAGGGCACGACTCGATATGGATATGCTGTGATTAAATTTTCTAGTTTTTTTTTTGGTGAAAGGTGGTTCTTATGGTTGTTTAGAATACTATAATGCTCATATAAACAAGAAATTTAAGTATTAGTCAAGACGGTTTTGTCATAGCAAAGTAAAAAAATAAAACACTAGTATGAAGATGTCTTCGTGCCTAATGAAGGCTGGCCATGGTGACCATAATCTTTATTGTTTGACTTATCTTTTGATTTTGGCACATGCTAGTAGATCTTTTATGCAAAGACAAGGCAAAACTTCAAGCTCAGTTTTATGTCTAGCAGAGAGCCTGCTTAATGAGCCTATAAACTCTGGTATATGTCCTGCTTTTGAGGGCTGTCGGCAAATAGTTCCAACTAGACGGCTTATCATACAAATGTTTGGTTGCCTTCATCTTTTCTGTTCATTGCTTATGTACAATCTTGATCATCTCTCTCATTTTGGCAACAAACCTTCATTACTCACAGACAATCATCTTGTTCATCTTTCTCAATGCATTGTTTCTGAAGTCGATTTGTGATTTAGCTACGTTTAGCAAAAGTATGCCAGAATGAGAAAAGCATAGCGAAGCAAACTGGACATTTGTTCTTACATAAGATAGTAAGACTATAAGCAACCATCAGCAATTTGATCTCTTGAAAAAGCGTATGAAACACTTTTACAATGTGATCATTCTAAGCTTAGAGTGCATGAAAGCTTTCAAACTCTTTAACCAAGTTGAATGTCTCTCTCTCTCTCTCTCTCTCTCTCTCTGAATTTTGACCTCTTCTTATAAGTAAAGCAGAGTATTCCTAAAAAGAAAATTCGAGTACCTGTAAATTAGACCTCCTCCCCACCCCTAAAAAAAGATAAAACTTTTTTCTTTATATCAACAGCTGTTTCCAAGTAACCGACATGTCTCAGTGGGAGACCATTCTCGATAAATCATCCCACATCTCACCAGTCAAGATTGTACCGCTCAAAAATCATTCTGCTGAACGTGTAGAGCAATATCTAAAAGGTTTATTTTTTCTTATTCAATTTGTTTATTTTATCTGATCTATCTCTACAGCCATGTCAACACAACCAACACTAGATCAAACCGAGATTCATCGAAAAGTAAGTACTTCGTAAGCACAAGGAAGAGAAAAGAAAGCTTACAGCTCATAGAAGAAGACAAAAAAGTCCTGGTCGATTCCAAGTGTATTGCTTTTGCTATCTGTTTCGTGTATCCCATTCTATTTATGGCAGTGTCAACAAGACTACGCCAGTTCTTCGTATACCTGTACTCCTGCTCATTACTTCTCATCGCCATATACCCTTCTTCAAGAACACATCTGGAATCAACATTGGATCGCACATACACGTCATAACACAGTTGACTGGATGTATCGTTCCCACATGTATCTTCAGCCATATACTGAAACACTCGATGCTGTCAATGACTGGGTGGAAAAGACAACAATAGGCGATCTGATAGATGTCTGTAATCAACGCATGCACCAGTTGGTATACACTGCAGACGGAAAGTTGCGAGCGCTAGAAGTCACTAAACAGGTGCATTACACCTATATTTTGCCATGGTGGACCTTAACAAAGACATGGACACTGGACAGGATACATCAATGGCGCAAGGAGCTGGACGATTATGTTGAAAGTGGTCAAACAACAAGAGAAGAAAGAGTGCCAACAGAAGATGTAGAAGACAAACTAAGAAAGACAGCAAAACGCATTCTGGAATACATTGATCAGAAGAGCCAAGAGAGTAAAAAGATGGGTATGAAGCAAGAAGAAGCTAAAATGAAAGCACAGGAGATTATCAAGAACATTATGCAAGAGACAGAGAAGCAATCACCAGAGCCTCTGGTGCTTGACTTTGAAAATACAATGGATCGTGTGGCTTTTGAGATTCAGTCAATCATGGAAACAGCAGCTCAGCAGAAAGTGATGCTCAACAAGCAACTGGACTTGATTCAGGAAAGAATCAAAGCGTTGGACAGACAACAAGACTTGAGCTTCTTGGTCAATGCATTGAAAACTGAAGTAGATCAATTGAGAGTGATTGCTGAGAACGGTGTTCGAGAACGCACCCAATTAGCCTTGAGTCAATTGGAAGAGATGCAGGAAACAAATCCAAGCGTTCAGAGCCATATTAAGAGAGACTTTCAAACTGCCCAACGTGCTGCTCTTAAAGACTTAAGAGAAGCTTATATTAAGCTTTATCAAACAAACCAGGAAATTGATCAGCTTGCTATTTCAGTATCAACAGAGAGTTAAACGCTATCCAAATCTCTCTTCTGTTTATGAAATGCATATGTGTATTTCTATGTATATATCAATAAATATATCTTCTTTGTTCCATACGCGAAAAAACACTAAGCGTTATTGAAACTAAAACAAACAAAAGGCTTCTTTATTTGTCCATCACATGCTGTAACAAAGAAGCAAGAAAGCAATCATAACTCACATGAATCATACTAACTGAGCAAAAACTCTCGTTGATGGTCAAGCCAAGACTGAATGAAAGTACATTTCTTTTCTTTTCTTTTTTTGTAACCATATTTCACTTTTAATAAGATAAAGCTAAAGAAAGGCTTCTTCCTTTCTCTCGGCTTGCACAGGTATAAACTGCTATGTTACACATTAGACCAAAGTACACAAGTGAAGTTAAGGTTTCTACTAGCTTTGTCAGATTTATTTTGACATGCTTAGACAACTTATATGATTGGTTAGAGAGCCGTATGACAACTTGATACACAAGAAGTTTAGTACTCAGTCGAAAAGAGCGACATATCTCTCCCTCCACGCGCTTAGATCCCCTAATTTAACTGGACCTTCTTAGAAAAGGCGAAGCAAGCATCAAGTGAAATGCTGTATCACCTTGAAAAGAAAACAGATCGTAATTGTCAGCATGGACGAAGCAAACAGCAACAATAAGCTGATTGAACACATTCTAATTTTAGAGAGTAACGATGAATTATGGTTTTTTTTCCTATTTGCCTTTACCAGGTAAGTGACATTTCGACTGCAAACTGACTTTATTTGCTTTCTTGAACCCAACGAAATGATCTGATCAAGTGGAGACAGACAAACTCAGTCCATGACAAGCTTTGTTGTTGAGTATAGTGATCAAACAAGACAAAATAGTCCAAAGTTCCTTCTAGAACAAAATTGATCATTGAAAACCCATCGTTTGATTTATCTATTGTTTCTCTTAATTGCGCGAAAGCCTTTCTTGGCATCGATAAGCTTCTAAACCAACCTTCTTTTTGCATATCGCTTAGGGAGAAAAGTTAATGCAGAAATTAATCTCAATAACTATCAGCAGTTATTTATGACAATCCAATTGCTTATAATCAAAATTGATTTCTGCCCAGCCATATAGGAAAACAAACCAAATGCACGTATACTGTTAGCTTACCAATGATCCTTGTTAGACAAGATAGCAATACTCTGTACTTGAAAAGCCATTCAATTGACGTTGCCATGTTTCCTACTGCCTTTTCTCTTTGGGTCGAGGACGTTGCAATGAGCATTAAGTCAACTGAGTTATTTTCGGCATAAATAAGAGAAAAAGAGCATCAAGATTGATACATTATTTAAAATGGTTTCTGATAGGAAAAAAATCCCTTGATAAACGAACTCGAAAAAAGACACAATTGAATGCCAACACGGTAACTCATTTAGAATTGACAGTTGCTTTTGTTTGTATGGCCTACTTACTTGTATCTTTATGAACTTTTAAAGATTTTCTTCTTTATTTCAAGTAAACAAATCAATTGAAATACTCCAAGATGTAGCAACTATGACCACTATATGGAGTTTGTTTGTTTGCTTGTAAACACTTTTGTATGGAGACTTCTCTATTTCTTTAGAGCATTTATAATCAGAAAGTAGGCCATCGCTTGCTACTAGAAAAAGGAAAAGAGAGAGTGGATATTGTCATCGATTTCTTGTTTACAACAATACCTACAATATGATCGAAGCGAACTTTAAAAAATAACAAAAGCAAATTTTTAGATGACACAAACATAAGGTTATCACAAGAAAAAAAGATCTGAGACTAAGAAAGAAAGGGAAAGCGCTTATTGAAAATCAAGATCAATTCAGTTACAAGGAAAGTCAATCTTACTGTGGAAGAGATGCAGAAAATGTATAGTAGAAAATCAAACTTGATTTGTTTTGAGTATTTAGAAAACAGGCACATCACATGGGGTCATTTGATCTAAATATTGAAATGTGTTTGGATTTGAGTTCAAAAGCTACTGATTCTCCGTAAAAGAACTTTCCGTACAACTTCATGTGTTGACAGATAAAAAAAAAATTGCGAGCTGTGTAACTCATGAAAATAAAGACAAAAAAAGATTGTTACAGAAGACATTCTCTTTCTTTTCTTTTACCTCCTTTATTTCTTTTATCTCATTTCTTTCTCGTTATTAGAATATGCCATCTATTGTTTTGTCCAAGGTAGCTGTTGCTCAACAAGAGATCCCTAATATGGATCATTCAAAATGTCTTCAAAGAACTACAGAAGTGGCCTCTACAATCAACCAGAAGCATGATAGCTTATCAGAGTGCCATCAGTGCCATGAAATCGCCAATCAATATCTACTCGGCTTCCAATGGGCAAAACAACAACCCACACTTGTTTGCAATGCCCCTCTCTTAAAACTTGTCCAACAATCAGTTGAATTGATTCAAAATCACATTAATTTGGCCCGTGTTCAACATCTGGCCTGGGTTCCTGTCTTGATGAACGCCTTAAGGGAGTTGGGAAAGACAATCAAAGATGAGTGTTCCGAATCAGATCGAATGGTATCTCTGCCTTTGTCCATTGAATCTGAGTCTGAAGAGGAACAGTTGCACAATCATTCAACAAAATGGGGAACTTCTAGTCATGAAGACTATGGACGTGCTATTCGCATCGCTATATACTACTGCCGAGCCAGTATGTGTGAAGAGTTGGATTTGTCAAAATCTATTCATTATTATCGCAAATGTATATCCGTGCGCCCCAGTCAATATGGATCTCAACCACTTCAGGTTTCAGCACGAACTGCCCTTCAACACTTAATCGCCGAGCAATATCGTAACAAACGCCCAAGCCTAACTTCGAGAACATCCTCCATCTCGAGTATTACCACCTCTTCTTGTTCTATGGCCTGTGCTAATTGCGGAGTTGAAAAGAGGGCTATGCCTGTATGTTCTCGATGTAAATCGCAATATTACTGTAGTATTCAATGTCTTAAGATCCACAAGCCTGTTCATCAAATAGATTGTCATTTGTAAAAGAAAGAAAGCAAAACAGCATACCCTTATCGCACATTCAAGAAATAACTTCTTAATAAAAAATAGAATCTAGACGAATTGACTTCATTTATCTTTTACTTATCAGAACTCTAATTGTCTTTTTCAGCTGCTTCTTCACGTAATCCTCGATCACTAATAGTCTTAAGTAATCGAAGGATAGGGCTTCTACTTTGAGGTGCATAAAGAGCAGCCTGTCTCTTACGCAACGCTCTGAATCTAATTCGTTTTTGTTCTTCATCATTCACAAGCTCTTCACTAAACTGAGTGCGCACTGTCCAATTGTCCTTAAAGGGGTTTTCTAGTTTTAGAGGTCCTTGTACAAGATGACCGTTGACTAATGATTGGGATTTGAGCTGAAACAGACTGAGTTGTTGGTATGGATCTAAATCAAATTTGGGTGCCTCATTTGTCTGGAAAAATTCATCGTCCACAACCTCAGTTGGGGCAGGCAGGTGATGTTCTTCTTCAGGTACAGCCTCTACAAAGATATTCATGGTACTTGTTGTTTCACCGGGACGTGTATCAAATGAGAGACGAAGAGTTTGGTCAGGATATTTTTGAGTAGCTTGATCCAAAACAGATTCGAGCATTGTTAATGCGTTTCGAAACACCTGGTCACCTAATCGAGAAGAACCAAACAGACGAGCATCCATTTCTTCACGAGAGATGTATTGGAAGCCAAACATTTTGCGTGTGTTATGATAAGCCACTAAAATCCCATCCATGTGGCCAATACGTACTTGGAAGCTGAAGAAATTGCATATAAACAAATTAGGAAAAAATAACGAAATACTTCATCACTACTCTACCTATATTTCAAGAAAGCAGATCGAATCATGTCATAATATTCACGCTCAAATGATGCATACAATCCGTGCGAACGCTTCAAAGTATAACCTAGATAATCCTAATAGATAGCAAAATCAATACAAAATGGAATCTTCTTTCTCTTTTATAAGGGTACGTTACTTGATAGTTTGCAAGATCTAGACGAACAGGCATAGCTGCCCTTGTCTTCAAGTCAAATGTCTTTCTTGGCAATCTCGTATCTGAACAATCAAGTTGAGATCTCAATAAGAATTTGCTGATCTACTCGAATTGTTAGCCAACCGTTTCGTTTCTTTACTTTCTTCTTTCTTTACCTGACCGTAAGCATACGTTTCTGGTTGATTTCGCTCTTCTTCAGTGATTTGAGAAGAATTCTCTTTCAAGTAGCGTTCATACTCATTAGGTTCTAGTGTCAATACTTTTTCTAATGATTTACCCTAAATATCAGTCAGCAAACGCTTATGAATAAAGATGATGCATACCATAATCGATAGAATTGAATCCTCTACATCATATGATTTATCTACGTCAATTGCATAAACACCATCTTTCCATCTTAAATAAATAGAAGCTGGGACTCGAGTGCCTCTAGTGAATTGGTTTGGCTGATATGTGATTTAGTGGAATGAAACAATAAGCAATAATCTCCTTACCTGATTCTTAAATACGCTTGAAAGGCTAGATAGGTCAACAGGCTTGAAGTTAGACATGGCAAAGTAAAAATGAGACAAGACAGAAGACACAGAGGAAGTAGAGCCGATATAACTCTTGTTTAGTGACTTAGCCATGTCAATTAATGTCTAACAGAAAAAAGGGAATAAGCCGAGTGTTAGACTACTATCTGCCAACCTACCTTATCCTTTGAAGAAGTAATATAGGATTGAAGTGCATCATAATCGAACTCAAATGGCTGTGTGATGTTCTCTAGATAAGGTGTAAAGTTGAAATGTTTCGTTCGAGGATCTTTGAGGTAGTGGACACCGGGACTTAAGAAATCATTAGTCCTTATCCATAAAACGCATTCTCTATAGCTTCTTTACTTGAATAATACTTTGTCCAATCCATGAGCTAGAGTAGCCACTTGTCTTTGATCGGGTGGTACAATGCCTAATCGAAATCCATCAATGTTTGTTCTACATGGCCATCTTTTTTTTCATTTACGCTCATAAGCTTTGTCGTTAGGTAATTCTGTCCACTTTTCGTCTGTTGTAATATCTTTTAGCCTCTGTGATAGAGAAGCGTTTATTCTTTTCGACCGAGGCTTGCGCAGTCTCGAGCGTCGAACAACATAAACTTCGGTAATACTACCATTGTCCTTGAAAGACTTGATAGGCTCGATGTTTCTTGTTAGCGTAGTTACTCTTTTAGTTGAGTAGAAACAAGCATTTGAAGTGGTCCATAGTCCACAGTTTGATACTCGAAGCATTCTTGAAGAATATAACAAGAGAAAAAAGAAAAAAAAATCTTAAGTCACAGAATTGATAACGCATAAATTTCATTCTTGCTCCCTCCCCCCCCCCTTCTTTTTTTCGCTTCACTTCAAGCTAAGACTCTTTCTTAAATTTTATGTGAAATAATAGGATAAATGACACTTGATGAAATCTCAGAAGAAGGAAAAGAACAAAATGAGCGTTGTTGATGCCATTAAATCTTGTCAGTGTTACAAGTGAAGGACATGTTCTGATAAATAAAAGTTGTCAGATACTTTGGGTGTTTGAAAAAAATAGATACCAAATTACTTTCTTAAAATATGTACCTTCAACAGACGAAACAAGTTGTGTGATGCGCTTTGTCTACAGTCCTTGGTCTTGCTGACCTCTTGTTAATGCACCTGATCTTGATTCAGGAGCATGTCCTGAACGGATGCATTCCACTAGGATGCTTCTGATATTAGCAGTGACATTCACATCTCTACTCCAGAACTATATTGAATGATTAAGCTAAAAAGAAGTTTGAGCATGACTTGCCAAATTGGCGTTGCTATTCGCTGGACACTGAGGACATAGCTTTAACTGATAAATAGTGCGGTTGCCCATTGTACATAGCTGGATTAGAAACTGAGAGTCTATCTGGAGTAAGCAACTATCTACCTATTATTCTTCAATCAGAGTATTGACGTGTTCTGTTTATCAAACTTCATAGCTTGATTGAAAGATCAGGAAAGGAGGAAGCGACTTGCAAGAGATGGTAACTAGCACGAAGATAACTGAATGAAGGACAGTGACACTTCCATAACTATTTACATGTTGCTGGTCTGTATTTGCAAAATCGGCCTGATAGGCTAAACAAACAGAATTATATAGCTGATCCAGACCAACAAAGACAAGGAGTTCTTCTTCAACACCTTAATGTTTTTGGCCTTGAATCACAGTTTCTTGAAATTCTCTATGGCTTACAATACGACCACAGCTTTGCAAGCTAAAACAGGCATTGCGAAGCATACAGTTCATGTCGTATTGATTATTAAATACTTAACCAGAGCCATGATAGGAAGTTGTGTGTTTTCCTAAACAAAATAACCTTTGAAGATTCTTTAAGTCCATAGTCGAGTGTTAAAAAGATGCTCTTTCTTGTCAGCTGCTGATATATCTTTTGGAGCAATCAATTTCTTTTTTATATAAAGAAGTAACGTAACATTGTATAAAAGTAAAGTAAAACCATATGAAACCTGTATGTGCAAAGGACAGGGGAAATCAACCTACTCTGCTTTAAATGTGTCAATTACATATGATATGTTGGAAGACACCAAATCCAATGTACTTCTCAATTGATTGGTAGACTAGTGAGCGTCTTATCTTTAGAGATAGGCTTCTTGTTTTAAACCATCCTATGCAAATTGCTCAAAGTATTGAATCTAGGGAATAGATTTTTGTTTTTAACTATTCATAGTGAGCAAAGTTAGAAAGAGTAACCCTTCATCATGCGTTATGTTAGCGCTCTTTCTTTTAAAGCCTCTTTATGATTATTTCAAATACTAGTTATATGCATGAACAAAGCACGCCATGCACTGCATAGAAATAAAAGAAATTATGCTTGGATATTATCATCTGTTGGAACAATAGAATGAAATAATCCTGTACAATTGTTTGCGTCTACACCAATGGCAACTCTAAAAATACTATGCTCTTTCCCATTTCAGGTACATACATCATGAACTAACAAAAGTAATTCTTGCTACTAAAAGAAAGCTTATGCTATCGACGTAACAGACGATGTGCTTGATATTGCCATCGCAAGTTAAAGTGAGTTTAACATTAACATAACTCATAATCGTTTTTCAAGAAATAGGTTGTTGATTTTAAATCGTTTTGGACCTCTCTTTCTCCGACAAAAACTATACTCATTGCAATAAGTAGCATCAAGGTATGCTTAGAAACGAGCAATATCATCCCTTTACAGTATCTTTTAGATCCTTCTTTCTATAGTTTATCCAGTATCGATATGACACTTGGTTAAATCACTGAACTTCTCCTCCTATGACTTAACAATATAGCTTTCTGGAGGCTTGTTATCAAGGTATTGTGCCCCAAAATAGCCAGTGCTGGAATCAGTGATTTTGAGTGACAGTTTACAATGTGAAGAAAAGAGTATGACACAGCTTAAGCAGTTCAAAGGTGTAAATTGTATCTGTCTGTGATAGGATAGGTGACTTTTTTTTCTTATGATTTTAAACCCCAGGTAATCTATCCCACTACAAGGGGAAATTTCTTTTTCTTTTTTTTTTGATAGATATAAACCACACATGTTGCGCTCATCAGCTTCTCGCTTGTATATTCAAACTCGTTCTGCATCAACAGCTACACAACCAAAGCCTGAAAAGTTTCTTCAGACCATTGTTCTTAGCAATGGTGCTACTTATACCGTCAGAACTACTTCACCTACTCGTAATCAGATCCGTTTAACAAAAGACACACGCAACCACCCACTTTGGAATCCAGCCATGTTAAAGGAAGGTGTGACTGATGAGAGTGAGCAACTCACTAAATTCCAAAAGCGTTTTGGTGGTTTGGATCTATCTGACATCTCTTGGATTGAAAGCGATGAACAAGTATCAGCTGCTATGAAGAAGGTGATTGCCAGTGGCGGAACACCAAAGAAGGTAGCTTCTTCTAAGGGCAAAAAGAAATAGATAGATCAATAAAGATTTCAGCAATATGTAAATAATTTATAGTTTATGGATACTTGATAAAATGATGTGTTTGTGCGTATATACAAGTTTGCGTGCGCAACTCTGTATGTATACATATATCTCTATATATGTGTATATCTATGTGTATATCTATGTGTATATCTATGTGTTGTACATATGTGTCATATGAGAACAGTTCATCATATTTCGGCAAATACTTGTGTAGCCTTCAATTGTTCCAAATTTGGCATGTTGACGCGTTAATTCTTTTTTTTCTTACGCGATTTTTCTTTTTTTTTTTTAATATTTACATATCTTTTTTTTTCTTAAATAGATATAAGACACAGGCTAAAAAAGAATCACAAAAAAAGGGACAGAGAAAGAAAGAGAAAAAAGTAGTCAACTACAACATGTCATCAGGCAAGGTATATGCGGCTGTTTACTCTGGTGTGTTAGTTTATGAAATGATGATTCATGGAATTGCTACTATGGTACGAGGAGAAGACTCTTACCTGAATGCTACCCAGATATTAAAAGTAGCCGGCTTTGAAAAAACAAGGCGTTCAAAGATACTAGAGAGAGAAGTACTGATTGGTGAACATGAGAAGGTACAAGGTGGTTATGGCAAATACCAAGGCACATGGTAAAATAACATTAGTTTTCTTTTTTTTTCTTTCGACTATTAACATTCATTTAATCACTTATGACGAAAACTATAGGATTCCGTTCGAAAAGGGCAAAGAATTAGCTGAGCGTTACGAAGTCTTGGACAGTCTGATGCCTTTACTGACATTTGATCCTTCTACACTCAAACAAGATGAGGACACACAAGAAGGCAATTCACAAACCAATGCACCATCACCTCTTCCGTCTAACAAATCACGAACAGTCGCTCCAGCTTCACCTAAGTCACAAAAGAGACCGAAACAAATTATTCAACCACAACGCAAACGACAGAGACTAGAAGGTGCGCCACCTGAACCTATTTCTTCAGAAGATGCCTTTTATGAGCACCATCGCAGCTTACTGATGAGCCTGTTTCTGACTGACAACCCTGAAGATGTGCCTTCTCTGTTTGCTTCCATCTTGTTGACTAAGGATTTGAATATTGACCTAGTGATAGACGATCAGGGTCATACTGCTCTTCATTGGGCTGCTGCTCTTGGACGAGTTCGAGTTGTGGAGCTGTTGATTGAGAATGGTGCGAACGTATGTCGAGTCAACTATCAAGGAGAGACGCCTTTAATGCGAGCAGCTATGATTACCTGTTGCTATGAGAACAAATGCTTTACTGAGATGGTTGAGATGTTGGCTGATTCGACGCATGTGACAGACAATCGAGGTCGAACAGTGCTGCATCACATTGCCTTAACAGCCACAGTAGAAGGCTTTACAGATGCAGCCATATATTACATGAAACGCTTTGTAAAAGCTGTACCGAAAAAGAGTATTTTGAAGAACATACTGAATATCAAGGATACACAATACTATGAATCTGCTCTTGCAATTGCTCTTCGTGTAGAATGTCAAGAAATTGCTGATGTTTTGGTTAAACAAGGCGCTATTGTAAGTGTCCTGTATACATATAGTTCTTCATGTGCCAGTATTCATTCTTGTATAGGATCCACTACTGACAAGAGCAGAAGAAGATGAAGAAGTTGAATTTGATCCAGTGGATTATAAGGCAAAATCAAAAGCGCCAGATGCATTGAAATGTAAGCTTAGACATCATCAGAGAAACAAACTAGTGCTGACTATCGTTTAGCTATTCAATCAATCATTGAGAAACTTGAAGAGGATTATCATGAGCAACTAAAGAAAAAGGACTTAATAGCGTTCGAATTGCGCCGGGAACTTGGTATAATGAAATATGAACTACGTGAAGCACAACGTCGACTCGAGTTCCCTGTATCTATGCAACTGGCTGAAGCACGTAAAAAGATCAGTCAATTGGAAGCTAAGCTGGCTGAGGATGAGCAAGCCTCAGAACTAAAGACAGATCAGGAAGAAGAAGAATCGAATGACAAATCAGTCAAGGAAAAAAAGTTGGAAAAGAAATTAAAATCACTGCAGCATCAGGTAGAGGCAAGTAATAAGACAATCAAGAGACTTCAACATGACCTTGAGACAGAGAGAAAACAAGCACATGAAAAGGAGATGGAATATCGACGTTTGATCGCCGTCAGCTGTGGCCTGCCTATTGAACGAGTTGATAGTCTGATCCAACCCTTGACACTGGCTGTGGAGAGTGACCCGCCTGATTTTGATATGGTTAAAGTCATTGGGTTCATGGAAAATCAAAATCAACAACAAAAAGCTAATTTACATTCGCCAAACAACAGTACGCCAGTGTGAATTTATTATTCTGTACATAACTTCTTTATATATTTATATGATTCCCCCCCTTTCTTCATTCTTTTCCTATTATTATTATTCAAATCTTCTTTTCTTTTTTATTATTTCGATGATGATTAAACACCACCACGCTTAACATTAAAGAAACTCTTGATCACAAAGACTTGCAAACCAGCCATAGAAATGATAGCCAAACTTTCCAACATGGCAAACCAATAGATACGACCTTCAGTTGAGCTGACAGTGGCTGAATTGCGGTTTTCTCGGGTACGGAAATACTTTTGAGTACGTTGAATGTTGGTCAAATGTCCTTGTATTCTAAATATCGATTCTTCCATCTCTGTCATGGTTGTAGGTTGTTCTCTACCAGAGGCATCTTTTTTGAATTCAGGACGAACTTCGTTTTCCATGGTGATTTCGAAATCAACAAGCTTTTCTGCCCATGATGACTTGTCGTTGGAGAAACAAAATGAGTATTCACCTACTTGGTTGCCGGTGAACACGAAATCGCCTTGACGCTCCTGTTCACCTTCCAAAATAACACTGTCATCAGGGTTGAGTACTTGGTAATCTACATCAAATGAACCACCTTGTTGAACCTGGAGACTGATTAATTACATCGAAAGCGTGTCTTTGGTCTATCTTACCGCGAAATAAAAACCAAGTTTTTTGCCTGGAAGATCTACCCATTGATGAAAACAGACTTTTTCATTGGCGAGTAAGCTGTAAGTCAAAGCAGTGGCCTCAGTGCCTTTAGGTCCAGTCAGTAAAGCAGCAATCAATGCCACTAATAAGTAGAAATAAAACATGGAAAATACACGTAAAATAAAAAGAACAGTGAGTGAAAATGATGACTTTAATTTTCCCCTTTTTATTAAATTACAAGTTGGCAGCTTTTTACAGGTTTTAATGTTCAAATTCAGCCAGCTTTTTTTTTAAATCCAATTTTCTAATTGAAGAACAAGATTTGATAGCTAGAAATGACTGAAAAGCAGCTCACTTGACCCATTTGATCTGAAAGTCTTATATTCACTACAGCCTGAAACCTGAAAAAGGGAACAATAATGTCTTTGTGAGTTTGTTTAGTCTCGAGAATAAGAAAGGGAATTAAGAAATTCACTTATTTTGTAACTCATCGCAAAAGAGAGAGCCACATTAACAACTGATCGTTCTTCCAAGGCTCAAAAAATCTATGCCATTAATATCAATTATATTGATTGCATTCCATTAAGAAGAAAGTATTGTTCCCTTCCAATAAACTATGAGCAAAGAGTTTAAGTTGGTTTATCCATCACATCTTGGCATGAAATGAATTAACTTCTATTCAGATATTGTTAGACAAACAAATAGAACTTGCTACATAAACGGCAATGGCACATTTATGGCCAATTGAAACTGGCTTTCTATTTCAATTTTTCGTAACTGCTCATACTTCTGAAGTGAATGTATATTTTTTGACAAAAATGAATAACAAAAAAACATGTATAACCATTTCCAATGAAACAAGGAAGACTTGATATAAGAGTCGGATTGGAGCTACCTCCTTCCGTTAGCCACAGGCTGTCTCACCATGCCATTGAAATTAGATCACGAAAAGAACTAGACGTATTTTACAGAAATATCTACAAGTGATGGTATACTGAGTAGCAAGAGATGGCACTTTCCAAATAAGAATAAACTGGCTGCTCTCTCTCTTCTAGCTTTCAATCTAAACTATCAAGCATATCAAGATATGCTTAGAGCTCTGATGTCACTTTTTTTTTAGTTGAACAAAAGATTGGTTTTCCTCTCTCTTGATTTTTTATTATTATTTATAAAACACGTTGATAAAGAAAGAAGGGGTTATAATTCGTTAGTAGAAGAGGTTTAGTTGGACAAGATGACAGTGACAAAATCTTTACAAAAAGAAACGTGAGTAAACACACAAGCAAACAAGCAAAGCAAACTTACCAACATAGTTAATGCGACCATCTTTGCCAACTTCAACTTCCTTCAAAAGTTCGTTCACTTCATCTTCAGTCAATTTCTCACCAAGGTTGGTCAAGACTAAAATTGGGCTTAGTAAATGAAATATGAAAAATCAAACAGTTTTTTTTTTTTACCATAGCGCAATTCACCAGCAGAAATGTAGCCATCACCTTCCTTATCAAAGACTTGGAAACCTTGGATGAATTCTTGAGAGGTACCAGCAGGCTTGAAGCCATCAGGGCGGGTAAGAATAGACAAAAATGTACCGAAATCAATATCGAATTCTATACATGAAGAGTGGTTAAGCCCAACCTTCTTTCTTATCTTTTCCTTTGCTTGCTCCTTTCTCCTCTCCCCTTCCCCCTTTCCTCATATATACATATATATGAGTTTTCTCTTTGCCTTTGCCTTTCATTACATCGTATGTTGTAGGAAAACAAAGAGAAAGATAAAAGCGCGTTTTGTGTTTCTTTACCTTGTGT
Organism: Choanephora cucurbitarum; assembly: GCA_025331435.1. Taxonomy (NCBI): domain Eukaryota; kingdom Fungi; phylum Mucoromycota; class Mucoromycetes; order Mucorales; family Choanephoraceae; genus Choanephora; species Choanephora cucurbitarum. The sequence goes on along the minus strand of JAIWNI010000015.1, from coordinate 309,935 downwards.
TTCAGGTACGCCCTTGGATTTGGCAGTATCCTTAACAAGCTCAGCGACTTCAGCTTGAGTAGGGTTTTGACCAAGACCTCTCAAAAGGTCACCAAGATTAGCAGAGGAAACAGTGCTGTTACCCTTCTTGTCATATAAAGAGAAGGCTTCCTTCCATTCTAAGTGGAGATGATGAGCTTTTTGGAACAAGTAAAAGCAATCTCACACTACTTACCATCGAGTTGTTCTTGAGTAGGCTATTTATCAAGAAAAAACATCAAGTGTTAGCTAACGGCTTTCTCTTTTCTTTTGTGTCCATAGATAGAGATGTTATACATACGGCTTTGCTCATTTTGTTATTATGTTGTTTACAAACTTAAAAAAAAAAAGAATTAAAAAAAAGAGAGGAGAGTAAACCAAATAAAGCCCAAAAAATTTAAAGGTGAGACACGGAACTTGAAATGGTCAGTTACCTGCGTGACCTCTTACAGGCATGTACAGACAGTCTAAATGCGATGTTCTTTATTACTATTGTTAGGCAGCAAAATCACCGAAAGCATTCATATAATAAGTTGATTTAACCTTGTTGTCGGGTGAGAGTAACTTTTCCTTTGTAGTAATACCTGGAAGAAAAGAAAGAAATATGTGAGAGTGTGTGATGCTTCGGGGATTGAATGCTAATTACCTGTCAACACACAGAGAGTATCAATACCGCCATTTAAACCAAACTCAATATCTGTGTCTAATCTATCACCAATCATACAGGTCTTTTTGGGATCAAGCTTGTATCTGATAGAGAGATCGTAAGTTTTCTCTCTCTCACTCTAAGTTATGTCTACCCGTAACTAAATGATCACTTACTCAGCAAAAATAGCCTCCAACATATTTTGGGCAGGCTTGCCCAAGACAGCATCAGGGCGTCTTCCAAGAGCAGTAATGATAGGTGCAGCAATAGAGCCAGCACCGGGATAAAAGGCACCATGTTGAGGGAATGTACTGTCTTCGTTAGTGACAATAAAATGACATCCTTTGTTTCTCTGTAAATAAGCAAAGGCCTTTGCATATTTCTTGTAGTTTACTTGTGTGTCTAGACCAATGACAACAGCACCGACCTTAAATTAAAAAAAAAAGTTAAGAAAAGAAAAATTAAGTGGTCATCCTTCTTACCTCTTCATCATCAGGTACAGGCTCATTATCAAACAATCCAGAATCTTCTTCACCGCCACAGCTACGAATACCCTCGGCAGCTAACTCATCCCGAATACCGTTCATGCCAATAATGTATACTTTCTTATCTTGAGGAAACTTGAGTACATGCTTAAGATAAGAAGCTGTAGCGAAAGCAGAACTAAATACTTCTTCCTACAATTTTGTTAAACAAAACTCGAACCAATTAATGTCAAACTTACTTGAGTTGCTTTGATACCGAAACCTTCGAATTTCTTCAGGAAGGAAGAGCGAGATTTTGTACTGTTGTTTGTCACGAAGAAAACGCGCTTGCCTTTTATTTCGAATTAGATTTCATTTTTCAGTCAATTGCTTAGCTAACCTTTTTCACGCAATAAGGTCATGGCTTCCTTGACACCATCAAACATACGTGTGCCTTCCCATAAAACACCTGAAAAAAAGATAGATATTCATATTAAAAGGATAGACTTTGATAGTTGAAGAGATAGCCCTTACCATCACAGTCGAACAGGAAGTTATCGTATTGATCAATGAAAGCTTCTCTTTGTTCCTTCGTTCCTAAAAATTCGAGCATGATGTAGTAAGATAAAAAACGAAAAGAAGACTAAAAGTGAAAAAAAAAATATTAATGGAAAGATAAAAAGAATTATACTCCGGTTAATCCTTTTTTAAGACTACGAATCCAAGTTGGGTTGAAGAGATATAGGTTTACTGTAACTTGTTTGGTTTCTGGCAAGTCTTTATCATTTATTTTTGGCTTTGATAAAGGGGGAAATGCGGATTCAGGTACTGTATTATCTGACAACGAAGATTGAAATTTTATTGCCTGAATGAATCACTTGTTGTTTATTTTTTGGATTTTTTTTAGCGCCATTATGCCTACAATAAGAAAAGTATTTCAATTGCCATATTTAAGATATCCGTTTGAAGGATTATATGCTGACAAGTTATAAGTTATTTACAAACATATATTAGCAAAAGTAAAGAACAAGTAGAATTGGATAAATCGATACAGGAAGCAATTTAGATAACTGATAGCCCACAATTGTTTAGAAGCTGATTTCGATCTATCTTCTCTGCTATAAGACGAATGGAACAGACTCTCTTTGACTCTTTTGTTCCATAGATATCAGTAAGGACATCTGGATGAAGATGCGGACTACTGTGGATGATCAGTTCATTTGTTTCGTATACGAACAAGCAAAGCTACGACCCTGTCTTCTTTTCTGCAAAGTAGTTGAATCAGAAATAAAGCTATCTAGCTTAGTTATTCTTCTGTAATTTTATTTACAAGAGAAAAGAATCAAACTAGAAAAACGGGCCTGTTGTCTGCATTATTGAAGCTGCATCAGCTTCAAGAAATTAATCACCTTTATCAATAAAAACAATAATGTTATGTGTGCATATAACCAGAGCGTTACGAAACAGATTTGTTGATTATGATGCCTTCGCTGATAGACTTATTTTTTCTTGTTATTATTGCCATTCTTTTGGTTGATATAAAAAGTATTCTTTTGATGACTTTAGCTGATACAGAATATCACTCCATTTGGATGTAACGGCTGAGCTGTACATAAACAAGCACCAGACTTGATTTATCTACAACGTCAAGCAAGATAAATCAAAGAATGTGACTTAATCAGGAAATGCGGACCATATACAATCTCTTTTGTTGCTCAAAGTCTACAGACTGTGACACTCTTCCACCTCTCAAAAAAATACCTTTAGTAATGGGCTCGTATGCCATGTCTGGGGAGATACAAAACTCAATTTCCAAATTTAGTAATTTTGAAAAATAAAAAGAAGGAAAAAAGAAAGAGAGAAAGAAAGAAAGAGAGAAAGAGAGAAAGAAAGAGAAAGAGAAATGAAAAGAAATTTATTCATAATGCATTATGTAGTACTGCACTTGCTTGGATCGAACAATCCGTCGCAGTCTTTCTCTTTTTTGCATTTCAAGCATATTGGAAAAAGGCACCGCTTTCTGTTGATTTTGCCGGGACAAGTGTGAGATCCACAGCCTTTGCATGATCTTCGCTTAGCCACATCTATTGTAATGTTAGATGGTCTTACTACTGTTGCTACTGCTGCCAAATTGGATGTTCTCACATCAGCAGTTCTGTGGATATTGGGCTGCAGTACTCGTGGAACTGAGCTTGATATTACAGGATGTTGTTGAAGAATTTGCATGCGTGGTATGCTAAAAGCAAAAGGTATGTTTTGTGTTTCGAATGGAAACACAACAGCAGGAGGAACAGAAGTTGGGGCAGGCATGATCAACGGTGACTCAGGTAGCATGACATTACCTACTGTCATAGGAAGGCTAGGTACACGAGCTTGTTCAGTCTGCCTAGGTGCATTTACAGATCTTTGTTCAGTCATAAACGACTCAATGATACCATAATGAATGCTATTGGTTTTCTTGGCCGCTTCCTGCTCTTTCCAGTGGCCAAAGTGCTTCTCCAAATGCTCTGGCGTTTTGTAGAAAATGTTCTCACCATTTGCATGAGCATTCCAGATGGAAGCAAATTTCTGAAAATCAGGGCTATGAACATTTAAAAACTGCTCGTTGTACAGCCGAGAAAACAGGAACAACTCTTCTAGTGTATGCACCGCAATAACAGCAAATCTGGTCCTTTGAGCATGAGCAACGTAAGTGTATCTGGCATTTATCGGACGACTTGTTGAACTGACAGATAGATGCACAGTATCTTCTATCTTTGGAATGGTCAAATTAGAAAGTCTAGAAGCAACCGTATTACCATTGCTACTTTCAATGCCAAGCTTTCTTATTTCATCTTCAGGAAATGGACAAATTCTAAAAACTTCTTTTGAACCTTGGTAATGCAAAGCATTAATATCGACAGATATATGTTGCTTACAACCATTGATACCGAGCTTGCTTCTTAAAAATTGAATGTGTTGAACTAGCCATGGATCATAGTGACCTTTATGAAGACGGCTGCATCGATTGGCAGTTCCAACGTCAATATTATGGCGCAGTCGATATTCCATCAACATGGCATCTGCCAATGCAGGTCCTGCTCCAAACGAGCCAAACTTTCGAATTAAATTTTGATGGACACCACCCTCAAGGGAGTTAGTGCCTCTTACACATCTATACAAAGTAAGGCCAAGTCTGTCTTTTTTGCCAGTCTCGAAATAGAGCTGAACTCCTGGGGGATCAGAGGCGTGCCCTAACTCTACAGTTCTGAGAACACTTAAAGCCTGTTTCCAAGAAAGCTTGTCAAACAAAGGTCTTGCAGACTTCGAGCACTTCAGTGGTCCAAAAGACAAAAACAAAGATTTCAACAGCGGCAACAACTGCTCAGGAGCAGGAACTTTTCTTCTAACACGCTTCATGATCCAGGATCTGTCATACTTCATCTTTACTTCCCATGAAGATCCATTGTTTTCGAGTGCTTCTGCAACAACTCTCTTATCTTCCTCATTCAAAACAAAAAGGCTGTCACTGAATCTACGAGTAAATTCTTTGTAGAGAGTGTGCTTTTTGTAAGGCTTGATCATGTCCATTAAGTGGAATATGTCTTTTACTACTCTTGTCCGAACTATGGTGGTATCGACTTCATCATTATAGCTTGGGCTTAAATTAGCATTCGGAAAGGCTTTATAGCCAGTAGAAAAGCTTTCTTTGTCTACCATCGCCGTGTCTTCTCCAAACATAACCGCAAAAGCTTCCTCAACCTCACTATCTGTAGCACTCCGATCGCTTGCGGATTGAACATCAACGCTTTGCTGAAAGGAGGCTGTGAGATTTTGCTCGTTATTACCAGATCCATCTATGCATTCTACATCTTGCTCGGCTACTGTTACAAGGTCTTTCATCGGTATACTCAATTCAAAGGGAACTGCACCAAAAGAGTTGAGAGGCCTTGGGTTTTCAGCGATTGTACCTGAGTTCAAAGAAAAAAGAAATCCTGGGAGCTTAACATGTAGTATGCTTACCATGACTACACCTTGATTAGTGATGCCACTGCAAACTTTACCAAGCGCAACTACACTCTTTGCTTGCCTAGGCTTGTAAGCTACACAAACACCTGGAAGACAGTTTCTAGAACTAATTCTAGTACCAATCTCAGGTTTGTCTCTTACAGCACTGTATATAGCCATGCTTGCCCAAGCATCGATGGCAGCATACTCAATTTGTTGGGTAGACAAAGGTGAAACACTCCAGTCAGAAAGTCGCTCATCTTTCTTGATCTTCATTCCAAGAACTTTGAACGCAATTTCGGTCGAAGACATTTGGCCATTTGGAATGCATTTCCTTGCAGACCAAAAGGAGCCAAGCTCAAGAGCGCCACGACACATAAGGTGGTAACCTCGATTGATTCTACCGAGATCGCCGCCCACTTGCCTTCCCACCTTCCTGATAGTTGCATCTCTCAGAAATGCTTGGAAATAAGGAGGCAATTCCTGCCACGACTGATCCAAGTGGATTACCAATACCTTGTTCTTGTAGGCTACTTGAACAACATCCACCTTATTTCCAGCAGAGAAGGGTACCCATTCAGCATCAAACCCAACAGTCCAATCTTCATCGTTCTTCAAATCCTCAAGAAGCTGTCTGAAATGCTTATTGATAGCATCATAATCACGAGCAACATAGACAGCTTCGACAGTTTCAGGCAACTTCAAAAAATCAGAGTCTTCGTCAACAGAAGAAGCAACAATGTATGGTAAGGGTTGCACTTGATGTTTTAAAGATTCAAAAACGCCCTCCAAGAAATTTTTATCACCTTTTACATTATCTGTAAAGAAAGCAATTGGCATTTCATGGCCATACAAAGAATAGCCCTCACGCATTTTCTCAAAGGAAAAGCGAAGATAACTCAATGCTTTTGAAGGCACCAGCATTTGTTGCACTATCTCTTCATATTCATTCGTTACTGTATAGAGTGCAGTAAAGACACTAGCTTCGTTGATTTTTGCCATGTGCTTGGGAAACTTAAAAGAATGATCTCCTTTCAAGATCTTTCCATCTAAAAGCATCATGTGCTTATCCATCTTTGGTCTAAGAGTCTGAATAATAGCAGTGTACAAAGTACGAACATATGTGCCCGAAGGCACAAATCCTGCATATTGCATCTGATTCTCAAAAGAAGAAAAAACATCAGGCTCAGAGTTAAGAAAGTATCTTGCAGCACCGCTTCTTTTTCTGTAAACAGAAAGCAAATACTGAAGCTCTATGCGATCATGACGAAGATGGTGCAATTCAACAAGAATTTTCTGAAAACGCTCAGGTCCAACAGAATTTTGAATGCATGGTCTTAACAAGTCAGCAACCATCTTAGAGACGCCTCCTCTGTGTGTCAAGATAGCAGGGAATTCAAACTGAAGCTCATAGGGTAGCTGTTTGATAACTTGACTATCATGAGCGTTGATCGTTTTTCCACAACCAGACGATAAACATCTATATCTCATTGACATAAGGTAGAAGCAGCTAGAAAAGAATGTGTTAAAAGAAAATGAAAAAAAAAAGATAATCTGCATCTTACCTATCAATATCAACAATTCTTCTTGCATGAGGCTGTTTATTGAATCCTTTAGTCTCCATTTTTGATTTGCAACAAGGACAGTGAATTGCAGCAAGCCCTTCGCTAAGCAACAAGTGAGGAATCCACAGAAATACTCGGGGGTGATAAAGGGATTCGACTTTCTTGTTTTTCTTAAGCATAAAAAAGGGCATCATGGGCTCTATCCAGAAAGTACCTCTTGCATATTCTGAGGGATAATCTTCCTGAGAGAGTCTGTTTTGGATACTCTCCAAGTAAAGTGAAATAACACTTTCTTCGGGCAAACTGTCAGAAATAAATTCCTCGGTATCTTCTTCAAGATCTTCTTCGAAATCTTCTGCTTCAACTTGTTCGTTCTGCTCATGCTCTTGTTCTTCAGTTGTCAAACCAGTACTAATAACGCCACCCTCTGAATAGTCGGTGACCTGTTCAAATATTTACATATGAATTTAGCTCAAATATCAAAACTATTGCAGGTTCATTCTACATACTACTTCTTCTACAGAAAAATTCACGGCTTGTGATGCTGATGGCAAGTTTACATTGTTTTGAATGCGATTGAAAGCATTCTGGATCGATTGCTGACTACTGTCAAAACCTCTGGTGGCAGAGAATCTACCAGTATTAAACTGTCTAGCAAAACTCTTAGTTATCTTGTGCTTTTGATTGCTTTTCATGATTGGTAACAGGAAATCTAAGCAAGCAGAACAAAAAAAAAATGAAAAGTAAAGTATAAATAAAATGCATTCTTTTCCAGCAATACAAGAAATCAGAATATCTGAAGTCGAAATTTCAAAAACAGGTGTTAATGAGAAGTATGATTGGTTGACTTTGGCCAATCGATTCTGTTATTAACACCGGAGTTTCCCCCCAGGCATGTCAGGTCCGCCTAGTAATGATAGGCATTTGTCACACAATCAAGGGCTATGAATGACTTGTTGTGTAACGTATTCTGAAAGCCATGTGAGCATTGCTTCATTGCAAGAAAGTCCCTTTAGCCTTCTTTAATGAATTCAAGTAAGCGCGCAAATGATAAATTTATAGTTAAGATCCTTATTTTTTTTAAGGTCTTGTGACGTAAAGACAACTTTGGCTTATTTCTTTTTTTTTCTACCAGAGCCAATCAAAACTATCATTTGGCCGAGATTGAAATCACGTATAAATTTCAATGGGGCTCATCTCCTTGAGTTTTCTCTCTTTCTTTCTTTCTTTTTTTTTTCTTTATTCTAACTCTTAGAGAGTGACATGTCAGGATCTCAAACAAAAGATTTCAAGGCTCAACAGGCTGTCGAAGTCTATACACAAGGAACCAAAGCTTGGTTTCCTGACAAAGAAGAAGGCTGGGTTTCAGCTTCCTGTATTCTAAACACCATAGAAGGCGATAAAGTAAAACTGACTTTTGAGGATGATACAGACGGCAAGGTAATATTTCAATAAGCTTTCGATGCAGTAAAACTAACTTTGGTGTAGGAACATGTATTTGAATCTACTTTATCTGATATCGCAAAAAACAAAGGTTCTACCTTACCGCCATTAAGAAATCCACCTAAAATGGAATATACAGATGATCTAACAAATCTGAGTTATTTGAATGAACCTGCAGGTGAGACGATTACAGAGAGAGAAGAAATCAGTATGCACCTTCTTAACTTACATATGTTCTTCTTGCTGTTATAAAAAAGTCTTAAATACTATTAGAACAAGATATATGCAGCGCCTGATTTATACATATTCCGGTATTGTCTTGATTGCTGTAAACCCATTTGCTCGCGTATCACTTTATGATCCGGATATTGTACAACAATACTCGGGAAAGAGACGCGGAGAACTCGAACCACACTTGTTTGCTATTGCTGAAGATGCCTATCGATGTATGAAACGAGAACATAAAAATCAGACAATTGTAGTGTCAGGTGAAAGTGGTGCTGGTAAAACGGTTAGTGCCAAATTTATTATGAGATATTTCGCTACAGCAGATGACGAAGAGGGTGCAACCAAAAAGAAAAAGACAGACGGATCTATGACGGAAGTTGAAGAACAGATTTTAGGTAAAAAAAAAAATATTAGTTTTGAAAGAGGTTTCGATGGTAACACAGCATAATACTTTAGCTACCAATCCTATCATGGAAGCTTTTGGTAACGCAAAGACAACTCGAAACGACAATTCTTCAAGATTTGGTAAATACATTCAGATTGAGTTTGATAAAGATTCGAACATCATTGGTGCCAAAATCAGAACCTATTTGTTGGAAAGATCGAGACTCATATTTCAACCAGAAACAGAAAGAAACTATCACATCTTTTATCAGGTACAAAAAAACACACACGCACAAGCGGATGATGAAATAATATTAAACCTGCAATGTTAGCTTTGTGCTGGTGCTCCCTCACAAGAAAAAAAAGACTTTCAGCTCAGCACTTATTCTGACTTCCATTATCTAAACCAAAGCGGCACAGGGGAAATCCCAGGTGTAGACGATGTGGAAGAATTCGAGGTGACACAAAAGGCTTTGTCTACTGTAGGCTTATCTGTTGACTTGCAATGGAAGATTTTCCGCATCTTGGCTGCCTTGCTTCATATTGGTAACATCAAAGTGACAGGTCGTAATGACGCTTTGATTTCTGAGACAGATGAAGCGCTGGCGGTCGCAACTAAATTATTGGGCATCAACGCTAATGACTTTAGAAAATGGATTGTTCGAAAGCAAATCATCACACGTTCAGAAAAGATTGTTACCAACCTAAACCCTGCTCAGGCAAACGTAGTCAAGGATTCAGTGGCTAAATATATTTACTCGAATTTGTTTGATTGGCTTGTGGGTGTTGTCAACGAAAGTCTATCTTGTCCAGACGAAAGCCTGATTCAGAATTTTATTGGTGTATTGGATATCTATGGTTTTGAGCACTTTAAAAAGAACTCTTTCGAGCAATTTTGTATCAACTATGCCAATGAAAAGCTTCAGCAACAATTTAATCAACACGTTTTTAAGTTGGAACAAGAAGAATATGTTCGTGAACAAATCAGCTGGACATTTATTGAATTCAGTGACAACCAGAAATGTATTGAGATGATTGAGGGACGACTTGGTATTTTGTCACTTCTAGATGAGGTATACTTCTTTTTTCATACTTATAGCAAAGAAAGTAGTAATAACATGAAAAATGTGTCTAGGAATCACGTCTTCCAGCTGGTACAGACCAAGGGTTTTGCCAAAAATTGTATGACAACTTTAGTTCACCTGAATACAAAGATTATTTCAAGAAGCCTCGCTTTTCGAACGCTGCATTTACTGTATCGCACTATGCCCATGATGTTCAGTATGAGGCTGAAAGTTTCTTAGAAAAGAACAAAGATTCGGTTCCAGATGAACACCTTCAATTGTTACAAAATTCCGAGTTTTCCTTCTTGCCAGAAATTCTAGCCAAATCTATAGAGGCCGCCAATGCAGTGACAGCAGCAGTAAGGCTATCTTGTTTTCTTTGTCACCATATAACAGAAGCTAACAGTATGTATTAGGAAAACAAGCGAAAGAGCATGATTGCTAGAAAGCCTACACTTGGTTCTATCTTCAAGAACTCTCTCATCAGTTTGATGGATACAATTGGAGATACCAATGTCCACTATATCCGTTGTATTAAACCAAATGAAGCGAAGGTAGCTTGGGAGTTTGAGCCGCCCATGGTTCTTTCACAACTTCGTGCTTGTGGTGTCTTGGAAACCATTCGTATCAGTTGTTTAGGTTATCCTTCTCGTTGGACATTTGAAGAATTCGCTGAAAGATACTACGCATTGGTTTCTTCAAAGTATTGGGATCCAAAAAATAACCCAAATGTGAAAGATCTTTGTAACGCCATTCTGCAAGCCTGTATTGATGATCCAGACAAATTCCAAATAGGTCAAACAAAGATCTTCTTCCGTGCTGGCCAATTAGCCTACTTTGAAAAACTTCGATCAGACAGATACAACGAATGCGCCACTACACTTCAGAAAAATATTCGGCGATTTGTGTATCGCCATCGATATGTACGCATGCGCGAATTATCTATTCAAATCCAAGCTGTTGCTCGTAAGCGAGTTGCTCAGAAACAACTTCGCCAACTTCAAGAAGAAAAGGCAGCCGTTGTCATCCAAAAGAACTTCCGTAGATTTGCTGCTCGAAAGGAGTTCATGGCCAAGAAAGATTTTGCTCTTAGACTTCAAACAGGTTCGTATAGATATCAATTAGTTCGGTTATTTGTTACTCAATTCCGTTTATGTTGTTAGCTATCCGTGCTCGTGATGCTCGCCAAAGACACCATGAACTTGTGAGATGCCATGCTGCTATACAAATCCAACGATGCGCCAGGGGAATGTAAGTGCTTGTAAACATTCAAAAGAATAAAAGAAGCTGACCTTTTGTATGTACTTCGCAGGCTGGCTCGCAAATGGTACAAAGCTCAACTCCAACATATCATCAATGTGCAATCATGCATTCGACTTCGTACTGCTCGCAAGCAACTTTATGTATTAAAGGCTGAAGCTAAATCGGCCAACCATTTCAAGGAAGTTTCTTACAAGTTAGAAAGCAGAGTAGTCGAACTTACACAGACAGTTACTACTTTGAAGTCTGAAAAGAACGAATTGATTCATAAGGTCACTGATCTTGAAAGCCAGATTGCATCTTGGACCAGCAAGCACAACAAGTTAGAACAGGAAACCAAGTCTGCAGAAGCAGGCCTCCTTGAAAGCCGAGTGCCCCGCGAAGAGTTTGATTTGGTCAAGCAAGAAAACGAAGCCCTTAAGAATGAGCGCTCAGAAGCTCTCGAAAAAGTGACAAGTCTGACTGCACAAGTCGATCAACTGAAGCAAGAGATCAATTCTCAGAAGGAGACCATTCAATCACTAGAATCAAGAAAGGTTGAAGTACAGCCTGTAAATAATGAAGAAATGACCGATCTGAAAGCTCAAATTGCAGCATTGAAGGCTCAGTTAGCCAAGGCTATGCATAGTCGTCAAGGTGCCCTGTCACCTGGCAACCCAAGCAAGAGTCGTTCCGTCTCACCTGCTAACGTCAGAAAGCCTGTCTCTCGCTCAACAGATGATTATATAGAACCTGCTCATATCAAATCTCTTCCTCAGGCAGCCTCTAAACTTACAAACCGCAAGGCCCGTCGTAATAGTGCTACTGATATATCCAGCATCATTCCTAAATCAGCCATTGATCAACTTCGTAGAGCTGAAACATATGGGAAGGGGAAAAGCCCTCGTCCTACTTCTGTTGGCATTTTGAACACACTTGCAGGCGGCAAGAGCAGTCGACTTGATATCATTTCTGATAACCCTGAAGAAGAGGTACGTACTTTGTTCTTTAACCCAATTAAACTCAATCACTCATTTTTCTTCTTTTCTCCCAACATTTAGATTGATGCAATTTTGAGACAAATCGACCCTCTTCAAGACGAAGTGCTAGAAGGTTTAATTCGATCACTTAAAATCCCTACACCTAGTGACAAAAACCCTCCCTCTCAAAAGGAAGTCATGTTTCCAGCACACATCATCAGTATGTGTGTTAATGATATGTGGAAGATTGGCTATAACCGTGAATCCGAGAACTTGTTGTTTGCTGTTATGGATACCATCCAAAAACAATGCTTGGTAAGTGAGGTTCTTATAAAGCAAAAGACAATAGAAAACTTATAATCGTATTGTGTGTAGAGCTTTACTGGAGAAAATGCCATAGTTCCTTGTGCTTTCTGGCTTACTAATGTACATGAACTGCTATCACTTATTGTTCAGTCAGAAAGCCGCATTCAATTTGAGATGAAAGAACGAGGAAGTGGTGCTCGTTGGCGCGAGTTCGAAAAGTTAATGCAAACAATCAAGTTTGAAATGCAATGCTTAGAAGACAATATCTTCCATGCATGGATGAAGGAGATTAAGCGAGTCTATAGCAAGATGATCATTCCTGCAGTTATTGAAAACCAATCTCTTCCCGGTTTCATTACTAATGACTCGGGAAGATTCCTCAACAAGCTCCTGGGTTCCTCCGGCCCTGCCTTCACTATGGACAACCTTTTGAGCTTCCTCAACAAACTATACCGCACAATGAACTGCTACTTTTTAGAAGCATCTGTCGTCAACCAAGTACTAGTTGAAATCTTGAAAATGACTGGCGTTACTGCCTTCAATGACCTATTGATGCGAAAGAACTTCTCATCATGGAAGAGAGGTAATATCTTAATGGCTTTATGTCTTCATGTAAAAAATGACTCGGGACTAATTTATTGTCAATAGCCATGCAAATTCAATACAACATTACTCGTATTGAAGAGTGGTGTAAGGGCCACAGTATCCCAGAAGTAGCTCTTCAGCTCGAACATCTTATGCAAGCTACTAAGTTACTTCAGTTCAAGAAAGCTACCTTGGAAGATATCGAGAACATTTATGATGTATGCTGGATCTTATCTCCTACACAAATTCAAAAGCTGATATCCCAATACCATGTTGCTGATTACGAAAACCCTATTCGACCTGAAATTATTCGTGCTGTCGCTTCCCGTGTCGTCAGTGGAGACAAAGATGATGTGTTGCTCTTAGATTCGGTTCCTATAGACGATACTACTGATGCTTATGAAGTACCTGATCCTCGCCAAACAAAGTCGCACCTCTATTTGCCATCATGGTTACATTTGAAGCGTATTCATCGTTTGATTTTGTTGGAAAATGCAGTAAATGAACGTGAACCAGAAGCCGAACGAGATGACTTGATGAGTGCTTCAACAAAGCTGCCTTTGACAGCTTAATTTGTGAATATTTTATCTATACTCTAATTACTGTTAATCTTGTTTTATATATATATGTATATGTTCAAATTAGAATTGTATAAATACGGCTTTAGGCTTACCCTTACGTTTATCAACTAATTATCTTATTATAAATTAAACAGAGTTTTTTCTTTGTTTGTTCTGTCACCTCAGTTTATTTCTGTTTGTTGCTATCTCTTAAACATGTTTCTTTGTGTTGACTCGCTGAGATTGAACAACAGTATGTTAATGGTTAAAGGTTTTTGGATATGGTTCCACAATAAGTTGACTCTTGCATTCGGTGTCATACAAAAACCTCTTGTTATTCTCATTTACATCTTAGAAAGACGTATTCGAGATTAACAGAGATACCAGAGAAAGGATGGCAGCGTTACAGATAAACTAACTATATCTTGTCCTGAAATGCATGGCTGTAAAGAGCATCAGCTCAAGCTACATGTATATGCATCTGTCTACAATAATTATTGTAGAAGAGTTGTGTAACGGTTTAGTTTAATTTTATGATTAATTTTTTTGGCTTAATTTAATAACCTTTTGTTCTTTCTTGTTTCGTTTGCTTCAATTGTTTTTTTTCTTCTCTTGTAAAGTACAAATGAAGCCAAAGAATTTTACTCCTGCAATACATAAATTAGGTTATCTATTTGTATTTTTTAATTTCTTGAGTTGTACTTTGGTACATGCTGGCAGCAATCCTGCACAGCCCGAGTTGATTGATTCAACCGACTACATCATTGTCTTCAAACCAGATGCTAGTTCTGCAGTCATCAAGAACCAAATAGAATTGATGCAGATGTACCAGCCCAAAAGCATATCAGTCAATGATACATTACAGAGCCATAATGTTACATCCATGTCTTCAAACAAGACTATGGTTGCACAGTTAACAAAACTACCCACAAAACATAACAGTATTGGAAAATTTAAGTGGTATTCTGGTCGATTTCATCCAGATGCTATGGAAAGCCTCTTGAACAATAACTCCTCAGCTAAATCAGTAAACCAATCAAGTAACCATCATGAAGCTGTTCATTATTATATTCGAAATACAGCATTTTCTCTGCAAGAATTTATACAAGTCAATCCACCAAGCTGGGTATGTGAACCCGTACATTTTTGAAATAAACCAAAAGCAATAACCTAGCTCTTCTCATTACAGGGTCTTGACAGAATAGATCAACGTCAAGGAACCGATAATAGATACTCTTTTGCCAACAGCAAGGTATGATAAACTATCTTGCTTTTTTTTTCTCCAAAAATGGATATAAACACTCATCAAAAAATTATAGGGCAAAGGTGTTACCATCTATCTAATGGACTCTGGAATTCTAGAAGATCACGAAGATATTGCTGGAAGAGTAACTGTTGGAAAGACTGTTGTTGGGGATCCAGATGATCCTTTCGATAAAAATGGTCATGGAACATTTGTTGCTGGTGTTTGCTGTGGAATAAAGTATGGTGTAGCCAAAGAAGCAAACATTGTATCTGTAAAAACGTTAGACGACAAGGGCAATGGTCATCTTTCAGACTTATTAACTGGATTGCAATGGATAGTGGACAAACATCTTTCGGCGCCCAATGCTAAGAGCATAGTGAAGTAAGAGTATCCATATGCCAAACATTTTGACTCACACTAAAACACAATGTATCGCTTAGCTTGTCGCTTGGTGCATTTTATAGTCAAGCTACAAATGATGCTATAGAACAGGCCATGTCTCTAGGTATTCACTTTGTTGTAGCAGGTAATTTGTTGATATCCAAGTAACGAAATTGCTGCTAAGTTGATTTTGTAATAATCCTATAGCTGGAAACTATGGAGAAGATGCATGCAAATATTCGCCTAGTTCTACACCCGGTGCAGTAACTGTAGGCGCTATTGACGAAGACGACTCCGTATCATACTATTCAAATTTCGGGAAATGTGTTGACATGTAAAATTAATTCAACAACATGCTGGATTGTTATTCATTAGCTTTGTTATAGATTTGCTCCAGGAACGAACATCAAGTCAATTTGGCCAACCTCAAAGGACGCAACACGCGTTCTCACAGGAACGTCTATGGCTGCACCACGTAAGTATTACTTACACTCAAATAATAGCTATATTCAGAGAAGCTTACCTTATTTCTGCTTTGTAGATGTTGCTGGAATTATGGCTATATTTCTATCTGAAAAAGACTACACACCTGCCGAGCTTAGTAACTACTTGAAGAAGTCGTCCTCGTTGATATCTGAAGACTTTGCTATAAACAATACTGGTGTCTATTATAATGAGAACAAAACTGTAGTTGACAATGCTATAACAACAGGATACAAAGTGCCAGGTCGTCAGGATGAAAAGACGTTTGTCAATATTGCTTTTAGTCATCCAAATGACAGTCAACCTTTTTGGATATATGGTCAAGCGTTAAGCAAAGCAGTATCAGATGTTAATCTTCAGACGGTTATTTCGTTTGTAATCCCATTTTTTGCATTTTTTTTCGTTCTGCTTTGATACAACAAATCGCATTTGCTGATATTCGCCTGTTATTATACCCGATGTAAACAATACAACATGAAATAGCGCTTCTATGTTTCAATAAAAGGTAGCATTGATTTGGTTTCTTTCAAACTATTTTGCTTTTGTATACAGAATTGAAAAGGCTCCAAGCAACATGAATAGTCTTCATTTATTATATTGGATGAGTATACAAAGTAGGCTATGCTTTACAATTGTAAAGACTTTCAAGAAGTAATGCAAAGAAACGCCCTCCCCTTCCCCGTATTATCTATGAAATCTTGAATACTTGTCGCTCGGAACACTGAAAAATGCACATATATATCTGATATGTCAAAGAAGTTTGATTGCCAGAATTGATTATTGGAAGCTGTACTGATATGGCTTTGATTAACTACATATTCGACAACAATCATTTACTTTGTCAACAGTACATTCATGTCTTATATTCCGTTCGGTATCAATCAAACCAACTAGTAGAGATCTTACTTGTTTTACAAGCAATAATACCTGGAAATGTATACTAGGCAATAATTTGTAGCAGGCCCTGAAGGATTGCCTCTGATGTACGGTATTACTTTAATTTGTAATAAATTTAGTCAAGCATTTATATATTTGAATGGATCTCTTCTTGATAAGAAACCAAAACTTAAACTATTTTATACAAATCTTATGCAAGATGTATTGAAGTTTTTTTTTCGACCAATAAACAAGTTAGGCAGTTCATTATTTCCCATTCAATTGAAAGTTTAGTTTCTAATTCATCACTTTTTTTGGTCCATACAGATAGCATCAGTGAACAAAAAAAACTTCATTTTCCTACTTTGGGTTCAAGATCATTGTATTCTTTTATTACATCTCTTCTTTATATTTCTTTATACCATTTTACTTTTTCTATCTATATCTTTAGTCGGACGACTTAAACCTGGTGCTCCTTAGAAATAACCTTGTTGTCTGATTGCTCCGTTATGTCTATTTGATTATCTTTTTAAATTTACTGCAAAAATAATGCTGACATGTAACAAAAATGTCGCCAAAAATAAAAAGGATGCGCGGTCGGGGAATCGAACCCCGGCCCTTCGCGTGGCAGGCGAAGATTATACCACTTAACCAACCGCGCTTCGATATTTTTGCAACTTGTAAGTATTATATACACTTTTAAAAAAATGTCCGGGCCGAACATTTGCCGCACGCTGCCGGACTTAGTTGACTTACAATCAGTTGCTTCTGCTGAATTGCTTATTGTTTGCTGTTACTGTTCCTATAAAAGCCCTTTTGTGTAAAGTCTATCCAGGTTAAAATTGTTTCAATGTTACCAAACTATATCCCAGATACAGTCATTTCAATGATACCTTTAGAGTTCTCTTCTTTTTTTTTTAGACTCAATGTCATTATTTAGTAGACTCATTCATGGTAAGACTACTCTTTCATCAAACTAACTGCTCTTTAGATATTTATAAATGCTTTCAAATTAATTAATAGAATAAGAATAGATTGACAAAACTGTGTTTCAAAACCAATACTTATGATGTATGACATAGCCCCATTATGATTGTCTTAAAAATGGCTCATCTTGTCTCAGCTCAATTTCAGGTCTCGAGTAGACAAAATGAAAAAATAGAAACAGTTGTTCCAAAAAAGAATGTCTTAATCAACTGCTTATCCTCGAATGTGTGTAATCTTTGAAACTCCTCTATTTCTTTATTTTCTCTTTTATTTATTTTTATTTTGGTCTTTCTTTCTTTCTAGTTTACGTTTGCATTTAACAAAAGTAAAAGGCTTCCGATTTTGCTATCTTCTTCTTTTCTTATCCCCCCCCCTCTTTATTTCATAAGAAGCGAGAAAGGAGACATCTGAAGACAGAAGGAAGATTTCGTACACATACATATCTATTTTTACAGTAAGTATCATCATCATCATTTTATTATTGACTTTTAAAGTTTAACTCTTTGTTAGCTTTTTGGTTTTTTTCTCTCTCTTTCTTTTTTCTGTTACAACACTCTCGTCATATCAAAGTATGTATTCTCAGCACCAACAACAACAACAACGACAGCAGCAACAGGCTCCTAGTCACTATCAAATAATCGAGCCTTCTAATGCAAATTATGCTAAAGCACCAACAAGCTCCTATTTCAATCCGATGAAGACAGCAAGTAATCATCCTTATAGCCAAGGTCAACGACCGCCACCACCAGCACCACCACCACATCAACAGCCTTATCATCAACAACCGCCTCAGCATCATCCAGTTCAGCACGGTTATGGAATTGTACCACCTGAGCCAGTGCCAAGCGCCACGGATGCACAACCCACACCGCCACTATCTATACCTCAATTGGCTGATTTTGCCTCAAGCATGGTTTACTTGATGTGGCATGCACGAAGGCCGTCAGTAATGCAGTTGCATGAGTTATCGAAGCTTATTCAATCAACAGTAACAACAGATGATCAAAGCCTGACTCATTCAAAAGAAACAGCCAGTATAGCCAACCGTACTAGCAACGCTTTCAGGAAGTTCTGTAAGCAGGTAATTTTTGCTTCTGTTGTATATGTCATTCAAGCTACCTATATTCACATACACAAAAATCCGATCAAAACCTATCTTGTAGATTTTGACAGCCACTCAACTTTCGGAATCAGTCATTTTACTTTCTCTAAAGTACATTGCCATGTTATTACAGAACAGTCCATCGATACAGGGTGCAGATGGGTCCGAATATAGATTGTTTACAGTCGCCTTGATGTTGGCCAACAAATTCTTAGATGACAATACATTCACAAACAAAACTTGGTCAGAGGTTTCAGGCATGAAAGTGACAGATTTGAATATCATGGAACTGGAGTTTTTAGATGTTCTTCGGTTCAAGATGTTCATTAAAAATGATGAGTATGAACGATGGAAGTCTGCCTTGTTTCTACTCAGAAACCAACTTATGAATGCAGACGAATTACAGAAACAAGAAAATCAACAAAAGTTACTAGAAGAAACCCTTAAGGGTATTGTACTACCTAATAACCATATCCAACAGCAACAACAACAACAACAACAGCAACAGCAACAACAAGATCAATATCAGTTCCTATTGATGCTTTCCAAAGCGCAATTACCTCAATTCCCTACACAACCACTTAACCGACCTTTGACTCGAGTACCTCTCCGTATTCCTCTACAGCCTGTCTGGAGGAACCAACAGTATGATTATGGGCAAACAGGATCAGGAGCTACATCGACGCCTGCCGCAACCAGCTATCCATCACAAACTAAAGCAACTGATATGTATTATACACCCACATCAGCTACTCCCAGCATGTACATGACACCCAGCCAACCACAATCACAGCAACCATTCTCAGCACCACCCCAACAACAATCATTAGCCCAAACGCCATCATCTGTACAAGTACCTCAACCACTTCATCCGCCTGTTACTACCTACCAACCACCTGCCACTCAGACAGCTAGAATAAGCTTACAAGATTTCAGTGGTCCAAACACACCTAATACCTCTATGATGCACAATACCACTCATAATGCTGAAACCATACCATACTATAAGCTGACACCTACCACCACTACTGCAAACAGCACAGTGGTCAGCACACCAACATCTCAGCCTATCTATAGTAACAACAAAAACCCATACAACACCAATGCATCACATCCTCCACTACGGACCCGCACATCTTTTTATGGAGAAGCAAACACTTCCTATGATATGTCAGGGACGCATACATCATCCAATGATTATTATTCACGAGTGCAGCCAGCTGGTTATCATCCTCAGTATCATCCACAGGTAAGCTAAAACATGAACTTCCGAAACACAACTGTATTCTCATATTCCTCACAATAGACACAGCAACCCTATAGACCTAGCAACCCACCTGCTAAAGCTTCTCACAAGTACAATCGTCCTGTTCCAGAAGATCCGCTGACTGCAGCTGAATCTTATAGGAGCCATCTTAAATGATGGGCTTATGTACTACTTATGTCAGATGATGTTGTCTGCAAAATAATAATAGCAGAGAAATAAAAATTTTAAGCAATAAGAATGATCACGCGTATAAGAGAGAAAGAAAGCAAGAGAGAGAGAAGGGGGGGGGGTTACGTTATGGATATGAAAGAGAGAAGTGTCAGCAGACTTTTATGTTGATTTAAAAACAATTTTTTTTTCTTTTTCCTTCTTTTCTTCTTCTTGTATATATATTATAGAAATGTCGTCAACTCAACCTTCTTTACTTTCTGTCTCCTGCAAAGATCTTGACTCAATTGAACAGGCAGACAAATTAGCGACTTTATGGATAGGTAGTGCAGGCAATAAGAGAATGAGAGATTGATATTAATGTTCAATAGCATTTAATAAATCTAAAAATTATATTGAAAATGGTCAGCGATTAGAAAATATGTCCTGGAGACTATGGCAATATCAAAGACAGCCCACCAATAAGATCGACAACAGCACTATCAAACGATTCATAACATCCGTCCTCTTGTCACCTGCTGCCGTTCATGACGCAGATTCACACGAGGTTGCACAAGAAAAATGCTACGATGATGAAGGCAACAAAGAGCTCTCTTGTTCAAGTAGCATCGTTATAGTCGATCACAAGTATCAGCCAGCAACTGCTTCATTATCACCACAACAAGACAATCAGACAACCACTCGAAATAATATCATTATCACTGAAGACGAAGAAGAAGAAGAGGATGAGGATGACTATTATTTAAGTGATGATGACCTCTATGATGAAGAAGATGAGGAGGAAGAACAGCTAAGTGATATCAATACAAACTTTGTCAGGGATTTTCAAAAAACACAGCCAAGACCTACAACACCACGTCGATCACTTCTATCCGACCTATTCAGTCGAGTATCGTCTCCGCCTTCACTGCTGTCTAACTCTACCTCATCCTTCACAAGTACAAACACAAATAATTCATCCATGGAAGATCATCAGCATACGCAACAACATACTTCTTTTTCGAAAAATCATGCAGCACTCTCTATCCTACGAGAAAGTGATTCAACGCCAAACGAAACAAGATGGCGAGAATCCTTTCATGGTTGGTAAAGTTGTATTAGAAACAAGTTTGCTGATCTAAAAAAAACAAAAAGAAAAATGTTGCTTGCCTAAATTCAAATGTTGCCAAGTTAAAAATGACAAGTTGTTTAGCAAAGAAGTCAATTGTCAAAATAACAATAATAATAAAAAATACTCTACTTGCCAGTTCAAGTCAAAGAGAAAATAGCCTATTGAAGTTACATTGTGGCATGACTATTGAATATACTAACGACACTAGATTGACAGTTTGCTGTCGAATAATCAGTCTTTTCATTCGGTTAAATAATATGTTTGTGGTACTATCTATCTATCAGAGTTTTCGGGCGAAATAGGCAGCAACTTGTTCTGAATTTGTCAATCTAAGGATAAGAAGTAAGCTCGGTGTATTGGTTGAGAGCCTTTCTTTTGATTTCTATGTTGATCTATGCAAGTAGTGATAGGATATTATCTATAGACATAATCATTTACAACATGTTTCATTATTCAGAAATGACTCCTGGGTTAAGAATAAAGAGAACTCTCCTTAGCAACTAAATTAATAGTGCTACTCTCTCTCTCTCTCTCTCTGTATGTCTCTTTGTTGAAATCATATTCACTTACAAACAAGCATCTCGTGTGTATGTGTGTATAGAAAGCCTTGTAAAGGATTGAATCAGGATAGTCGAAACTAGGCCATATTGATGCGCCATTCTATCAAGATGTCTTCATTTGCTTTTTCCCAAGAAGCGAGGTTATTTGATCAGGTGAGCAAGCAAGCATGTAAAAGCGGGCTATGAAGACACCGCCAAGGAACGAGAGTGGATGAGGGTTTCTCCTGGTCACTCAAAATGACAAACGGACTGACCATTAATCACACAGGATAAAGATATAACGAAGCAAGCCCTCTCTTTTTTCTTATAGCACATCTCTCTTGAAGCAACTTGCTGTTTCATTTTTTTTTCTTTTAGTGCTCAAGTCAACAAATTCCCTCGCTTGCATTGTAGCACAAACAAGAGAAAAAAAAAGCTTAAAACTTCATATAAAAAAATTACAATAGGCATCACACAACATATCAAATTAAGATGCGGCACATTGTGTGCTCGGAACATACAAATTTAGTAAGAAGTGCTAGAGTTATATTATTGATCGTATTCTACCATCCTTGCCAGCCTTCCAAATTGGATTCAAATAATTCATCCTCACCATCCTCAACGACTTGACAAATAGGTGTGTATGGTGAGCGGCCTTCACATTCCTTGACGTATTTCTGAGCATATTCCAAACCATGCTTGCGCTCTTTGCGGCTAGCCTTGCGACCAATCCAAGTATAGATCTGGTGTCCGACATCAAAAATATAGACATCATGTGTATCAAACATATCCTTTGAAATAGTGCCCTCAGCAACTACCTCATACTTCAAATGACCCAAACCAAATGGACCAGAGGCGCTAAGGCGTAACAGACGCTTGTTACTCAACTGTTCTTCTTCTTCTTCTTCGGTCTCTTCTTCATCAGCAACATCACCTTCAGAGCCAAGTGCTTCGTAGAATTGACGTTCACCACTACCAGAATTTTGCTCTGTTTTTTTTGTTTATTAGCATCTTGTATATTTCTTATCTTTTCTTGCTCTTACCAACAATTACCATATCGCCTTTGCCTTGGCGCTCAGAAATCAGTTGAGAGATGTATTCAGCAGCCTTAGCTCTCTCAATACCATTTGCTTTTTCACCTTGCCATTGATAGATGATGTCTCCTGTGTCAAGCACAAAGACAGAGGTGGAACGCAAACTCTCGTGGCTGAGTGGTACTTCAGAGATGACAACTGCATTTCTGGTACGAGATCCCTCTAATTGCTTAGGACGGTGGACGCGCAATAGACGGGTAACCACTTGTTCTTCCTCGACGTGATGGAATCCAGATGCATAGCCACCTTGAAGGTATGTGATGTGTCTGAAATAGCTAGAAAACAAAGCAGACTCCTTGTGTTGAACTTCACGGTGTTGTGAAGCATAGCCATCAAGAACTAATAATTATCTTCTTTAGCCGAAAAGTGTGATGTAGTAGTTTCATTCAACTTACAATCGTCTAATTCAACTGTCTTGTATGCAGCAGTACCAGCCTCATCTTGTGTTGTTTCCAAACCCAGCCAAAAGTGAATATTGTGAATTAAGCCTTCCGAGTTTTGTTTCGTGGTGGTCTGATAATCCCTCAATGGTGTTAAATACATGTGTGTATCGCCACTTGTTTTACTTTACCTTCAAAACAACATAACTGTCACCTAAACAAAGAATAAGTATTTACTTATTTATGAATCAAAGAAAAAGAAAAAAGCATTTTACCTTGATAGAATTTGCCGTATTGGTTGGTAGGAACAGGTTCCAAATTGAAACAGTTGACTCTCCAAACCCACATGCCACTTGTATGAAGCTTATCAGATCTTTATCTGGAATCCAAACAATAAAAATCAACTTACGTTTCATGACCAATAGGCGATCCTTCATAGTTCCAAGCCTTTTCGAGTTCACCCTCTTCTTTACGGTGTTGTCTCTCGAGTTCGGAGCCAAAGTTGGCCAAGTTGGTTTCTTCGAGTTCTGTTTGGATATGTTTGAGTACTTTGTTGACCTCTGTTTGCTTTGAAAGGACTTACTCCAAGACGAGTTTTTAAGCATAGTGTACAGTCAAAAGGTGAAAAAACAAAAAAAAAGAAAAAGGCTAAAAGGCAATTTAATTTTCGTTTCTTAAAAACTGTTGCCCTGGAGATGCATTAAATTTTGGCGGATAAAGTTCAGCCGGGAAAGATCATTTGCACCTTATATTAGGCAGTTGTCTTTCAGCATCTCCAAATAAAGCGTGTAATCTAGAATAAAGGGATAAGCAATACAGCTCCAGCCAGGCTATGGTATTCACTGGGTAGCTTTTTGTCTCGCTTCTAAAGAAAATAAATAAATGACGAAACCACACAAACTAGGTTAATGACATTCAGGTACTCTAAATGATTGAGCAAATAACTGAGTAATGACTGAAAACAAAAGCAATGATAACTATAACAAGAATGGATTTTATTCCAAAAGAAGAAGTTATGCACTTTCAAGAGGCTACCTATTTAAATTGACAACTTTGGGCATTTCTTTTTTCGAATGTTATAATAGAATCAATACAGGCGACATGCCTTCGCCAATGCAAGTGACGATGACAATGAAATTTTGAGATTGCTATAGTCACATCAATTCAAGGCATCCAATGTATTTTTTTCAGTCGATCAACAATTATGTTTTACCTTGTGATTACTCCCAAATATAATTCTCTGGCTTGTAATATCCATGAGATACAAAAGCAGGATATTGTTAACAGTGCATATTGACTATTTCCTTTCATGCAATTTGGCATTTTGGAAGTAGAGGCTTTTGGGCTAGAGAGCTTCAAAGGACAGACAATTCTGATGAACATCTGCGACAATAAATAGTCTGGAGTGATAACATGGTTCTAGAAGGCTGCCCTAAAAGTAGAGAAGTACGATTAAGAGAATTCGAAAAGCAATTTTTTTTTGAAGTTTACTTCCTGTCGCAAAGGAAAAGCAAAGTTGCATCATTTAGTCAATGATTGGATTACTAGACCCATAATGACGATAATGATATGAGTATCTTTGTGGTCCAAATGTGGATATCTTCTTTAAGAAGATTCGATCTTTAGATGTGCCAAGCATCACAGGGAAAAATCAGCGCTGATCTTACGAGCCATTCTCAAGTAGTTATGGATACCAATGGTAACCCAACAAAAATACATGTTTCTTTTGATGTACATATGTTGAGAGCACTAACACTTATTTTGAGTTTACAAGAAATGTTATCGCTTGAGGCCTTTAAAACATTAAAAATTGTATACTGACTGACTTGGTGTGATTGTCTTTACTCGTCAACAAAGGACGTCCTCTGCCATTGCCTCTGCAAGCGAAGCCATCTTCAACCTTGAAAATGTAAGTACTACTCTTGGTGCTTCTGGATTTGACGGTGCGACACGCTTCAACCAAATGATCAAAGTCGATCCCTCTATTTAAAAGAAACTCCCAAAGAACTTCTTAGCATTGAGCAAAATTGGTTTTGCTTAAATTATTCTCTCTCAAAGCATATTCAATTGAAGAGCATCACCAAACTGTAGTATAATTACAGTCTTCAACTGTATCTTTTAGAGAAGTCCATTGTCGTACCCACTATGAAATCTACTGCTAATTTTTTGTGTTAATATACTACAGTCAGATACCAAAAAGAAAATTACTTCATGCGCCGTGATGAAACTGAATGTGATATGTCTATGACTGAGTCTAGTTTATTTGGTTGATGATGAGAGAATCCAGTTCTCTCTACCTCAAATGGTTCTATGACTAGCAAATCTATTCAATCTTGATCGTATTCTCTTTGCAACTTCTCTATCGCATCATATAGCCTCTCAGTAAGCCTAATACGGGCTGCTTCTCTATCCAGCTTGCCTTCCTTCCACTCTCTCATGATATCCGAGTAATCTACAGGCTCACCAAAGACAAGTGTAATAGGCTTTCCTAAATGAACAAGCTTGGTACCATACAACGGCTTTGCCAAATGCATCCCTCTATGCCATATAGGAATCACAATTGGCTCATGATCTGCGTCCATCAGGATACGCCCTACTCCCCATTTAAATCGAATCATTTTGTTCTCTTGAACAACTTTGGCCTCAGGATAGATATGAATCCACCCTTGATGATTGATCTTATCGATAGCAAAATCAACGCCTGGTTGATAAATACCTCCACCACGTATGGTTGGAATTGTCTGTCCCAATGCAAAGAAATAAGATCGGAAGCTGTAAGAAAAAAAAAAGAAAGAAAGGTTCATGGACTCTTTTTGTTTCCAAGAAGACAAATGACTTACATGGAAGTATAGCAAATATCAGCAGCACCTAATACCCACCGCATTTTATGAATAGAGAACAACGTTTTTGCAGGCAAAACACCCCATAGCAATGGATCGTCCAAGACAGACTCATGATTGGATACTATATAAAGGGATAGGCTAACCTGGATTTGTAATTCTTTTTTTCTCTTTCTTTCTTTTACCTGTAATAATACCCTTCTTTCTATCGGGGTCTTCTAGAATATTCCTAAACTCTTCAAGACCATGGACTTTAAGTTGACTACACTGCATGAATCCCTTGGATGCGAGTCCTGCTGTACCGATGACTAGACTGCTCATCAGATTCCAAGCAATACCATCGCGTTTAGGTTCGGGTACTGTAAATCGCTTGAGGATCGACTTGGGTATACTTTCCCAAACAAAGGGAGGTGGAACATAAGGTATGGCGGGTGGTGGGTTTGTTCGAACAGGTTTATAGTACCAATAGGTAGCACCTAAAGCAAGTGTTGTAGTTATGCCGAGTTTCTTTTTACTCAGCCTTGCTGCCATAGCATAAAAATGAGTAAGAAAAGAAGAAAATAGAAAAAATCGCGTTACAGAAAAAAAAATGGTCATTTTTTATTATTATGCAAGATACCATTGATTTTGCCGATCCTTTGAAAATGTCAAATTACGTCTATCATCAAATACATACGATTTCCATTCTATAGGCCCTTCAATCTGTCCCAAACAAAATGTGTGCAAAGATTGCAATGATACCAACAGCTTTTCTATATTGGATTCAATCATCCTGCCACCTCCAGATACAGTTAAATGACGTAATGATGCAAGTATGTTTGATTCAGTCTGTGTGATACGTTCTATTGTTTCCTCCGAGATCCAGACGCCAAACAGATAAAGCTCTTTCAGCGTCTTGCTGTTCATCAGACCCGTGAGACAGTCTTCTTGCTGCTCTTTTCTCTGCCGAAGTTCAACAACCTCAAGTCGAGGCAAGGAGCTCAGTAACTGATGCAAAGCCTGTGCAGATACCTTTGGAAAGCATAGGCGTAGTTCAATCAGATGATGGCATTGTGACAGATAGTGCAAGGAAGCATCTGAGAGTAAGAGATCATGCTCTATGGTTGCATAATGACGAACACGCTCGCTTTGAATTTGAGTTGGTTCTGCTTCGTCTCTATCAGCTTCTGTGCTTCGGGTGGGTGTCTCTTGTGCGTCGGTATTGAGCCTCTTCGACTCTGCAGACGTTGTGTTGTTTTATCCAGTGTTGCTCCTGGCTGCTTGGTTGATGGATACCGTGTCATTGCTTTTGGATAGATGTTCATTTTGGGTGATAGGTCAAGACGCTCAAGTACATGTGGATTCAGTTGATGGACAACACTGTCGATTTCACCTGTTCGGAGTCGAGTCAGACGAAAGTCTTGTAGGGTCTTCAAGTGTAAAACAACATGACGTATGTTGAATAAGAGAGCAGGGTCATTGCAAGAGACATGAAGGCAGGTAAGTTGCTTGCCGAACTGGCTAAGACAGAGCCAGGATAGGCTACTCAGATCGATATTTAGCATCTTCAATGTCTTTAGTCTGGGTCCTATCTTTCGAAACATGGCTTGAAGCGTAGCTTGATCAATCATGCAAGATGAAATGTCTAAATGCTGTATATGACAAAATGCCGAAAAATCAAAGGATCCATGTTGTTGCTGAGCAGCCAAGTCTTGGTATTGTATGCAAAGTGTATGAAGATAGTTTAGTTGATCTAGGATAGAGCATAGCAGCACAAAGGGCACTTTTAAACGCTGAGTGGGTTCCTTGGACAAGTCCATTGTCATAGAAGCAAGGTCGTGTGAAGGTCTCACTTGATAGACATGGTCTCTTTGATATTCGAATCCGAGACTAGACGATATTTTATCTTTATGAAGAGGATATCCATTCAGATGAAGTTCGCTGAGTTGCCTTAATGATCTGATTAATGCAGCCATCAGATCTTCCGATAAGTTCCAACAGCCGCTCAAATCAATCATGGTGATGGGCATATTGAGAGCAGTCGAGGGTGGTGTAGAGGCCTTGCATGACCAGAGTTCGATAGGATAGCTTCTTAGAAATTGAAGGAGATGGTTTGTGTTGAGTGTTGTGCCATAATCAGAAAAATCAAGTCGAGTCCAACAGGCAGTTTGTGTGCAAAGCAAGTGACGAAGTGACTGGCATGTTTTCGAAAGTTGAATCTTATCACCTAGCTTAGGAACATGGTCTATGATACGCAAAAGTAATTCAGCTGGTAAATTAAGTAGCATATCACTTATGCTCAAAAAGAAAAAAAAAAAAGAAGAAGATAATGGAAATTCAAGTGTCGAAATTCTAACATAATTAACTGAGACAGTTGATTATCTTACTGACTTTGAATAACACAAAGTAAAAGAGAGTAGGTTAATGACAAACCCTTCAGAAATGTAGTTATTTTAAGCCAATAGAGAGCCATAGCATTTCTTTTCGTCTTTAAAGTAATTACTGACTCATTCACTGTATTTTACTCTAGCTGGAAGAATCAAAGTTGCTTGCCTTCATCGTAAGCATAAAATTAAAATCAATGTTTATTAAGTCTCAACACCTCCCCCCCCCCTTTTTTTTTAACAATGTTCAGCAAGTTTAGTTAGTTACTTGAGCTTTTGTGCGTCTATAGACTAAACACTATTTAGGTGATTAAAAGTATTTTTTTTTATGTGGCGTAAAAAAAAAGAAAGCCTAACACTGTAAGATTTTCCCTGATTGGGCTATCACACGCATAATTTTCTTTATTTCACTACTCATGTCAGTCAAAGAAGATCAACTTCATCAACGATTAACACCAGCTCATATAAGCTTGATGGCCAAAGAGCTACCAAGTCAAAAGAGCAGCTCAAGCAAGATCAAAGTTCAACACAATGTCGATCGAGGTTGTCATTGCATAGCCACCGAAACAGTCCAACAGGGCGACTTGTTGATACTAGAAGAGCCCTTTATACGACAACTAGATAGAAAGCATTGGTCCAATCATTGTTCTTATTGCTTCCGTTGTCTTGAACTGACTGACTTCAAGTGTCGCAAGCCAGACTGTATGTGGTCTGTCCGTTATTGCTCACAGGTGTGTGAAGAGAGAGGATGGTTTGGTATTCACCAATGGCTTTGTCGTTTACCAGAACTACAAAACCAAGACCCTGATGCCTTATTTGCATTCCAAGGGTTCATTGCTAGTCAATCGAAAGGTACAGTAGATATACAAGCAGATGAATGGATCTATTGAGAACATCCATAGTATTACCTGAGTTGATATCCAACCAAGAGCTTCATTCTGACAGCACACTTGCTGAATATTACAATAAGTTTAGTGTGATAAGCAACCTGTTCTATCTTTCTCCTTCACATGTCGATACACTTGTTACTATTCTTTGCCAGATTCGATGTAATACATTTGCAGTCAAGCAGGCAAGAAACAAGCAGGTAGATGCTGACCTGGTGGTGGCAAGAGAACATGTTGTCCTTGGAAGAGCAATCTATCTGATGGCAAGTAAACTCAATCATGACTGTGATCCTAATGCCATTGTCTCATTTGGCGACACAAGTCCCTGTCAAATGCAGGTGAGATGTTCCAAGAAACAGATAGCACCAAAGCAAGAAATCACAATCAGTTATGGACCTTTAGCCAGTATTCACAGTCAAGAAGATCGTCAGAAGAAGCTAGAGCAAACTTATTTTTTCAAATGTAACTGTTCTTCCTGTACAAACAAGAGGTAGAAAAAAAAAAGAAATCAAGAATGGACTTGTTCTCAACATGTTTGTATAGTGAACATAATCCAGATGCCATCTATAAATGTCAATACTGCAAAACAGGGAAAATGTATCGTCAACAGTCCACATGCCCTGAATGTCAACAAGAGGCACATTGGCCTTATTTCTTGAGAGTACGTCCTACCTATATTGATATACATACAAACATGCTAAGAAAATGGGCCAATAGACGGAATCAGAAATTGAGTCGTACAGGCAACAGCACAATTATCTCAAAGTGCTTCAGTTGCAATCTGCTCTCTATCATCCACACACGATGATGATAGGCGAAACGATGGACAGATTAGCGCAATTGTACTGTATGCAAGGTGATATGAAGACAGCCTCAGTCTATTCTAGAAAGTCACTTGATGTTGTTCAACATGTCCATGGCAAGATAAGTACCGAAGCAGCAGAGGAGATGATGAAGCTCTCAACCCTCCTTCTCAATGCCTGTCTGACTGGCCATTCTTATCTCAAGCAGGAGGCTCTCACACATATCAAGCAAACGATGGTCACTTATCGTCTATTGGGACTTGATAAATCAGTTCCTGAGGATATGGAAGAACTTCAGACAGCACTGACTCATTTGATGATAGCAGTACGTTAATGATAGACTATCTATAGTGATGACCATCCTTGAATTGTCATCATACCATCGTCTCACACACATTATTTTTGCCCTGAAAATATAATCTATGCTTGGCACTGACACTTCTTTTTTTTTTTCTGTATTCTGGTTGGTTTTTTCATTTAGCTTATAATTTCCAGAAATAGCTACCTTTACTATGATAGCTTGTTCACCCCAACCCTTTTTTTTTATCACAGCTTCTTTTTGACCTTCTTCCATAATTTCCTTTCTTGATTTCCATCAAAACATCACTTTCATTGACTTCTTTTCCAGTTTGAAAATACTAAAAAAAAATGTGTGCTATAAGATAAAAAAAAGGGAGGGGAAGGAGATTGAGTAGCATGAAATCAAGTAGTTTACTGTTGTAGAAAGTGTTGTCTAATATAGCTACATTAGACACACATAGGCCAATAATAATTGAACAAGAATTTTTTTTTTTTGGGATTCTCACGGCGAAATCTGTAACATAACTCAAAAAAGGAGCTTTCATTTCTTATTTGGAACTCCTTTTACAGTACAAGTGTTGTTCCTGAGGCTATAGATAGGATCAAAAAAGAAACAGGCTTACAGAAAGAAGTGAATGATAGCTCAATTTAGCTTAATTACGTTATACACATAATTTAGCAAAGAGAAACATTCGATTTTTTTGACATATCGCATGTTTCCTTCACAATTGGTGATGTATGCATAAATGACATAACAACACTTTATAAATTGATCTCATACATTGAAATAAAAGAGAAACAAAATAGACTTGAATGGCTAATTCTCATCACTACACTGGTACTGAGCGAATCAAAGAAGACATGGCTTCTATCAGAGGTGTATATCCTATATATGGCTAAGTAGACCTTACCCCAAAAAATTGCATCATAGAATTAAAGAACCGCACAGACAGTGTCTATTTAAGCATGAATATCACTTTTTCTTTTTTCTTTTTGTTTTCTTTCTTTAAACACTATGGTCGCATTACAACTCAATACATTATACAACTATTTTCAACAAGCACTCTTAAACAATTCCTCCAGTTCATCTTCTTTTGCTACACTCATTCTACAGGCGCATAAGCGAGTGCAAGATACACTCCAGTCAAGAAAGAAACTGAAATCAAATCAGACTCAAAAACTTCATATTCTCTATCCTGCCAGAAGTCCTTTGCTTGAGACAGATCATTTCTTTTCAGCTGCTGAGATTGTTCAACAACAGACATATGAAAGCATTAAACAGCAGTCCCATGCAGGCCCTATCACTGCTAACTACAGAGCACCACGAGAGCCTATTGTTCTCTGTCATGGCCTGTTTGGATTCGACGTACGCGGACCTCAGACGATTCCTGCCTTACAGTTTCATTATTGGGGAGGTGTAGAGGATGCCCTAGCCAAGTTGGGTGCTAAAATCATTGTGACTCGAGTGCCACAAGCAGGCAGTATTCGAGAACGATCTCAAGCACTCCATGCTATGTTGAAGACCATTCTAGTGGGTAAAAAAGTCAATTTTGTAGCTCATTCAATGGTAAGCTTTTAAAAAAAAAAGGGGAAATTCATGCTGACAAGTAAGGTATATCATATGATATTTAGGGCGGATTAGATTGTCGACATCTATTGGCCAGTATCCCCCATCGTCCTTACCACGTCCAATCTTTGACAACCATTTGTACACCCCATCGAGGTTCACCTGTCATGGACTGGTTTCGTGATCATATGGGCTTAGGCCAGAATGTGGCCCCTCCCTCATCACTGTCTGGTGCTGCAGTTGATTTGACCAATCAAAAGACGACTGTAGTGACTATTGACAAACAACATGATTCAACCCGACGCAAATCATTGGATCGCATTTTTCTAAATTGGCTAGATGAACCTGCCTATGCAAATCTGACTACCAGTTTCTGTAATGATCACTTTAATCCAAATACACCTGATGATGCCTCTGTTCAATACTATTCCTATGGTGCCTCTGCCAGTATCTCTGCCTGGTCTTCTCTGTTAGGTCTTCCTTATCAAACAGTCTATGAAAAAGAAGGTGAAAATGACGGTATTGTCAGTGTCAAGAGTGCCAAATGGGGTACTTATGTCAAGACAATTCAAGCTGATCATTGGGATCTCAGTGGTAAAAGGTGAGTTTGATTGGATGAGTCAAAGTTCTGATACTCATAATCTCTTATAGCTTAATTCCTTATCGCCTAAGACACTCTGAATCAAGCAATGGAAAAGAATTCGATCGACTTGAGTTTTATGCTGAATTGGCTACTCATCTCTATGATCAAGGTCATTGAGCTCTATTCCTCTTCAAATATACCCTTTGATTTCCACCTGTCCCCTTTCATCTGTTTAATATTTCGCCCGTTAATAAATTCGTACATATTCCAAGTTTCATCATTCCTTAGCATTTCTACATAGTTAAGTCTCATCAAAGAAAAAGAGAACTACCTTAAAGCGATAGAGACCTCGCCCTGCTTTTAATACACACACATATATAAACTCCGTCATAGGGTCATTTGGCCCTAAGTAATACTGATGACCTTACCTTGAATACTTTAGTTTATGTAATTTCCAATTAAACATATTAGATAAAGACATTCAAATGACCACTACAAAGAAAGATAGTCTGAGTTTAAACAGATACGTCAAGATAAACAGTCTTCACTATAACATTCCATAGACAATGTATATATAAGTGAAAGATTAGATTGTATTGACTGTTGTGATATATAAGAATAGGCTAATAACGGGTTTATTTCAGATACAAGCAACTATAGATAAGCAAGAAAAGAGGAACGCATAAAAAAAGAAAAGAAAAATACGGATAAGAATTCTAAATTAACGTATTCCAAAGTCTATCACCAGAATCACCGATACCAGGTGAGATATATCTATAACAATATCAGTTAAATGAGTATACCCTCTATCTTTTTTTTTCTTATACCCATCACTATCAAGTGTGTTATCAACAGCTGCCGTATAGATATGGATATCAGGATGTTCCTTTTGAAGTTGAGCTAAACCTTGTTCAGACTATCAATAGAGATATAAGTATCCAACTATCTCTCGCTTTGCTACTTACACTGATGATAGACACAAATTTAATTCGAGAACCAGACAGTCCCCATTCCTTTAATAGGTTGATAGTGGCAATAGCCGTGTTACCAGTAGCAATGACAGGATCCAGGACATAACATGTTTCCACAGTGGGTGAATCAGGCAACTTGTTATAATACTCAACTGGCTGATGAGACACTTTCTCTCTGTAGATACCCAAATGATAGACTGGTGCTTCAGGAAACAGACTGAGGAATCCTAATCATGTACTTCAATATTCTCTCACGCGCATAAATTACGTTTCAATTACCGTCAACAAATCCAAGACCAGATCTTAATACAGGAATCAAACCTACTTTCTCACTTATCTCATCCATTTGATAACTACCATGCGTTGTTGAACCCTAAAAGAGAAGCTTATTTAGATGTATGAATTCTTATCACTTTTCTTAAACTTACTGTAGCACCCTTCTTTAATTTTGTATCAGCAGAAGCTTCATAGCCCAATAAGATAGATAGATCGCGTGTCAATTCCCTCACTGTCTTTGAGTTTTGCTTTCCATCTCTCAATTGAGATAATTTGGCTGCAACAATAGGATGTTGACTGACATGAAGGAATTCGTGATGTGTCATGGACATAAAGAGAGAGTAAAGAAAAGATAGAAAGAAAGGGAGAGAAAAAGTAACAAAGAAAGGGGTGTTATTTATGTGTTTCTGAAGTGTATCTTTCATAGCATTATCTATCACATGAACATTCATAAACTTAATCAATGATTGCGAGTCCCATGATAATCGTTATCAAATACGTACATGCATTCAATGCTATAAAAAGGTGCATTGCGTTTTATTTCATTTTTCCTTTTTCTTTATTTCATTCTCTCACTTTTTTCTCTTTTAACTATGACAGTCTCTGGTGATGAAGAAGCCGTTTTACAGAAAATGTTGGCTACTATGGACACTTTACGTGAAGAACAATCCAGATTAGCGGAACAGGTAATAATAATAATAATAAAAATCAGAAGGGGATCATAGGGCTGAATATACCATCTATTCTTAGATTGACAAGTTTACATTATCTTCCAACAAACCTACTCAATTGTCTCCTTCTACCTCTATTACTGCAATCACCACAGATAAGGCTGTAGTTGGTAACCCTCAGTCTGTTGTTGGTAACCCTTTAGAATCCATTCCAGACAATTCATCTCCCTTTACACCTTCTTACCCTAGCCGCGTTATTTTGACCAGTAAGCTCTAGACAAGACTGAGTTAATCAGCCTATTGACCCTCCTTTTTTTTTATTTTAGCTTATCCTGGACAACAAGGCATCAAACCCTTAACACTCAATTGGGGAGCCAACTCTCCTCATGAACGAGGTCCCATTGTTGCATCTCGTCATGTAGAAAGTATTAAGAAAAGGTAAGAGTGAGGTAAAGGAGGATTTACACGCGCTTATACATTCAATAAAGAAATGCCATTGGTGCTTATGGTGGCTCCTATTGTATCTATCGTGCTCTGGCTGTGGCCATTGGTGATTTGCCCTCTAACCATCGACCTAACTTTGATATGACTGAACCTGTCTACCAAGTCGGTCCTCATCCTTCCTGGTTTGACCCTGAGAAGATTGTCTCGTTGGATCCATTTGGTCATATTGCTCCATCCATCTTTAAAGAAGAATATGAAAAGGGTTTGGATGTGAGGTAAGTAGTCTGTCAATTGTTTTTCTTTTAATTCATTCTCTCTGTATCAGACCTACTATTGCCATCACACGAGCTCATATGACAATGGCTGAAATGGAAATGAGTGTCAAGAATGGTACTCTTCAGGTAGATGGTAAGATTGTTGTCAACAACCGTGGCGATCTATCTGTCTCAAAGGCTGCTGTTGAGCCTGTTTGGTATTTACCTGGTGTAGCTAAGCGATTTGGTATTGAAGAGTCTTTATTACGTCGTGCTCTTTTGTAAGTGTTGAAATGCTTATTCAAGAACAAATGGAACTTACTATTTTATTTGTTATCTAGTGAAGATACAGGTAATATTCCTTTTCTTTAATCATCATTTCTATAGAGTGAACACTTTCTTTTATAGGTGGAATGTATCCTGAATTAATCACTCGACCTGACCTTAAAGTCTTTTTACCTCCTATTGGTGGTATCAGTATCTATATCTTTGGTAACCCTGAATATATCTCTGGTAAGATAGATAGACAGATGCATTTAGAAATGACCACTCATCATTTCAACCAATCAGATACCTCAAAGAAATTAACGCTTCGTGTACATGATGAATGTAATGGTTCTGATGTATTCGGTAGTGATATCTGTACCTGTAGACCTTATTTAATTTATGGTATTGAAGAATGTGCCAAACAAGCACAGCAAGGTGGTGTTGGTGTCATTGTCTACTGTAAGTCATTTGTCTCTCTCTCTCTCTTGTTTCATCTTGCTAATGGTTCCATAGTTAGAAAAGAAGGAAGAGCACTTGGTGAAGTGACTAAATACTTGGTCTATAATGCTCGTAAGTAAACTAGGCTTCTGAGGTTACACCTATTTATGCATGATTTGTTACAGGTAAAAGACAAACAGGTGGTGATACAGCCAGCAATTACTTTTTACGAACTGAGTGTATTGCTGGTGTGAAAGATATGCGTTTCCAAGCCCTGATGCCTGATGTGTTGCACTGGTTGGGTATTAAGAAAATTGATCGTATGATGGTATGTTTATGTCCGTCTGTTGTTACTTTTCAACTCATGTCTTTTTTGTTTATAGTCCATGTCGAATATGGTAAATAGTGTGATAAAATACACACACAACAGTATATACTTAACCCTTATTATGAATCTAGAAATATGAAGCCATTGTGGGTTCAGGCATTCCGATTGTTGAACGAGTTCCTATTCCAGAGGAATTGATTCCTGATGATTCAAGGTAAAAGAAAGCAATCATATGATCAGATTGGATATTTATAGCCTGTATAGAGTTGAAATCGATGCTAAAATTGCTGCGGGCTATTTCACAAGTGGTACTGCCTTGACTAATGAAGAGCTTACAAAAGTCAAAGGTCGTGACTGGGAAGATATTGAACATTAGGTTTTGTTTCATACTATTATATAACCAAACGTATGTTATTCGGAGTAAAAAAAAATAAAGGATCATGAGTGGTGTGATGTTAAATTCATGCAGCTAAAAGATTTTAAAAAGGAGCTCTCAGTTTGGATCGTCATTTTTTCATTTTTTTTCTTAAACTAAGATGAAACACACTACAAAGCAAACAAAGCAAACAACAGCCGTGGTTGAACATGCCATGACAGACGATGATCTCACCCATCCTTCCCTCTATCGTTTCAAGCGAAATAGCTTACCTTGTCACTTTAACTATCGGCCAAAGTTCACATCAGATAATGTCAAGACACAAGAAACAACCAGTACTGATTGGGATCTCTATCCTGGCCTTATACGAGATATTGAAAATGAAGGGTCTGCTGAACAAGTTGAAAAACTCCATCAGATGCAACATCAATTATAATTTCTTTATGTAAATAAAATACTTTTTTTTTAATGACCTCTGAGTCTTGCTTCTCTTTTCTTTTGCCAGGCTCTTTTTAGCGTATATTTGATTTTGTCTATATTATCATTCCAGTTTGCTTCAGCCAATCCTGTCACTTTTCTGACTTGGTCTTGATTGTAGACAAAGTTCCAAGTACTACAGAAATCAGCCTTTTGTGGATCAAAGTGAGGATCAAATGCCTTGTTGACAATAAAGGGGAAATAGGCCAAGGTGACAGACGATGTCTTGTCTATCTCTTTATCATTGTCTGTCGTGATGATCTCTTCTGTCGATTCAGATTCAAATATGGTACATGACCCTAGAGGATAGTCATCGTCACTATGATCCTTTGGCCACCCAGCACCTGTAGGCCAGCCCTTGATGCCTCTTCGTTTGATATAGCTCTCTGCACGATCAAAGTGATCTGCTGTCTGGATATCTGCACTTAGATCGACTGCTATAATCACATCGACATCTCTGCCTTCACGGAAAAAGGGATAGAAGGGAATATTGTTGTCCATGCCAGCATCCATCAGATAGAGGTCTTGGCTGTTGATCAAGGCGCCTGGTCTCTTCATCTCTTTGTTGTCCTTTGTGGTACGAAAGGTTTCTGAGATTCTGTAGAATGGGTTAGGGAATGAAGCAGGTGAGATAGGATGGTATTTAGAGATAGAATCTTCATAGCGTTGGATGGTGTCGTCTATCTTGGTTAAAGAGCCTGTGGGTAGGAAACTGCGGATTTCTTTATAGAAATGAACTAGACTGGCAGCAAAGGCTGAACCAAACATACTGTGTGATAATAGAGAGGTTAGAAATCAAGCAAATAGATGATGTCTTTATGTTTACCCCATAAGAATATCCAATGTCTGTTCTGGTAATCTTTCTTTGTTCTGACCCTTTTCAAACTGTCTTCCAAAGGCCCACATAGGAATCCAAGCTAATAAGATAGGCTATAAGCAACATAGACTCCAAAAAAAAGAAAAGAAAATCCTTACCCTCAATTTCTTCACAACCCATATCATAAGGAGTGAATTCAAACCATTGATAGGTATCATTTTTGTTATGATCCACTTCATCTTTGGTTTCGCTTTCACTCTCTGCTTCCTTCTTATGCTTGCCTTGATAGCTATGCTTTAGTTCCTGAATGCGTTCTTCAAATGTCTTGCCATAAGAGATATCATGACGGACAACACAATAGATTGGCATGGGTTCTTGTCCTTTGCTCAAGTAATCTGCCTGTCCTGTAAGATGCATCACTTTGTTGTTATCAATGTGCTCCATTGTATCATTCTCTATCGCTTGTTCCATGGCCTCTCGATTTTCAGGTGGTTGTGAGACAGAGGGCTTCTTTGTCAAGAGAGTGCCACCCATCAGGACACCAAAGATATCGACCAAGCTGATATCGCCTTTCTGCTGAGCGTATCGTTGAATGGCACCTTGCAAGAGTAATTTACTATTATCAGGGGAGGCAAGCAGGACGTTCATGAAGTTGGAGACATTGGCCCAGTGGGTACTGACATGCTCTTCTAGATGATGCTTTAGTTTCTCAGGTTCAGCATTGGTCAATTGGTTATAATAGAGTGCCATTGTCCAACAAGAACCAGATATGCCACTAAAGTACATGATACAATCCCAGATACCCGACTGCTTCATGGCATCAATGTAGCCAGTAAGGCCAATCATGGCTCGGTATCCGCCTCCACTAGAGGCTAATCCAACCACTGGAATGTCTTGTTCTTCAATCTGATTTGGATCTTCATCAATCAATCTGGCAAAGGCTTCTTTCTGGCGTTGTTTTCGTTTCTTTATGAATTCCTGTTCTTCCTCTGATAATGTATTGCCTTCTCTATAACATCAGCAAAAAAAGAGATATGAGGATCTTACAGAAAGAAAGCAGATGTTGTATATTTTACCTTACCCTACCATCCTTAGTTAATTCTGGATGTATAGTAGGATCGTTTTCTTCCTTTTTGATCTGTTCTACTATTTTCCGAAAATCTTCCATTGTTAAATAATCCCACATTTTCCCATAACCTTCACTCAGCTGCTTAAACTGCTCTGTAAACTGAGGATAGAGTTCAGCCATTTTGGCATTGACTGAAGGTAGCTCGAGTGATTCCAGTTTATGCTTGAGCCATTCTTTATTGGTCATGAGGGATGAGATGAGTGCATTCTCTTTTTGTTGATCGCTCTCTTCATGCTTAAGAAATGGAATAGACCAAAGTGGGTTTTTAGAAGGTATTTTATTCATCGTGAGCTTCTTTAAAAGAGGGGCTTTTTTATGAAAACATCGGTACTGACGAAACATGACGTCCCGCCCTTAAGAAGTAAACTAACGCTAACAAAAAAAAAAGATCGCCTAACGATGTCACAAGGTTTCAACTATTTTTAAGAGCCCCTACATTGATTTTTTGATAGTCAGAATGTAACACTAGACCTGATTTACATTTTATTCGAGAACATTTTCTTTAAGTTGCATGAAAAGATCAAAGAGCTTTGACAGATTGACTTTAGAGAGAAAGAAAGGCAATGTTTTGAACAGAGGCTGTTGGTGTAAAGAAAGGCATGATGAGAGATTTGACTTTGAGAGGAAAATCCCTTTAAGAATTACCTTTTTTTTTCTTGATCTTGTATGAGATACGCATAAGAGTATTACCTATGATTTGCTTGAGATAAGTACAGTTTAGTCAGTTGTTGTTTATGGGTCTATTGTGTGATTGATAATGTTCATTTGCGCAATAGTTTAGCCTGTTCTATATCTGCATAAAAAGAAAAAGAAGAGGGCTGCAGTATTGACTTGTTTTCATTAAGGTTCCTGCAATACACCTCAACAAAAGACATACATTGTTATTCGAGCATGGCCTTTGGAATCGCTACATAGAACTCAAAGGTGTTGTTGCTTAAAGAGACTCCCCTTCAAAGTATATCATAATAATACATAGTGTAAAGGGAAAGAGAGATATGCACTATAAGCTTTAGTTTGTTAGATTACAAACATCAAGTTCAAGCTTCTTTCATGGCAGTAATATAGATAGGGTTACATAATTTTTCCCGTACTGTCAAGGGCTTTGCTACCACTGTATTTTAGTCTAAGCTTGACGCAAGTACAGCTCTTGCAAAAGTCTCACATTTGTTTCCTGAATGGTACCTGAGACTAGCATTAGTTTCCTTAAAAAAAGGTGTACATGTTAGTGCTTGATGGTAGCTGATGCATCAAAGTTGATAATTAAGCCTGTCTTCCAATTTGTACAAGTTGCTACTATCCAAAGCTGTCTTACTTGAATAAATGGAGTTATCTTTGTTGTTAGAGGGGGTTGCATCTATCATGGTATATAAATCACTTGCATTTCCAGACATTCAACATCAATGCGTTGTCAATTAGCTTCATACACTCTGAAAGAGAAAGTAAAATATCGAGATCTTTCGAAAGAAGTGTCTTGCCAATTTTTTTTAGCTTTTCGAATGGGTAGTTTTGATACTATTCAGACTTCATATATATCATATCAATCGCCATTGCTAGATATAAAGGCATGGAATATACAACTGATAGAATGAATGAATCAAATGTATATATCAGGCCTAGTGGAATGGTATTGGTGATTGACATAACTCCCTTCCGCTATCAATATCAAGAGAGTTCTGATTAAACAATGCCTTTTTTTTTTCTTTTAGACATTGGTAGAGCACTTTTCGTTGTATTTCCTTACGATATAGCCAAATGATGGAGCTCTGAAGTCGAAAGATAGTTACAAAATGAAAAAGCTTTTACAAGTATATGTGATAACATAGGTGCTTGGTATGATGGCTTTTTATTAAAAGTTGAAAGATGATATCTGTAGATGAAGATGTCTATAACTGAGACCAAAGCCAAGAAAGAAGAGAAAGAAAGTAATATTCTAAACATCTAAGCGGCTGATGATGTTAATTGAAAACCAATACATGACCATTGGTATTTGACAATGAAACATTCATGCTTATCATTTTATTATCCATTAACAAGCACAATACTTCTCATACTTGTATTTATTGATTTCAGAAGCAGTTTATCAAAGCCAAAAACAAAATAGAACATATAGACGAGAAAGGCTGCCGTAGCTCCTAATGATGTAGCTTGTCGTTCTATAAACATTATGGCCATGAAGCATCAGTGAAAGATCGAGGATCTGCTTTGGCAGTAGTAATTTCAGACATAACCACTTTACTGTCTCGAGAAACTATTCCAACCTCTCTCCTTGCGAGCATCGCCCGATAATATGCAGAACAACTTGACAGGTCATAACCCTTGTTTACAGAAGCCATGCTTTCTTGGGGATCTCTTTTAGACAGCTTCCTTCTCTTTGTACTACTATAAAATATCACTCAAATACTCAGTCGTCAATTAACTGGTGTTTTTCTCTTTGGCTCTCGCACTTGGATATGAAACCAGAGTTCTATAAAGTTTGAAAGAATACTATTGTAATCGTTGCATTCAATCAGCTAATTGGCTAAAGTTGTTATCATGTCTTTGTTAGCCAAAGCCTAATCTACGACAATTTACTGCCTGTTTATGAAATAAAGTTTTGAAGGTGAGGACATTGAATTCGTATTTTCTTTCTTTTGTTACAAGTTGGGATGTAAGTAGAGAAGGATCATAAACACACGAACACACAGCAATAGCTAAAGACAATCTTGCTTGAATAGTTGGAAATGAAGGAAAGAGGCATCACTTCTCTGAATGTGCCAAAGCGGTTTCAAATGCCCATCATGGCTTTGAGATCTCTCTGCTTGATTCCTTCAGCTATTGGAATCTATAACAACTTGGTCGATACCTTCATTACTTCTTCTTCAGATATCTTCAAGAACAAGAGTACACCTCTTATTCATTCTACTGCTTTATTATGGGTAATTAACGTCTATCTCTAAGCAGTTTATTTATTTATGCTTACAATTGTATAGTGCTTATTAGCAGGCTATTGGAGTTGGATATTGACAACCAGTATGCTAAAGAGATGGCTTCACCATTACGAGCTTGGAAATGCCATTTTTAGATTAGTGACACTGATATTCATCAATTGGTCTGTATCAGCTTATCTCAGTTCTTATTATGGTATTGATCAGCCTATCTGGAAGTGGATGACAGTCTGTCTTATTTTCTTTGTGTCCAACATGCTCAAGATAACATTGACTTCCCGGCCTCAGCATCGCCCAGAGACTCGAGAACCACGCATCAATCACAAATCCACCTTTGTACGAGTTTTGATCTTACCATTGACTGTGGTTGTGTTCATAACTATGTTTACTTCCATGTACCAAGTAGCTCAGATGCGTCGAGCCTCAGTGGCGCTGTCAGAACAAC
The DNA here is from genome assembly GCA_025331435.1 of Choanephora cucurbitarum. Classification (NCBI taxonomy): domain Eukaryota; kingdom Fungi; phylum Mucoromycota; class Mucoromycetes; order Mucorales; family Choanephoraceae; genus Choanephora; species Choanephora cucurbitarum. Next base: position 267,672 of record JAIWNI010000015.1, on the reverse strand, counting down.
GCATGGCCTTACCCACTTTTCAACAGCATCCTCAGCTAGCAGAAGCTGAAGTACGTGTGATGGTCTTTGTACTATCTGCCTGGACAGCCAAGAGCGTCCAAAAACGCAAAGTGTTTCGAGAGACAACACTCAAGTTGATGCCTCAAGACAACCAGCATATCTCCTACTTTTATACTTTCATTCTAGGCCAACCACCTAACGATCAGGTTAAGGACACAGTGGGTCCGTTGATAGATCGAGAGATGAGAGAACATAATGATATCCTCTTGTTGCCCTGTTCAGACCTGTATGAAGATTTAAGTAAGAAAGTGTATGCTGCATTTGAGTGGGCAGAACAATATGATTTCGACTATTTTGTCAAGACAGATGATGATGTCTTTGTTCGGTGGGATACCATCTCAAAGGAAATGGAATTGGCTGGTCGCACTAAGCGTTATTGGAGAGGATTGGCCTATCACAATATTCCACCGATTAGAAGCACCGAGAATAAGAACGGTGAACTTGTCTATCCCTTGCCTATCTTTCCTCCTTATACAGCAGGCGCTCTCTATATTCTCTCAAGAGATGTAGTTCATCTTGTGGCTGGTGTAAAAGGGCCTCGTGTGTTCGTGAAGAATGAAGATCAAAATCTAGGTCTCTGGCTATACCCATTCAATATTCTGCCTATCCATGATCGCCGTATTCAACAGATTGATGTTTGTGAAAATGACATGATTGGTAAGCATTTTGGTGATTTCAATGAGCCTGATGCTATTGGAGGTACCATGTATGATATGTTGGATAACCTACAGAATGGCCGCAAGATGTGTGCTGGTTTCAAGACATCTGTTTGTGGCTTCTGCTATCCTTGCCATGGCAAGGCAAATCATTGGAAGCAGTGGAATTTTGATTGTGATGACAAGAAGGGTGTGTCATTACTCCATTTACCACCACTGACCATTATGGAATAAGAAGCCATTTTGTAATATACATCACTAGACAAAATTTAATTTAAACTTATTGCTTATTTGCATGAATTTCAATTGTCCCTGCTATATTTGTTTGCGTTGTTTTTAAGCTTGAAACGGACCAATCTCTAGATCAATCCAGTCTCAGTATGCGATCTTGTTGAATCTAAGCTATCTTGAAGCATTACGTACATAACTTTCTTTCTTATCAAAGTATCAGCCCAATTAGCAGCTAAATGCAGTTTTGAATTTCAGCCTCAAATGAAGTAACAGGCACTCAATTTCCAAATAAGGTTTACTTTTTTTTCTTTTCTTCTTCTCTTTACTGCATTTCCATGACAACACAGCACTTCAAGTCAGTCTTCTGGTCTCAGAAGCAACCAGAGAAGTCTGTACCTGACTTTCAAGCTGGATTCTCAGTACTTCATCAAAAGTTAGGACAGAGCAAAGTAGAGAATGAAGAGATGATTGGGTTCTTTAAGGAACGTATTGCCATCGAAGAACTGTACGCTCAAAAACTTGGAGACCAAGGTAGACAAAGCTTGAGATCGGCTGGATTCGGTCGCGATGAAGGTGCTGGTCTGCTCAAGTGTTTTTCCAAACTGAAAGAAACTAGCGAGGTGATTGGTGAACAGCATAAACGAACGGCCTTCACTATCACAGAAGAGGTCTTGATGCCTTTGCAGGATTTCCACGAAGAATATAAGCGTGTGATCGGCAATTCGAGACAGGCAATGGATAGTATGCTAAAACAATTTGATGGATTGATCAAGGAGACAGAGAAAGCAAAGACAAATTATCATCGAAAATGCCGAGACGCTGATAAAGTTAAGGAATCTACTTCCAAGGCAATAGGAGAAGAAGGAACTGAAGAAGAGGGGCAAAAAAAGGGAGAACAAAAAGAAGAGGAGGAAGAGAAGAAGAAACAGGCATCTCCGGAAACAACTTCGCCCTTGCCTGAACTGGCTACATCTGTGCAGTTAGGAAATCAAGTGATGCCTCGATCTGAATTGGATACACTTATACGTCAAATGAGAAAAGAAATTACCTTGCGTGATTATAAGGTACCTATCTTGGGCACTTACAAAAACACATCCACAGGAGAAGATATTGCTATCTGGTTACAGCAAAACTTGCCCCAATGTAAAGATTCGCCTGCCATGTCAGATTTGGTTGGGCAACAGCTGATTCATCCTTACAACATGTTACGTCTTGTCGGACAAAGAGGAAACAAATTTGTTGCTTCACCTAGTTCTTATTATCAATGGCGAGTTTCTGAAGAGGAACTGGCTAGTACGCATTCAGATGCAGGCTATAGTGCCCTGGGTGGATTAATCAACAATACCACTGTGCCTGATGATCCTTATAAGAGAGCCAGACGGGAAGCTGAACGATATGAGCAAACTTATCGATTGAGCGTGCTCAAATTGGATCAAATGCGCATGGCGATTGAGGAAGCTATGTTTGCCCACTTGAAAGAGATGGAGCAGGTGGAGCTTCATCGTATTGAGAGACTCAAGAAGTTTATTTCAGCTTTCATTGCTGCCTTGTCTTCCTCTATTCCTCAAGACAAACGCGCAGTAGAAGAAATGATGGTATTTCATGAATCTCTAAAGCCTGATCAAGACATTCAGTTTATCATACAACAATATGCTGTTGCTGGATTTTCTCCTAAAGCTATCATGTATGAGAATTATTATCATGGTGTTTCTCAAGGTAGTATCTCAACTTTTTCTTCAAAGCCGCAATGGCAACTAATTCTCCTGCTTTTTAGATCAAGTGTTTGGTGTGCCTCTTGAAGATTTAGGAAAACAAGAACACAGCAAAGTCCCTAAATTCGTGTCATGTTTATTATCCACTGTAGAAAACCAAGTAGATCAAGTAGAGGACAAAGAGGTTAAACAGAAATTATGGTCTACACCTTGTGCGTTAGACAGAGTTCACTCTGCTTGCTTAGAATTAAATGTGCAAGCTAACAGCGTTGATATGGAGTTATTCAAAGGCTATGATGCAGGCTTACTTGTGGCCGTACTCCGTTATTTTCTGTTGGAACTGCCTGAATGCTTAATGACTTATGAGTTCTATGATCCTGTGGATGCTCTTTTAGGTGGTAGTTGTAAGTAGATATACAAGACAAAGCTAAAAGAAAAGAGTAGTTGTTGATAGTGATTGATTTGTAGACGGAGATCAAGATGAGACTTTGCGCTTGACATCTTTTGGTAATCTGATCGCTACTTTACCTGGAGCTCATTTTGCTACACTCCAAGTAATTTTCAGTCATATCAAAAGGTAAGATTACTCTCATACATAAAAAAAGAAACAAGACTTATAGTCCTTTCAAATTCTTCAAATAGATTTATTAAAACCACATCAGCACCTTCAGATATTGTGGATCAAATCTGTCAAACGATGGGTCCAGTGATCCTTAAGAACCGAAACGATACTTTCTCTATCCTCAATAGTCGTGTGCCCTTTAAGTTCTGTCAAGCTTTGATTTGCAATTACGATGACATATTTTCGGAAACCACTTTCAAGTTGCATGCTGAAAGCGAAAAGAGACGTCATGCTAAGCCTATTGTGGCACAGACAGAAGAAAAAGCACAAACCAAACGCAGTAGTCTGATGATGTCTTTCATGCGCCCTGGGACAGCTGAGGGAGGATGGTCAAATATGATGGGCGTTTTTCAGAGAAACACATCACCTACTAGCCCTGTAGAAAACACTGTAGCTCGAACAGTTCCTTTATCATTTGCTTCTACTATCACACAGCATGAATCTCCTCCTTCGTCACCTACCTTATCACCTAAAAAGAAAGAGGCAGAGATCATGTTTGATGGCGATGATATATTTGATGCAGACACACTTTTGGAAGAAAAGGATCAACATCAAAAAGACGATACCCAGCCTAAAAAACCCTCTCAAGCTCGCATTGACTCTTCTTTTTTTGATGATGACGAAGAAGACGAGAATCAATGATCGCATACTATTCCCTCCCCACTACCTCCACTTCTTCAAACTTTCTCTGTTTCTATTCGTTTGGTTCAAGCATTGTTGGGCAATTGAAATAAATGCAAGTTCATTTATCATGTTTTTATTGTATTCTTTGGTGTATAGGTCACTTAATCATTAAGACTCTAAAAGCAGCTGAATCGTTTTAGTGCTGTCTTTTGCATAAATCTATAAATCAATCCAAATAAAATGCAAACACCGAATGTTGCTATTTACCCTTAATTAATCAGATCTTCTTTTGTAACGATCGGGCCAGGCCTCGCAAATGATCTAGACAACCCCCTCTCTAATAAGAGTATCCAAACAAACATCAAGCGATTCATTCTCTTTATCATATCGTTATCATCTATCGACAACATTAATTCACTTGCAAAATAGCAATACGACAACTTGAGAAAACCAGTAGTTGTCATCTTACTCGATTTAAGCATGTAATTGATACAAATAAATCTGTTTGACATTAATGGCTAGTGTGCTTTTATGCTACTTTTATGAGCAAATCTATTCAACACTGTTTATCCTGCTGTCAGTGTTTCAATTGATACAAAGCATGGCTAACGCCCAAAATAAATCATTATTGTGCATGATATAACTGATATATGTATAAGAAAAACGCCAACTTTTTCACACATGCTGCTTGTGTGAAACTAATGATATACAAGTTTTTTGCTTCAGTTGCTTTTAGCTTACAAATGAGAACAGCTATTCTTGAGAAAAAAGTAACAAAAAATTCAAGATTTTTGCTTGTTTAGTTCTTGTAAACTAAACCAGACTACAATTCTAATCAAGTCTTATTAATGTCAGCTATAACGTAAACAATGCTCTCATAATCTGTTTCAATTCGTTGCATTTAGTCTTGCTGAAATTAATCCATACTTTTATGGAAGTTTTCTAGATATAAATACCCAAGCAATTTTTAACATCTTTATTTCCCCATTCAATTATTGAATAATAATCGTCAAAAATATGTCTACTCCCATGGATAAAGAAGCTGCTGCAAGAATCCAATCTGCTAATGCCAGAAATAATCAAGATACTGGCAAAAATTCTTTCCCTGCTCGTGCCCAATCTGCTGCTGACAGAAATGCCAACCAAGGCCAAGGCCAAGGCCAAGGTCAACAGAAAAAGAATTAAACAAACGTCTTCTCTTTTGCATAAGTACAAACATGATGCTCTCTTTTTCTTTGGTGCCCCCTCTTTTTTTTTCTTTTGAATAAATAACTTCTTTGGTACCTTTATGTCTTTTCCTCTTATTCATTTATGAGTCTATATCTAACATGAAAAAGAATGACCGAATGTTGAGAGCATTGTATGATAAATGACTTTTTATGAACTGCAGCGTAAGAAATCTTTATTGCTTTTCTTTTTCTTCAACTTTGCAAAATGGAACAAAATCAATTACAGCATGATGCTGAAGAACTCCACAAACAAGCCTCAGAAATCAAGTCTGAGCAAACGAAGGCAGGCATGAACACATCAAGAGGTTCCTTCGCTGCTTCAGTTCAAAGTGTAGCGGATAAAGCTGTCCATGATACTCAAAAAGATTCACTTACACAACCATCTCTTCAGCGATCTGATATTGCTCCTATCATGTCTATTGAAACCAAGTTAGGTGAACCAGTAAAGTCTGGCTCTTTTGCTGCTTCTGCTCAAAGCGTTGCTGATCGCATTGCTAATGAAGCTAACAAGAAATAAAACATTCTCTTTTGTAATGTAGCTATAGTGAGAGCTACTAAACTTCTATAGCTGCTTCTCTTGGCTTAATCATCAAACAAAACTCAAATAAACATTTGGCTATCATAAAGCGCATCTTCAAGAAATAATGCTTTTTAATTACAGTGAATGCTTCGTAAAGAATATTAAGACATTGATATTGAATCGTTCTGGCGTTTATTGCCAATTCATTTCTCTATGTTTGTATCAAAGTTCATGTACTTCACCCAAGAGTAATTCACAATGCTTAAGCAAAATCCAAGCAACGTATCACATTTGACTCACAAAACACATTTTCTTTTTTGCAGAGGCGCAAAGAAGAAACGGACAATAGTCTGCGCACCGTCCTTACTCTTTGCATAATTACTTGGTAAGTTTAAATTAGCTGCTAATACTATGCTAACATCGCTGTATAACGTCTACAAGCTTTTACAACAATTAGCATGATCATGCAATGCAAATAAGCATGGCTTCAAGAATGGTGGATTATTAGAGCTTTTCCTTTCGTACTTGTCAGTTTTAGGGTCTCGTTTACTTTTTAATTTTTTATGCAACCAAAAGTTTTTTTTTTAGTTTATTTTTCTGTTAAATAATGTCTCGCTTATTTCGAGTTGCTATTGACGGGCCAGGTGCTTCGGGAAAGAGTGAGACGCTATAGACTTAAAGAGTTTTGCTTACTTTTTTTTGCTAAGCACTTCCTTAACTAGGTACAACAGCTAAGCTGTTGGCCAAGAAACTAGGTTTTGGCTATATTGATTCTGGCGCCATGTTCCGAGCAGTAAGTACTTTGTTGATGTCGAGATGACTCGAATAACACAAAACCTTAGGTCACTTTAAAATGTCAACAACAAAACATTGATGTCACTCAAGAAGAACAAGTAGCTGATATTGCACGCAACAGCAAAATTGCATTTCCTCAGCTTGGCCAAGTTACTTTGGACGGCCATGACGTGAGCGATCAGATTCGATCTTCAAACATCACACGCAACATAAGTCCAGTAGCATCCAATAAAGCTGTGCGGGACATTTTGGCCGACCAGCAACGACGTATGGCTAGAGGCGAGTTACCTGGTGCTCATACCTCAGGTTTTGAGTACAAGGGCCGTCAAATTCAAGGTGTAGTAATGGACGGACGTGATATTGGCACTGTTATTTTACCTGATGCTGAATTGAAGGTCTTTATCGTGGCTGATCTTCATATTCGTGCTCAAAGACGATTTAAAGAGTCAAAGGATAAAAACGAGACATTGGAGGCTATTGAGAGAGACCTAGAAGCCCGTGACCTGGCTGACCGTACTCGTAAAATAGCACCTTTGTTACAGGCAGAAGACGCAGTTGTGTTAGACACAAGTCATATTGGCATTGATGAACAAGTCAACCAAATCGAAAAAATGATTATTGAGCGTATTTGAATAAATAGGACAAACGAGATGAACAAATCTATACTTACGAGTGTGACAAAATCTTTACATTTGTGTGCACATGCTTTATCAGAATATATACTATTGCAAAGCAAAAGTGAGATAAAAAGAGAAAGGCGGAGAGGAGTTTAGGGACGCTGTGAAAGAAAAGCAGTATCTAGTAGCCCTTATTGTTAGCTGTAATAAATAAATCAAAAACAAAGAGAAACAGTAGATGGTTAAGGAATAACGAGGGTTCCAATAACTAGCGCTTTCCTTTTTTATTTTTGTGTTTCTTCTTCTGATTTGCTTTGGGCTTTGATTCTGTTTGCTTAGCGTTCTGTTGATTCTGTTTGTTGTTTGCTGAAGGATCTTCTTCAATCTCCTTTGTATTTTCAGTTTCATCAATCTTTTTTGATTCCTCTTCTTTCGCTTTCTCTTCTGTTGCCTCAGTCATTTGTTGGATATCTTGCTCGTCTATCTTGATTTCTCTTTCGTCTTCTTTCTCATTTACTTCGTCTTCTTTCTCATTTACTTCGTCTACTTTTTCATTCAATTCATCTACTTTTTCGTTCATTTCGTCTTCTTTTTCATTCATTTTGTCTTCTTTTTCATTCATTTGGTCTTTTGTCTCGCTTATTTTTTCTTCTGGCACGTTGTCATCGTCCCTTGTCTTTTCTTCCAGTATCTCTGTACCATCAGTGTTTCCTTCTTCTGTTGACTCTTGTGTTGGGTACTGCTCCTTCTCTTCCGGCGAAACGGTTGTCTCTTCAGTCACCAAACCATCTGTTTTTACTACATTTACTTCTAATCTTTCTTCCTGACTTCCTTTGCCTTTCATGTGATTTGCAATCACAATATCGTCAGTAGCCTGCACGTGTTCCTGATCAGTCTCATCGCTGCTTGTGCTTGTGTTTGTATTTGTATTTGTTTCGTTCAAATTCTCTAAGCTCGTCTTGGTTTCGTTCACTTCTTCTAAGCTAGAATTTTTGCTGTCTAGTATCTGCTGATCCTTCAACAAAAATTCCTTATCTGATTCAGATGGAATGGGCTCCTTCACTCTGACAGGCAGATAAGCTTGGAGTACAAGATTAACGGCATCTTCGTGTTTCTTGGGTATGGATAAATGTCCATATATACCGTCAACAAGACATGATTCGAGATAAGGAACACAACACTGAGCATAAGCTGCTGCATAAGATTGGAGAAACACGATCTCATCAGGCATGTGTTTCTGAACATAATCACCATATTGTTGTAAAGCCTCACTGATAAACAAAAAGCAAGAATCTAAAGTGCTTATAATAGGTTGGCAAAGGCTAATGGCAGGTAAGAGTCGGAGAGAGTTTAGGACTGATAAGATGTTGTTAGTAAATACAGCTAGCGAAGGATAACCTACAAGTAACATAGGCGGTTGAAAAGCACTTCGCTTAGTTTGTGTAGTTGAGGTAGTCTTAGAAGCCATCCAAGTGCTAGGTAAGCTACCCTCTAAGGTTGCTTTAGAAATCACAGCCTTCAGTTCTTCAGCTGCATTATTAATCCATCGTATCAACATTGGTTGCAGAGCTTCTTCAAACAAGTGCACAAAGATATTTCGGAAATCCAGTCCAATACGGCCCAAAGACATACCGCAGTATTGTAGTTGGTTTAATAAAGAAGCTAATGAGGATGTATCTTCAATCATTGGCAAATAGGTTGTTAAAGTAGACTTGATCAACTGAGTGACATGTACCATATAATCAGACAAAAGGGTTCCTTGTTCATGAGGAAAGATAGAAACATACTGTGTTCCAGTCTCAAACATCTGTTCACGCATGATGTCAATGAACTTCTTTGTGTATTCGAACGCATCTACGCCGCGTTGGCGAGTATCATCTGATAGATCACGCTTAATCCGCAATAAGCGCTGTTGCAAGTAATCATGTCTACATCTCAGGAACACCATCCGCAATTCAGCCTCAGAATCAAATGCATCCATGCGACGTAGAAATCCTACCATATTCATTGCAGCTGCCAATCGCACAGGCTTTCGAAGATGCGAGATTAACTGTATCAGCATGCGATCTGATGAAGCCTGAACCTGCTGCTGAATCGAGTGAATAATCGGAAGTGGGTATCGTACTGACAGTAAGCGTACATGGGAAGCAAGATCCATAGCTTCCGAGTAATAACTGTTGCGTACGCATGTTTCCATCAGCTGAGGTATCTCCAGCACGTCTGTTAGAACCTGCTGATGCTCTAGCACTCGAACGATCTTGTTACGCTCTTGCTTAATGGTATTGGCGTGTGTTTCAAATACGCGGCAGGCTTCTTCGAGCTCAGGTATCGATTGAATAAATTGTCCTAATTGGCCATCCAGTTCGTCCATCGTTTCTTCTACTGTATCTCGGCAAGTTTGTGCGTGAAGAAGTAGAGGGTATTCATGACAAGCAAGCTGTTGTGCATCTTTGATTGCGTTCGCTTGCTCCTGTCTTAGTTCTAGAGGTTCATGTAGAAGCTGGTCGAGAGAGAGTGAAGTTAAACGCGTAAGATAGTCATGTATCCACCGAGCATCTTTGATAGTCTCTTTTAAAGGATTTTCCCAAGCATCTGTAAGCAAGCAAAGTAGATCGTCATTACTCTCTTCATAAGTTGTTTGCGAGCTCATGGTCATTGACATCGAGACTCAACTTAAGCTGAGAGAAATAAGAAAGAGAGAAAAAGGAGGAGATTCAAAATTGTATTTAACAATTGAGATACAGGACAACAAGGCGACAGCTGTAACTCACCTTTGCCATTCGTTATTTACTTAAAAACAGTGTTTTTATACTGTATTTAAGAGATCAATGCAAAAAGAAACCTAGGGATTTCTATGATCAAATCTCAATACCTCAGTAATTTAGTGATATTGTTTAGAGACAGTTTTGTATTGATGCACTTTATTCGTGAAACAATAGACCGTTTGTTGAAAACTATATGTCTTTCCAAGTTGAGTAAGATACCTGTTCAAATTGAGGACGTGTGTAAAGGGCATCGCCAGCTCCGATTTTCTGCTGGCAGGTAGAAATAATTTCATAAAAACCTTCCAACTCGAAAAATGGAGGAATTTCATATTCTTTCAATTTGAATTGTCTAATTCTCAGCAATTGTATTAGAGCAGTGATCTGAGAATACCAATCACACCTATTCAAGTCAATATAGGGCCCATCATTTGGGAATCTAGTATAAAGACTGAACAAGGGAGTGTCTTCATAGCGATCCAGTACATCTTTTATAATTTCTATGCCTTTCAAGCAATTCTCAGAGGTGCTCAAATCCAGAAAAACGAGAGTGGATAAAGCTTTCCGAAGGCTAGAGGCTTTTACCCACGCATCTGCAGTGTACATCTGTGCATTGGATCCATAAGTAATTTGGTATGGCATTGTTTTCAAAATATACGAGCTTGCTGTTGATTTGAAAGAAATAATAAAAGTAAAGAAAACGAAAAGAATGTGTGCTTGTATAAGACACTATTCATGTAAGTGACCAGAGGCGTTTTTTCATTGGTTTAGCAAAAGTTTGTGGCAAAAGCTCTGACAACACTCAGAGTTTCATGGTTTGAAAATCTATTTATCAAAATGGCAACTTTTGACTGTTGAATCCTTGCTTTGATCCTGTATACAGACTCCTAAAAAAAAAGCAATCAATTACGCTTTCTTCTTTTTCAAAGATGATAAGAAAGATACACGCAAAAGTGAGATAAGTAAGCGCTTTCTTTTTTTTTGTATTGTTTTCGTGCACTAAGAGACGAGTAACATAATGAGCCCAAGCTGCTGAATATATCAAAATATATCCTCATAATGATACAATTGATTAAAGAGAACTCGATGATGAGTGACGACTTTTCATTTTCCCACTACAAACACTAGAGTAGCCATCCTGCTAGCGACAGTAATCTTTTTTGCCTTTTTGATTTTGATCAACGTAAAGAAGATCAATACAAAACATGTATGCAGATCAATTGTTTCAAACATAAGCTGACTATTGTAGATATTTTTAGCAGTTAAGATGTGCTGTACGCCATGAATTTTGAGTGCTTGTAGGCAAAGCCGAATTATGAACAGCTTTCTTTTATCAATGTGCTAAGAGATAAGTATGTGCCTTAGTCTCTGATTCTCTTATAAGCTTATAGTCTAGTCGTACTATACACTAGCAGTGCAATTAGATTCAAATATTTGAGAGATGATCTTTCAATCTGTGAATTAAATGATAAGAAAGCAAGGTTTTTGCTTGGTTACATAGTTGACAAAGAATAACAGAACAAGTTTACAAGAAACGGTGTTTCTGATAAATAATAGGACGTTAGCGCACCATTTTACAAACCAACAAGAACATTGTTTATACATCCATTCACAAAACATGTTCGTAATATAAAAGTGTTGCCCCTTAGAAAAGAAAAAGCACTTTACTTGATATATTATTGAATACTATTGTTCAAATTACCTATGTTGAGATAGTTTGGAAAGATCTGTTATGGTTGTGTTTCGAGTTGGCCAAAAAGTATAACTAAAAGCATGCATACATGCCAAGCAGAGTAATTATTCCAATCGGCTCAACAGATTATTAACTTCAATGATACGATGGTTTAAAACCAAGGAAATAATGGATTTGTCGATATTTTTCTTTCGTTAATAAAGCTGACGGTAGAAAAGTCTATGTGATGTTGCCTGTTCTTTGCTACTTAACCTAATTTTAGTAGAAAATTTACACAGGCCATTCCAGGTGTGAATTTTATAAGCTCTCTACCTGCTTTTTCTTTTCGAAAAGCGTCAAAGTTGGACGTTAGGCATTTTGAGCATATCAAGTATCCCTCTAAAAAATCAATGAAGGTAACTTTATATCGACCTCTTACTTAAGTTTTATTTTTGAGAATAAGTACCTAAGTAGATCAAATCTGATAATCAAACAGTTCCTTTCATTTCCTGCACTCGCAGGATTAAGCCATGTTGCTCTTTTTTTTTTGTTTTGATTTGTTTGCTTAGCTCGTATACATGCATACAGACATACAAGTATACACATACAATCATCTGCAAGTTTTTACAGAATTTTTTCTGTTTATGACACTTAGGCATGCCTAAATACATCTTTCAAGGGAAGTAATTTATGCATGTCAAAAGTATTTTACTTATTTCCTTTTATTTTTATAAGCAGTTCACTAGCTACTATCAGAAACATATGTTGCAATTGCTGAATGATTGTCTCTAGTCATATAAGCGAAAGATGTTTCTTGTTTTGTATCTTCCTTTCTTGGCATATCTTATTGCTAAACAAACTGCTCACAATAAGTTTCTGTAGAAAAGGGATCAAGGAGTAATTTTTCAGTACCTAGCACGCAGTTGTACAACTGAATGCATACCGTATTTTGTCTGTGAATATTAACTCAAGTGCTATAGCGTTAAGGGATCTGCACAAAATAAGTTCTCCTTGCTTCAATACATACAAACGAGTCAATACTGAAACAGATAGTATATAATGCAAGCCTGAACACTTTTTTATTTTTTATTCTGTTTCTACCAACTCATTATAACCATCAACAATGCTCAAGCTTGCTGCGTGTTCTTTCATCTTATCTGTCTTATACTTATCAGTAACAAACGCTGATCCTACAATTGAACGTGTCAATGAAGGTGTTTATTGTAAGCTCCAGAATGGCACGCTTCTCAGCGAGCAAACCACTCGTCAGTTACTGGAGGGTTTAGGCCAATTGTATAACTTCGAAATCGATGAAGATAATCAAGATGATCATGAAGATATTTCGAACAGGGTCACCCTTGAATTCAAGGAACATGGAAGACTAGTCAATTCAGATATGTTTGACAATTATTGTGAAGCAGTAGATTATTACTTGTCAAAGCCTGAAGAACCTGTACAATCTGCGCAACCTGAAGAACCAATACAAGCTGACAAGCCTGCACAAGAAGCCAGCTAGTCAGCCACTAATGTGACTCATATCTGATAGTTTTGAAGCAACAATAAAATAATTTTACAGACATAACTATATACTATTGGGCTTTTCTTTGGACAAATTAATATCTGCATTAGCATCTTAGAAAGTTACTAATTCTAAGACAAAAGTTCCAAATTCAATAATATGATAACTATAGTTGATTTATCTCAAAAGGTAAAGGGTGAAATCGATCAAAGTTGGTTTGGTTCTAACCGTCCTCAGAACCGAAGCAATCACGTATTTCCTTGATCTCATAACCGATTGAATACAAACTAACAAGACAGTTCTAAGCCGGGTACAACAACGGTTACGATACGTAAGCCGGCAAATACGCATAAAACTATATGTTTTGCAATTGCGTTCCCCAATGGCTGTTGTGACTCCCATATATTTTTAACTTCAAAAAGGACTTACTATAGTTATATATGTGACGAGATAAACAATTAATAAGAGTACTGTTATCAAAATAATCAGTCTATTTGTCGGTTGAAACGATGTAGGTTATTGTAAATGTATTGCCAAAAGAGAGATGTTCTTTTTCCTTTTGATTGAAAGTTATCATTGAAGCAAATAATACTCGAGCCTTTGCAACATGGCAGATAACTGCTAACAAAGAGCTAAACTGTTATCCAATTAGCTGAATACTTTTTATAGGACTGAGGCCGCTTAGAAGAGAACAATCTACATCGCTGTTGTCACTTGTACAAGGAAAAAATAAGAAATTCAATCGATAATTATACTTATTCTTCTGTGATACAGAATTAAGGCCAAATGTCGTCTGTTATCGGTTATTTCGTTTGAGAATCAAGCCACAAGTACCAAACAGTAATACTGACCATAGAGATACCAAGTTATAGTATGGCTTTGATTCATGCTTACAGATTCAACATTTTACAATTTATGAGATGCTAGAAAAAGCACTTTCTCAAATTATCAATTACACACTTACCACTTTTCGATAGTATCAAAAGATTATGAAACCGAGTACGCTTTAGTATAAACTTCAATCTCTATGTTAGTGCACTTGAAAAACTAACTAGATTCTAAAGTTCCTATGATCTTCATTTATATTGACATTATTGATCGCCGCTTGCATTCAAAATCCTTCTACAGCTTTGCTTCCTGACATCTTTCTGAAGGAAGAGTATATTTAGAAACACAGACAGAAAAAAGTGGTCAACGTGCTTCGAGAAAATGGTCTCTATTCAGTGAAGCATTGTTAGACTTGAGCTGAGATTGGATCACGTCAAAGTAAATGCGGAGAAATGCGCGTCGCATTTTTCTACTTTTGTTTGCGTAATAAGTTTGACGTATTCCTTTTTTTTTTCTTTTCATTTTTTTGCATTTTCTCTTCTTAAAAAACAATTATGAGTGACCAAGAGAACATTTCTCGTTTCTGTGACATTACCGGTGCTTCTGTAGAGACAGCACAACAGTTTTTAGAAGTAAATATATTCATGAAGAGAAAGAGAGCAGAACACCTTACTCAGTACCCTTTTTTAGATTGCTGATAACAATTTTGAGACAGCAGTGACCTTGTTTCTAGAAAACGGAGGTACTACTACGCAGCCCTCAAGACCTTTATCTGCTCAGTCCGACACAGATGAAGCTTTAGCCAGACAACTGCAAGAAAGTGATGTCAGAGCACCTATTGCACCCAAGACAGATATCTTGGCTGGTCCAAGCAATGATATGTTTTTACCGACTACATCTTCATGGCATATGCCTCGATCGGAACCAGGTAATCCGATTAGTGATGTTTATGTAAGAAAAAAGAGCGATTCAACTAATACTCTCTACAGTAGCACGCCCTTCTGTATTTAATCAGGGTGATTCTGCTACAGGCTCAGTCTCTGGATTTTTCGACCGATTTGAACCCGAAGGTAGAGCAAAACAAAATGAAGTCCACATGAAGTAAGCAAGCCTGCTAAGTCTTTGTATATAGTTCCAAGTCGATCTCCTACAGGCTCACCTGAAGGTGTGAGTCCAGTCACATCCAAAGCCAAACGATTAGCTGATTTATTCAGACCTCCTTTCGATATCATGTTTCGAGGAAATTTCGAAGAAGTAAGGGAAGAAGAGAAAATGACAAATCAGTTTATATTCATATCTCTTGGTCATAGGCAAGAGAATATGCGAAGGAGAAAGATAAATGGCTGCTGATCAATGTGCAAGATCAAACTGAATTTGCATGTCAAGTGATGAATCGGGATCTATGGAGTGATTCGTTTGTAAAGGATATCATTCGAGAATCATTTGTGTTCTTACAGGTAAAAGAAAGAAACATGCGGCAATACAGTGAGGCTAAATATAAATATGCGATACATAGTATTCTAAAGACAGTGCAGACGGAAAAAGATACCATACGTATTATGCTACTCGTGGATTTCCTCATTTGGCTATCATTGATGCCCGTACAGGTGAACGTGTCAAGATGTGGGAGAAGCAATTAAGTCCTACTGATTTCATGATGGACATCACCGAATTTTTGGAACATTCAAATGCAGGTCAACAGAAAAGACCTCGAAAAGAACAAAAGAATCTATCTGAAATGACAGAAGAAGAACAATTAAACGCAGCCATTGCAGCCTCATTAAACAATGACCGAATGGAAGTAGAAGAGACAAAGACCGAGTCAACTCAAGAACAAGAGGAGACAAAAGAAAGAGAAGAACAGAAGGAAGAGGAAGAGGAAGAAGATATAAAAGCCGGATCTGCCTTTGATGGTATTAAGGCTGTTCAACGACCTGAAACAACGGACATGGCCAATTCAACACGAATTCAGTTAAGAATGGGTGATGGTAGTCGAATCATTCGCCGTTTCCTTAAATCAGATCCTGTGCGTTACTTGTTTGAATTCGTTAAAGCAGAAGTGCCTGGGGCTAGTAACAATCAACAATTTGAGGTAAGTGGCTCATTCATTAGATCACAAATCAGTTGACTCAATCCTGAATTTAGCTTGTGTTCAATCGAACACAATTAATTGATATTCTTGACCAATCTATTCAAGAGGCCGGATTATCAAATGCAGCCGTCAACTGTGTTTTCATCTAAGAACATGTTTGACAAAGACAGAATAGAGTTATTTTTACTTTGTATTTGAAAGATTATCATTTTTTCTCAGAAGTATAGCTTATTCTATTATAAACGAAATGTAGACAAAGAAGACACTTGTATATAAATGCTTACTCATGATTATCTGTATATATCAGAAGAAAGAGAGAAAAGCATCGAATAGAAAGAGATACAGACTTCAGAGCCGCTGCATTTTAACTATGAACAAGCTCTAAAACAACAATTCGTAGTGCATGGTCTCTGTATGGAGCAATTGCATTCACTGTGTTTAGTGCAACTAAGCTCAATTGAAGACTTCCAAAGCTCCTTCCTTGTATATACCAAGGATATACGTTTTCCTATTTAAGGCACTTTTATTGTTAACAAGCCTTAGCGTATTTTCATATATCTTCACAAGGATAAATCTTTTCATTGTCTTCAGTAACCCAGTTGCTCCCAAAATAACTTTGGCCTTTTGCATCGTAAACACACTGCTACTAGTTAGGAGTAAGAATAATTTTGCTATTGTGAGCTCTAGTGACTGCATAGCTTCTGAGCTATGCTGACTACCCTATGATTTGTAGTCTTGTTGTGGAAACCTTAAATGTTATCAATGCAAAGAATAGAAGTTATAGATAGTGCTCCTACTAGCAAGATAGTTTCAATATCAGTTGAACTATAAACAGTTTCATTGTTTTCATAATCACAAAGAAATGAAGACACTGATAATTGATTGTCCAGATAAACTCATTTTTCTTTCGTCGTAATGTTTGTACTATCCACAAAAAGAACTCATTTAATAAGCAGTTGAACGTAATGATGTTGTAATCATTTTTGCTACTCTAAGCACTCTTCTTTTTCAACAAAGGCATGTTTGTACACATAACGAGTTGAACCTGCTTTTTCATGACAAACACAGTTTGTTGACCGAAATGACTATTTCTGTATTTTCATATGCAAAGTGTTCGCATCATAGCATTAGAGATTGTGTTAGTTGCATAAAAGCATTCTAGTCCTTCTAGTTTGTTACAGAAAATTTGTTGAAGGTAATTTTACTGTTAAAAGAAGAGAAAAGTAGGCCAAATACAATTGCTTCATTTCGTTCTATCTCTAGCATTACACAATAGTCGTTTTGTTTAAGAGTTTACACATTTTTAAGAAACGTACTCTTGTATTGAGTATACTCTTAATTTAAATACTCTTAAATTGAGCAACTACTGTACTAAGCGTTGTCTTTAACAAGAGCTGTAGTACATCTTATTGATAACAATGTACGCAAGCAAATCAAACTTTTTGCATTATAGAGCTTTCAAAACGAAATCCAACCTCCTCATGTCAATTCAATAATTAGAGCCGTTGATCCTCACAACAACTTTTTTTCCTTTCTACCTTTCTTGACTTCATTGAGGATACAAACATTAGCAAAGTCTTCTGTGTATAATGACTATAAATTATTCTATAAACTCGTATTCTTCATTGATTTCACTGAGAGATGCTCAGACTTGTTCAACCTAAAGGAAACTTGTTAGATTGACATCAAGTAAGAGATAGATAATCAAAAAAAGTTTTCAACGGTATTCTTTATGTCAATCAATTGTTTTCGCCTTTAAATAAGCATTGGCTTCAACTGTCTTTTTATCTTTGGGAGGAAAATCAAACTTGGAATGAGTCTAGAAATTTGAGTAGGCTTACAATCATAAAAAAATAGCTCATCAAGCTATCTCTCAATTGCATCGTAGTTGGCTGTTCTCCTCTTCCTGCAGGAAGGAAGATGCTTTGACTTTGAATTCTACAGTTTCCAATTAATTGAACTTTTTTAGGCGAGATGGAGATCCGCATCAAGTATTATTTTATTAAATATTATGGCAGAGATATGATTATGCGTTGCTGTGTCAAAGCAAGCCAGGCAAGAAAATCATTGTTGTACTCTTCTCTTTCCTTTTCATAAAATCGGTTACAAAGGGTTTTCATCACCAAGTCTTCGCCTGTGTGAGCTTATCAGTATAGGTGTTCCTTTTTGGCTATCAAATGAACTTGATTGCCCTTACTTTTTTGCAGCCTCGCATGCTGTACAGATCAGATCAGCTTTAGTTTTTATAGGCGCTCATACTACTATAAATACCTATTTGTGAAGCAAAACGTAGACAAGTAAAAGAAAAAGAATAAAAGAAAACTTTTAGGGGAGTTTTTCAATTGATAGCGTAGTGGAATACACCCACACTAAATAAAGAGACAAGTTCAATCATGTCTTTCATAATGGGCTGTGTCATTTCAGTTTATCATAATTGCTATACTGAAGCTCAAATGCAGCCTAAACATAGATATCGAACTACTTCTATACTCAAGACCAATTGTTCAACTAAGATAGACCGCATGGATCATAACTCGTTAGAATATATAAACAGCCGTCAAGATAATTGGAAGACCTTAATGGCTTTCAAGAAGCAAAGCTGACCACTGCTAAAGAAAAAGAAGGTTTGGAAGCATATGGAATCAAATTTGATATCGCTTGCTTCATGACTAGGAAGATAGAAGATGAAGTGAGTATCAAACTGCTTAGTGAATCGTATTTTTATATTAGGCCATTATCTTTAGGTTCCTAGATCTTTTCGTTCAACTCCTTCACTAATGATGATGAATATACTGTGAGACCAAGCAGTGATTATGTAAGTTCTTGTTCTTGTTTAAATGCTGCCAGTTCTTTCAACCATATCTTCTTGGAAAGTTGTATTACAAGCATTCGTCTTTCTCTGTTCGTCTCATTGGTTAAGCCTACTTTTGCTAATAAATACATTTGAATGAGTTATAACAATTTTAAATGTGCCTGAAGTATCTAGCGCGGGGAAGACCTTCGGGTTTTTTGAAATCATAGCTTGTTCGGGATACTTGCCAGCAGAAGCAAAGTAAGATCAAGTTTGATACGCATTTGCATAATGTATACAACATGAAAGATATCAGTGATATTGATGACACCTCATCCTCAAAGACAATGTTAAGCATTCCTTTTATTTCTAAAAACTCCTCTTTTTGCTGAAACAAAAAGAGATATCACCTTTTTTCTTTGCTTGAGCCTTTTTGTTTTTACTTCCTTTAAGCTCTTTTGCATTGATCCTCTCCTACTTCTCTAGTGACAGTCTTAATTTGTTTGCCATTTAGATTATTCTCAATTTGGAATGCGGGCTTTTAATCGTTTTCTTACTGCTTATAAAAAAAAAGCCTCCATATTTTTTTTTCATCACTTTTTCCTTTCATTTTTTTTTCTACAGTATGAGCAAAATGAAGATTGAACCCAAAGCATATTATGATAATGTAATCCTATCACTATTACTGTTGTTTTTCATTGTGTTCCTTTTTGAGATTAAATCAAAGCAAATCGATTTTAGGGTGCGATTCCAATATTTGAGCCTTCACTGGAAGAATTTAAAGACTTCAAAGCATTTATGACCAGCATTGAAGACTACGGCAGGAAGGCAGGCATTGTCAAAATCATCCCACCTAAAGAATGGTAAATAGCCTTCTAGAATAGACAGAGAAGAGAAATCAATTGATGCTTGTATTTCTATCTAGGCAAGATCAATTACCTAATATTGAAAAGAAATTAAAGGATGTTCATATAGCCAAACCTATTGTAAGAAAGAAAAGAGAAATGCCTGAATCACTTCTTTTTCTCCCTTTACTGATTTTGATTGTTCTGTAGACTCAGCATATTCTTGGTGGCAGAGGCATCTTTACACAAACTAACATTGAAGACAGAAAAGCTTACTCAATTGATGACTGGTATCAACTTTGTCAGCATTTAGATCATCGTCCTCCTCCTTTAGATAGTAAGTAGTACTAGCAGATATTAAACAAAAAGAAAGATTTTTCCCTTTTTTTTTTAACTCTACTCCCTCTAGATAAACAAGTAAAGCGCTTTCTTTCTTCCATTCTTATTTGACAACTAAATTAAGATTCACTATAGAAGACCATAAACAGTCATCAGCAAGTGGATTTTGAATCTAAATACAGCCACCTAAGCACAGACCAGTACAAAGAGATTGAACGAAATTACTGGAGAAACATTACTTTCAATCAACCCAAGTATGGTGCTGATATGTTAGGCAGTAAAGTTATATCATTTACTATTTTATCAATCACATGATATTCACTTCTTTTATTTTTATGTTCAGCTTTGTTTGATGAATCAGTAAAGGAGTGGAATCCAAATACGCTTGACAACATCCTTCATGATCTTCATGTCACTTTACCTGGTGTTAATAGACCTTACCTCTATTTTGGTATGTGGAAAGCTACTTTTGCATGGCATGTTGAGGTAAACTATTTCAATAGTATATTCTATACAACTACAGGAAAGAGAGATAGAGAAAGCGAAAAATATAGCTGATCATTGACTTGACTAATAGTATGATAGGATATGGACCTTTATTCAATTAACTATATCCACTTTGGTGCGCCTAAACAATGGTATGTGATTCCACCAAGTCAACAAAAGAAATTTGAGAGTTTTATGCAAGGTAAACAATTAAGGTTGATTTGACCAACAAAATAAAACTGATTTATTGTTTTAGCCACGTTTTTTACGCAATACAAATCATGCCATGAATTTCTGCGACACAAAACGTTTATTGTGTCACCAAAGGTCTTACAGGACAACAATATCTCAGTTCAACGCTGTGTGCAACAGCCAGGTGAATTCATGGTCACTTTCCCTTATGGCTATCATTCAGGCTATAATTTGGATTTCAATTGCGCTGAAAGTGTTAACTTTGCTCTTGAGAGTTGGATTCAAATTGGCCAAAAGGCACAATCCTGCCATTGTATTAGCGATAGTGTCACCATTGATGTAGCCAGTCTATTCCCCTCTACTATAGAACCTATACGCAAGAAAAGGAAACGTACCAAAAAGACAGATTGCCTGTTATGCTCTATGTCTTACCCAGATGCCTTGGTTACTGCAAAAGGTCAAGATGTGCACAAGATATGCGCTGAAGCTGTAGGAGAAACATGGATTCAAGATAGCGTTGTCTATGGTGTAGAACGAATTCCATCTTCACGTTGGAAACTTGTACGTAGTTAACATCTATCTTGTTCTTGACTAACCCATATTTGTGTTAGGTCTGTATCTATTGTAAACAAAAGACAGGTGCCTGTATGCAATGCTGCCATGGTAAATGCTGGAAATCATTTCACGTGACTTGTGCTCTTCAACATCAAGCAACAGTAGACAAAGTCAGCAATTATGATCCATCACAGCCTTATTCTCAATTCAATGCCTACTGTCCTCAACATGATCCTGTAAGTCAACTTCTGTGCCTTTGCTTTATTTTAGCTCACTTCTTTTTTTTTCATATTAGCAACGTCTGATAGAAAAGAAAGCCTTAGATGAACACTATATCAAAGAAATGTCTAAGAAGTTTCAATTGGATTTGGAGATTTATACAAAATGGCGAGGAGGAGGTTTTTATCCAGGTAAGAAAACAACAATAATCTAATGGTTATGTCACTAAATTCATTTCTTGAAGGTAAAATCAAAGAATGTATTCCCAGCCAAAAGATGTGTCGTGTAGTTTTACAGGATGGTGTTATTCGAAAAGTGCCTTGGAGAGATATTTCACTCAGTCCGCCTTCTACTTTCTAAATAGCGCACTCATTCACACACGCAAAAGAAATTGTTACATGTTTATTAATATTAAATTTATGTATAAAGTATGTATCTAAAGATCTTCATCTGAATCTTCAATGATACGCTTACTTCGATATTGCTAATAAATCAAAAGAATAAGTAAACGATACAAATGCTTTTTAGGATAACCTTATTTACCTTTTTGTCTTGCTTTTTAAGCAATTTTTCTTCTTCACCTAAGTTTTCATCATCTTCATCATCATCATGGTGTTCTTTTCTCTTTCTTCCTCCACTATGATTTCGTTTTCTTTGTTTCTTTTCCTCTTCTGCATCAGCATCATCGTCATGTTGACTGGCCATCAACAAGTTGTCTTCACGTACTTTCTCCATCAAGCGTCTTCTCGCTTCTTCAATACGTTCGTTCTCCAACTGAGCTTGTCGCTTCTTTTCCTCTTCTGCTTGTAGCAGACGATGACGCTCTTCTTCTCGCTTCTTGCGTGCTAAATTCAGTTTGTCTTCTTTCTCCTTTTCAAACGACACTTGTTCAGCCAGCTTACGATCCAATTGAATGCGCAGTGTTTCACCATAACGTTCACGTTGTTCTGTGATTTTCTTGTCATACAATGTATGTTCTTCTACATTGATCAACATGCGGAAGGTACGTTGACCACATTCTAACAATTGTAAGGCACGACGAATTTCTTGAGAAGTGCGCTGGTCTTGAGCCAAATCTGAAATCTGCTGTGCATAAGACTGTTGAACTAATGCCAGATTGTAATGTGTAGTCTTATCAGCAGGCTGAATGTGTAATGCGCGTGTTGTGTTGCGTAAAGCTTGATACATCATTTCATGATCTTTATCTGATTTACTCAAGATGTATTGAGTACGAGCAAGACAGAGTAAGAGGTTGGCATCTTTGTTTTGGTAGAACTTCTTGAGTGCGTTTTCGTACATCACGATTGCCTGTTTATATTGCTTGAGTTCAACTTGAGCATGAGCCAGATTGACCCAGACACTGGCATGATGAACAGCTGCTTCGCGAACCTGGTTGAACAGATCCTTGGCTTGTTCCACATGTCCTGTTTCGGCAATTACAATAGCCAAACCATTGGCAGCAAAAGCGTTGGTAGGATCGCGTCGAAGTGCTTGAGAATAGAAATTGACAGCCAGCTTGTAGGCATCTTGACGCACCTGCTTTTGCTTTTCAGCCTTGAATTCACGTGCAGCGGCTGCATGGTAGTTACCCAACAAGATGTGTGTATACAAGTCGTTCTTGTCACAATCTTTTAGTACCTTTTCAAAGGATCGCTTGCTAATCTTTTCGCTGAGATTGGCCTGTGCTTGACCAATCATGATCCAAGCTTTGGCATTAACAGGATCTGTATCAAACACTTCTTTGTAATACTCAATCGCTTCTGAGGCACGGCCCAAACTAAATTCAATAGCACCCATACGCAAGTGAGCATCTGTATAGCCTGGATGATCTTGAATGATTTTACGATAGATAGCCATGGCCTTTTCGGTCTCCAGACTGTCTTCATATAATCGGGCCAAGTTGTAACTCATGGTCAGTTGAAGGTCTTTGTCCTCTCGCTTTTCAGTCTCCTGAATAGCCAGTCCATAATAATGTTCCGCGTCTGTTAGATTGCCCAATCGTTGATGCATAACTGCCATGTTGTTCAATAACTCAGGCTTAATCTGCTTAAGTCGATCTTGGCTGGCTGTATCTTCGGGCGAGAGATGATCTAATAAGTTTAATGCTTGTTCGTAATCTACAAGTTTACAGAATCCATGAGATCAAAAGCACATCTATCTATCTGGCAAAACTTACATTCAAGTGAATGCTTGTTGTCCTTCTCTTCTTGCATTTCAGCCATCTCTATAGCCAGCAAGGGATCGTCTTGTGTGCTCTGTAATAGCTTGTTAAAGAGGGCCAATGACTTCTCTTTCTTGCCCATCAAACCATACAAAGAACCCAAGACTTTTATAATTTCGATACATTCAGGTTCTGATTTTTGCAGCTTTTCAAACATGTCTAGAGCTGTTGTATAGTTGTTGCGTTTCAACTGCATTTGACCCATACCAAACTGAGCCAACAGATGATCTGGTTGAAGTTCAAGTGCTTGAGAATAGAATGTGTAAGCATGGTCATATTCTTGCATCTGGTGGTGTGCTCTGGCGATTTGGTAAGATGCTTCTGCCTTAGTATGGTTGTTTGAGGCATACTTCAAGGCGCGCGAAGCAGCAGCCATGGTCTTTTCGAAATCGCGTGTCAAGAAAAAGTGGTTGGCCATCATGTTCAAGACAGCAGGGTGACGGGTGTTGGCTTGATGGGCTTGTTGCATATGTGTCAAACCGTGTCTCAAACTAGTTTGCTGATCTGGGCCTGGTTGCTTAGATTCATTCAGTTCAAGAATGGCCAACATAATAAGAGCAGTAGCATGACCTCCTAAGGCAATACAACGTTTCAGTGCTTGTTTAGCCTCTGCATACATCTTGAGTTGAGCAAAACATTGTGCAATGCCTAATCGAATCTCGACTCCACTGAATTTGTTGCGCGAGAACTTGAGGGCTGTCTGATATGTTTTGAGAGCTAGTTTGTACTGTTGAAGATGGTATTGGATCTTGGCTCGACCTAACAGAGCAGGGATGCAGCTGGGCCGTTTTTCAAGGACCATGTTGAATGATCGAGAAGCGTCATCCAGTCGCTTCAACAAGATATAAAGGTTACCCTTGATGACAAAGGTAGGTTCATATTGATTGTGAATTCGATCTGCTTCGTTAATAAATTGAGTAGCTGTATCGAGATAGTGTTGGCGTTGGGTATCGTTGGTTTCTTTTTTGGCTAGACGCATGTGTAGTGTGGCAATCAGCGTCAAGAGTGGTAGTTTATGGCGAGGTACTGTGTGAGGCGATTGACTGGCTAATCTCCCATGGTGTTCATCAGTCGCAATGTTATTTAATATAGGGTTCTTCTAATACCTGTAATTAAACCTGCTTGAACAACATCAATACTCTGTTCAATCTTATTCTGTTGATAATATTCAATCTAATCAATGGAATGTTGTCAATAAGAAGAAATGGTGAACTCAAGTGTATATGTATATTATTGCTTACTGCCAACATGCGATAATAAGGTAAACCAACAGATTCTTGACGAAAAATGTCTGTCAGTTCAGCTGATTTGACAGGCAGATCGTTACAGACAACTTCAAGTACTTGTTCGTGTTGTAATGGCACTTCAATCGTTTTTGAACGAGTACCATAACCATTTCCAAACCCTGTAGAAGTCATTGGAATCCTTTATTCTATATTTATATATATACACACGCCAAATATGAAAAAAAAAAGTTCGGTTGTCTGTTTGATTTTTTCTTACATAAATATAAATCAAACTCAGCTAAGCTTACGTTGCGTCAGCTTTATTTTACGCGTCGCGGGCGCAACACTATACAAAATAAGTCAGGAAAAGAGACATACACACTTACGTCTTTCTTTTTTTTTTTTACTTTTCTTCTTTTAACTACGCTTCATCATGACAGCTCTTACATCTGCTAGTAAGTTAATAAAGTTGTACATTTGTATGTATATACAGATACTTATTGCCGATACGTATAGACGGTATTATTGCCTTACTCGATGAGCAACAACCTGAATTGAAGGTGTATGCTCTTCAACAACTGAATACACTTGTGGATGAATTCTGGGCAGAGATCTCTGATTCCATTGCTAAAATGTAAGTGTTGTTTATTTCTTGTGGGTATAAGTCCTGTTGTTTAACTGTTATAAAAAGTGAAATATTATATGAAGATACTTCTTTTAGTCAAAGAGAATTAGCTGCCTTAGTTGCTTCCAAGGTAAGAAACTGAAATAGTGAGACATGTGTGAGATAGCTTACGTCTTCTTTATATTAGGTTTATTATAATTTGGGCGAATTAGACGATTCGCTTACGTTTGCTTTGGGTGCAGGACAATCGTTTGATTTGACTGAAACCTCTGAATACGTTACCACTATTATCTGTAAGTAACAGCATGGCATAGTCAAATACACACACACACACACACACACGTATATATAGACTGATACGTATATATATATATGTAGCCAAATGCATTGGCAAGTATATCCACCTTAGAACCAGTGTTGATGCACTCAGTGAATCCATCGATCCCAGATTGCAGGATATTGTAGAGAGAATGTTTCAACGTTGTGCTGATGACCAAGAATACGAACAGGCAATTGGTATTGCATTGGAATCCAGACGTCTGGATGTAATTCAGTCAATTATCCAGAAACAAGGTGGCCAAGAGTTATTGTCTTATGTGCTTGAGGTCTGCATGACCTTGGTTCAAAACTTGGAATTCCGCAATCAAGTATTGAGATTGTTAGTGGATTTGTACAAGACACTGAAGAACCCTGATTACATTTCTATCAGTCAATGTTTAGTTCACTTGAATGACTCTTCGTCTTGTGCTGATATGCTCAAGAGCTTAGTAGAGCAAAAGAATGAAGTAAGTTTGTATGAGCATAGACTGAACAGCAGATTGACTCTGATACTCCTCTAGTTAATGGCCTATCAAATTTCATTTGATTTGGAAGAGAATGCAACACAAGAATTCTTATCTAAAGTAGCTGCTGAATTACCTCAAGAACCTGAGTCTACAGAAGAAACAAAGGTAACCATAGCAACATAGATATATGTGCAAAGGCATTAATATCGACCATTAGTCAAAGAATGATACACCTTTCAAAAAGATCAAGTCTATTTTATCTGGTGAAGAATCCATTCGTCTTCACCTTGAATTCTTGTACCGTAATAACCATACCGACCTCTTGATTTTGAAGAACACAAAGGTAAAGAACTGAAAAAAAAAAGAGAGAGAAAAGGTATGAGAAACTGAAAGATAGAATAGAATGCATTGGAATCAAGAAACTCCATTTATCATTCAGCTGTTACATTTGCTAATGCTTTCATGCAAGCTGGTACAACAAGCGATGAATTTTTGCGTCAAAACTTGGATTGGTTATCACGAGCCACTAACTGGTCTAAATTCAGTGCTACTGCAGCATTGGGTGTAATCCATAAGGTAAGAAAAAAGGAGAGAGAGAAAAACAAGAAAATTAAACATCTTAATTAGGGTCAATTGGCTCAATCCATGAATTTGTTGGCTCCTTATTTACCTCAAGAAGGTGTAAGTGGTAACAGTTCTTACTCTGAAGGTGGTTCTCTTTATGCCCTTGGTCTCATCAATGCCAACCACGGTGCTGAAGTTCTCAACTACCTCAAATCAGCATTAAAAGATACCTCAGATGATGTGATCCAACACGGTGCCTGTCTTGGTCTTGGTGTTGCTGGTATGGCTACAGCTAACGCCTCCATCTATGAAGACTTGAAAAATGTGCTATTCGGTGACAATGCTGTAGCTGGTGAAGCTGCCGGTCTCTCAATGGGTTTGATTATGTTGGGTACAGGTAACTTGGAAGCCATTGATGAGATGCTTCAATATGCCCATGAGACACAACACGAAAAGATCATTCGTGGTTTAGCCATCGGTATTCCTTTCATCATGTACGGTAAGGAAGAAAAAGCAGACACAGTGATTCAACAGCTTTTGGAAGACAAAGACCCTGTCCTTCGTTATGGTGGTATTTACACTATTGCCATGGCTTACAGTGGTACTGGTAACAACAAGGCTATTCGCCGTTTATTGCACGTCGCTGTCAGTGACGTCAATGACGATGTTCGTCGTGCTGCTGTCACCTCTTTAGGTTTCGTCTTGTTGCGTAACCCCAAGCAAGTGCCTCGTATTGTTCAATTGTTAGCCGAGAGTTACAACCCTCACGTTCGTTATGGTGCTACCTTGGCCTTAGGTATCTCATGTGCAGGCACAGGCGATTTGGATGCACTTGAGTTACTTGAACCTATGACTAAGGATCCTGTGGACTTTGTACGTCAAGGTGCATTTATGTCTCAAGCCATGATCTTGATTCAACAGACTGAAAACACAAATCCCAAGGTAGCTGGTGTTCGCAAGTTATATGAAAAGATTATTAGTGATAAGCATGAGGATCCTATGGCCAAGTTTGGTGCTGTTCTTGCCCAAGGTATCATTGATGCCGGTGGTCGTAACGTCACTATTTCCCTATTATCTCGTACAGGTCATGCTAACATGCCTGCCATCGTTGGTATGGCTGTCTTCACACAATTCTGGTACTGGTACCCCTTGACTCACATGTTGAGTTTGGCATTTACACCTACAGCTGTTATCGGTCTCAACAAGAACTTGGATACACCTCGCTTCGAGTTTGTCTCTAATGCCAAAGCTAGTCTATTTGCTTATCCTCCTGCCATCAAGCCTCCTTCAGCTACAGTGGTCGAAAAGGTAGCCACGGCTGTCTTGTCAACTACAGCAAAGGCTAAGGCTCGTGCTAAGAAGATCGAAAAAGAAAAGGGTGATCAAATGGATGTGGACGAACCAATGAAGGAAGAAGATGTAGAGGAAGAAAAGAAGGAAGAACGCAAAAAGAAGAAGAAGGAAGAGAACTTTGAGATTCTCGAAAACATGGCTCGTGTTGTCCCTGCTCAACTGAAGCATATTCAATTCAAGTCAGATTCTCGTTACAGTCCTGTGAAGCAAAAGAACGTGGGCGGTATCATTATGTTGGTTGACAAGAAGCCCGAAGAAGAAGAAGATCTACTTCAACCCCGTGTGCCTGCAGGAGGTAAAGTGAAAGTGATTAGATAAATAAGCGCCATTCTTATATTTTCTTCGTTTATAGATGCAACCTCAAGAGCTGCTGCTGAAGAGGAAGCTGCACCATTCGAGCCTTTTGAGTATCCCTTTGATGATTAATTGTTAACACGATTGTAGAAAACTGCTTTTTTTCCTTTTCTTTTTTTTAATATAAATAAATATATGTAACAAACTAGCTCATGTACGTTGGTCAATAATAAGTATAACCTCTGATTTGGCTTAGATCATTGTTGACACCGATATAAGGAATTCTGACATCGACGTTATTATCTTGGTGTTTTGATCGCAAATGGACATAGCCACCATAAAAGATATATTGCTCAGTACCATCAGTAGGAGGAGTGACAGTGATTGTAAGGTTTTGAGATGCACCAGGCGGAAGTTTCAATGTCTTCTTGGAGAACGCTAATTTGGCAAAAGCCTTGTATTCACGTGTGAGTCTAGATGGGGTTCGGTCGATAGTGATAGTAATTGTCTGACTTGTGTAGTTGGTAGTAGCTGTATCGTTAAAACTGATTTGAGAGGGGGAAACATGGACGCCTTGAATAATGGTATTGTAAAGCTGAACCATACCAGCACCTTGACGGATAGGGGTATCAAGGCTAGTGCTGTAAGCCTTATTGGAAGGAAGAGCATAGTTTTGTAGAGATTCAATGATTTGCTCAAAAGGGCGTTTCTTTTCTTTCCCAAGCGATTCTAAATACAAAGCAACAGAACCAGCAATATAAGGTGTAGACATAGAAGTGCCATACATGAAGCCATAACTTCCTAATCTTCGAGGAATAGTAGAGTTGACATTATCCCCCAAAGCAGAAATACGAGGCACAAGATGAAGACCAGAATTGGGGCCTAGAGAAGAGAAAGAGGCAGCATAACTTTTGTTTTCATGAGGCATAGATTTCTCTTCGGGATGAAATTTGACGGTTATCTTTTTACCCTTGTTCAAGGCATCAACAATATCCTCGCCCACTTTTTGGTTGACCAGGACAGCAGGGATAACTGTATCACTGTTTTTGGCATTCGTTTTATGATTGCCATCGTCATAGATAATAAGACTGATAGCGCCTTTTTCTGCGGCCATTGTAGCCTTTCTTCCAATCTTACAGGCGCCATATCGAACGATAACCACCTTTCCTTCAACGTTATCAGGGATATCTTCAGGGTCACAACCTGGAGATTGTTCATGAATACCAGCGTCACCTAGAACAAGCTCACCATCCTTAGGATACACAGTGTTGGTACCCATCATCTCTACTGTTTTATTAAGTCCCACTGAGAGTTCAAAGTAACCTATTCTGGGAAACACGTTGGTCATAGCTCCTACGGAAAGCAAATCATGATGACGACCTGGTTCTCCACTTTGAAAAAGACCTCTAGTTCCCTCATTGCCAGCAGAATTTACAACTAAGAGTAGAATTGAACTTTAGTATACTATCCTTTTCTGTTGCTAAGAAAGAAAGTCAACATACAGTAAACTCCTTTCTCTATGAGCTGTCTAGCTACGACTGCTTCAACGCCACCATATCCATATCGAAGATAATTGTAGCTTATACTCATACTGATAATGTCAACGCCTGCGTCGTATGCCATCAACATTGCTTTGATCATCATGTCTGATGAAGTAGAGCCTTGACAGCCAAACACGCGCCAAATACCAAGTGAGGCTTCAGGAGCTACACCTGTAAATCCCTACAATGAATTTGAATGTTACGAGTTGGCTTGACATTTATGAAGATGAAGAGCCTACCTGCTTTTCAGAATAACCAGCAATGATACCGGCAATATGAGTAGCATGAGCTTTTGAAATTAAGATGAGCATAGATGTACACAGCAGTTGATTTTGTTCTTACCTGATATACTATCTGCACTCGTAGAACAACTATCATAAGGGTCAGCATCTGGTTGTGGCTCCAAGTCGAAATCAAAGGCGTCACCAACCAAGTCGTAACCTGCAACTACCTTGTAACCTTTACCGAAACCACCTCCTAATGCAGGATGCATATAATCAAGACCTAATTGCGGGCAATTAACATATACTGCTTCACAAGCTATCATATATATGTTTACATACCGCTGTCAATAATGCCTACCAAGATACCTTTGCCTTTATATCCAAGTTTAGAATGAACCTGATCTACTTGACCTAAGACAAGTGGGATATTGAAGTCAGCTGCTTGCTCCTCAGGCGTTTCTCTTTTCTCAGCAAACGATTTCTTTCCAATATATGACTCATTCTTAATAGATGGTGCAACACTAGAAGTAGTAGCATGATAGATTCTTCTTACAGGATAGATGGCTTCGACATCTTCCCGATCAAGAATGGGCTTCAAAGCACTTTCACCTACATCAGTTATATCGATTGAAGCTCCACTAAAGATACGATGATTGATGGTTTCTTTGATCTCAACACCATTGTTAGAGAGTGCTTGCTGAACAGAATGAGCAAACGTTTTGCCAGTAAGATTGTTGTTCTTTTTGAATTGAACAATGTAGCGACCGGCAATAGCATCATGATCAGCATTCATTAGTTTGACATGCTTTAGTTCAGCCGCTTCAGTCACTAGGGAGGTAAGAGCCAGACAAGCCCACATAGCAAGCCCAGAAGAAGCAAGCAGGGATGATTTCATTGCAGCGAAAGAACTAGAAAAGAAGATACTGCTTGAGTTATTGAAAATAAGTTCAAAGCTTAAGACAGCTTTTATTTTTATATGACCTGACCAAATTGTGTACAACAGAGCGCAGTCATTGAAATAGATCCTTTAATTAGACAAGAGGTATGAATGTGTTCATATAGCTTTAATCACTGTGCTACCATACATCAAACACATATATTTGTACAGTCATTTGAAAAAGTAAAGTTTTGGTTTTGAGATTGATGTCGTGCAAAAAGTCTTCATGTCCAACAACGATGTCGACTGATCCAAAAATAAAGATGCACTCATGTGTCCTGCTCTCAATTTATTTTGACTCATACTATGGTTCAAATTCTGTCCTCTGAGGTAAAGGATTCTGCCCGAAAACTACATGATTTATTAAAAAAAAAAGGAAACTTTGAGAGGATCTGCATAATTTTACACTGAAGGGCAGAATCTGCGCCGTAGTAATATATCAACCAAGCCAGTGGCAGATATGGTACCTAAAATCGATGTTGCATTTGCTTTAGTTGTAGGCACTGTAACTATTGCGAGAGTCCCCTTCTTCGATCAAGCCATACTTCGTTTCAGATTGATATGAAAGACTGTTTCATCAAGAAAGATACGATTTGTTGTAAAATCCAAATCAGTTTGCCGCCAGTTTTGCACCCAATCATACCTTTGTTGGATTTTTTTCTACAGGCTGTAGCTGTGCCTGCTTAATCGATAGATTGCACTTGGTTGTCACGAAGTTATAAATGATGCTACGAGAAACATCAAGATCCGCAAAGTTTTGCATTAGACTTTCTGCCATTTCAGTTACAACAGCAGAAGGATTCTCATCAATATAATTTAAAATAAATTGCTTATGCTCCTCACTGAGAATACGACGTCAACCTGACTTTTCCTTCTTCTCGAAGATGCTTTCAGGGTCCTCGTAACAACGCTTAACCCATCTCTATGCTGCTCAGACATGAATACCCAATTGTCTTGCAGCGGCAGAAGCACTTAAGCATTTGCTGAAAAAAATAAATGAGAAAATCGAGTTTTATCTTCATCATAATAAACTGTATAGCAGCGTTTGATGTATTATCTCATACAAACACTCTCACTGCTCCTCTCATCCGCAAAGACATGCATTACAGGATTATAAAACCTCTCAGGAGGTTCATTCGCTAGGAATTGGGTACGAGAACTTGTTGTTTAGATAGAGAATAATTCCTCGTCAACAACATGTCCTTATCCATCTTTGTAGAAAAACTGCATATCTATTCTGAATGTCTGTGAAATAGATCATATTAGGAAAAGGAAACGCAAAAGGAAGCAATAAGGAAATTGTGCCTCTTTCATTGTATTATTACTAAGCGGCAAGTAAAAACAAATTGGGAGCAGGACACATGAGTACATCTTTATTTTTGGATCAGTCGACATCGTTGTTGGACATGAAGACTTTTTGCACGACACCAATCTCAAAATCAACGGCTTATATAAAGCCAAAAATAGTTTGCAAACCAGGTGCCACACAATTTATGGTATTTCTCTGTGGCAGTCAATGAGATGTGATTCTGATAATCCTTCGAGCAAGAAAATAAACTTCAGAAAGACCCAGTCTCTTTTCGCACTGAGTTTTATTGCTTCTATTGTTCGTAGTCATGTTTTTTTTAGCATTTGCAGCTTTTAAACTTTTTAGTGGTTTTAAAGTGTGATCACGAAGCATCTTAAGTTTTCACCTTTACCAACATTTTTCCTCCCTTTTCGTTTTCTTTCTTTATTTGCTGAGAAAGAGGCATAACATTGCTTTTGTTGAAATACTACACAAGGCGAAACTATGATAAAAGCTTGTGTGCTGCCTTTTTTTTGTAGTTGCATAAATCATACCATATAATTATGCAATTAGGAGATCCCAAAAAAAAAGAATGACCAATCAAGGGAAGAAATATAATGACTTTACATGGTCAGAGATTGTATCGTTTAGATTACCTCTGTTAAAATAAAGCTTATGAAGGATATCCACAATACAACTTTTCATGCATTCCCCTTCCGGCTTGCTGATGTCGAAAGTGGAAGAAGTCTCTTTTTTATTTGTTGAGTTTATTTTGCTGACTATCTGAGTTATAGCTTGAAAGTGGAGTTTATTCAAATAAGTTTGCCAAAAGAAAGGAGCTCAACTCATGAGTTTATGCAAATAAGCATTTGTTTTGTTTGGACTCAATTATATATCCCTATACAACTGGTCGAGCTGGCATAGTTTGTTATTGGTACTTTCTCAAGATCGCTAAAGAAGCGGAGAGTCAGGACGCATTGACCAGCTCAATATGGTTGGACAAGTGTTGCTATAATAAGTATGTTTTAAAAAGGAGTTTATATAGTAGGTGAAGACATAGATCAGCAAAAGTAAAGACTTCTCTCAGCTCTTTAAACCTTATCTATGCTTCTTCTTTGTTGTTTAGCTTTATGTGAAAATAGCTTGAAGCAGTGAAAAAGCAAAGTAAACAATGATGCAATAGAACGGGACTGCTTATTAGAGGACTGTTTCCACAAAAATTTCTGCCTGTCAAAAAAAAACTATAAATAAGGATCAAAAAAATGACTTCTCTGATTTTGATTTTCTTCATTTCACATCAATTTACAAATGAGGAATGAATGGGCGGTCGTTCTATCTTCTTGGTGCAAAGCTCAAACTTTGTATTTGTTCTGTTGGGCTAAGGGGCAAACAATGAAGCATGAACGGATGGTAGTTCTCTTCTTGTAGTTGGGTTCAACACCCTTCTTTTGTTCTGTTGGGCTACGGGGACAACAAGAAAGAATGGGAGGCCTTCTTTCTTTAAGTGAGAGTTAAATCTTGCTTTTCTTCTGTTGGGCTAAGGGGCAAACAATGAAGAATGAACGGTGGGTGGTTCTATCTTCTTGTAGTTGGGTTCAACACCCTTCTTTTCTTCTGTTGGGCTAAGGGACCTTTTTTTTAGATTATAAATGAAAATGAAAATGAAAATGAAAATGCTTGACTTGAGCAAAAAAAAAATTCGTAGTTCGAGGTTATTTCTTGGTGTCAAAATGCTCTTCTGCTGCTAATGTATTGTTGTTTCCCTTTCTTTTTTCGATAGCAATGAAGATAACTGAGCCCAAGTTGAACGCAGCTTCATTAATATCGTATTTTTTATGGTTCTTGTGATTCCTTACATGACTCAATTATTCTTTTTAGAGAAAAAATCATGGTTAACCAACACCTTTGTTTTTCCATTACAGATAGTTATATTCGACAAGCAATCACAATTGAAATAAATATGATGACGAGAGATTATTCAATATCTCCTGACTGAATTGATTAAGCACAAGACACTTTAGCTATTATAAGAAAAGTAACTTTGGATAAGAAGCATAGTCAAAACAAGAGTGATCTAACATAAAAAAGAGTAAAGAGAAGTCACGAACTTTGGTTGATCGCAAAGACTTCTGGCTAGAGCATCATAAGTGAAAGTTGAAAAGGAAGATTTCAATCTTACATTCGCTCAAGTAGAAATAAACATTTAATTGCTGTTATACTATCACCCGTAGGCAAAATAATTAATTAGCTTTCTTACCACTTCATAACACTCAATTATAAGTTTGATCAACATAAGATAAGCGGTGAAAAGACAGTTACAAACCTATCAAAACAAGCTTTTCTACCTTTGCTTTTACAGAAGCCGCTTGCTCTCTCTCTCTCATCCATTACCAAAAAAAAACACCTGAGCTGATAAGTGTTGTCACAATAGAAAAGATGATGTCAAGAATGACAATAATAAAATACATCAAAGGGCCAGCATTGCTTGCTTATAGTCATACTACTTGGGTTATACTGAATGGTTTTATACGGTCGTACTGTGGCTTGAGTTGTCTGCCATACAATAAATCTTCTGTTTATACTTTGCATAATGCTTTTACTTAATGCATTGCACATCTTGGTTGCTTAAGATCATCCGCATATCGCATTCAAGCCTTGATAGTATTAAACCTTAACCAGGGAAGACTACCATAAACATCTTACCAGTAAATACTATCACGTTAATCACAATTTGATCTGTCCGACTCCAAGTTATGATGAGGATGTAGAAACCGACTGTAAGCTAATTTCCACTGGGCTTCTCTGTCAACTTTAATAACATCTTCTTTTCTCACTTTGTCTTGAAACACTGACTTTAGACGCACTTCAAAATAGTGTAAGGATATAGTGGAACTGACTCTTAGGTATTGATCCAAGCACTCTTCAACCATGCGGCTACTGCAAAATATGAAGAACTGACTTAGCTATCCAACATGACTGATCATATTTGATGTACATAATGCGCCACTTTCACAACTAACCGTCCCGCATGTCCTTTTCGTTGTTTGTATTTACCCTCATCACTTCTGAAGCCAAACAGTTATTCACATGTGTCTATCTGTTAAGTTACTCGGACCTGATTGGCTTGAGATTGATTTTTTTTCTTTTTTAAGAGTAGTTAACCAACAGAACGGCTCATCCAAGTTGAGTCTGTATAAATTAGATTTGTTTGGTTACCTAAAAAGAAAGAAAGGAAATGAAATTAAGTTGTAGCTTCACTGACTCCTTTCCCAAGAAGTATAATCTTATCTCATGTAACAAACATTCTATCGTACACAAAAACAGAGATAAAGTTTCGTGCTCTGTCATTTAAAAAAAACGTTGGAACCGTGGTAAAATACGAAAGTGGTACAGTCAAACCTATTAAAATTGGCGTTTTCGAAAAAAACAAATGGCCAAAGTTGAAAAATGATTGTGGTTCGTTCCTATCACAATAACCAGGTTGCCGAAGTGAAGACGAAAGATGTGGTATTAGCTCTCCGAGCCACGCTTTTATTTTCAGTAATTATATTTTTTAAGTTTTTCTCTTTATATCTTTCTAATCTAAGCATAGTAATAATTATTTCAAAAAATTGATTTTTGGGGCGGGTTATTTGCTAAACTTCTTTAAATACGTGAGCCATGGGTGGGACCATACCACATCTTTCGTCTTCGCTTCGGCAACCTGGTTATTGGCCAGAGCTGAAAAATGACTTGTCCTTTATTCTGTAGACAAATGTCCATAAGTGCTGAATTGACTTGACATAAAAAATGTCATTGCACAATTGGCGTATAACAATGCAAATTTATTGAAAGAAACTGACAAAGCATAAAATGGTGTTTTGTTGAAGCAATTGATGATCTGACGCTTGGAATAACTACAGAAATCATAAAGATCGCTAATAAGCACATCATTGCATGCGTCGGCAATTCTGCTAGATAAATTCTCCTCTGTCATCAATCTGTCACGCTTCATTTTGCCTTTAACAATAGCCCAAAATTGCTCAATTGGGTTCGATTCAGGTGAATAAGGTGGCAAGTACATAACCCTATAGCCTCTGCTTTCAATTTTGCGAACCATGGGCTTAGACTTATGAATTGATGCATTGTCAAGGACTAAGTAATGTCCTTTCATGCTCTCATCCATATCCATTATATCAAGAAGCCCGTTGATAAACTTTACAAAATGAGCAGTTGTAGTGCTTTTGGTTGTAGGTTTGTTGCTCATATCACCTTCCTCTGTTGAAGGGTCAGATCTGTCAACTTCAGCTGCAGTTCTTTTCTTTCCAGTGTTGGATTTTCTTTTTTTCTTAGCAGCCTCTGTCTCTTTTCTTGGTGGAGGCTTTTTCATAACCACATGCATAACAGCAGATGGATGTATGGCACCAATAACAGTGTGAGAGAGCGATCTAGTTTTTGGCTGCTTTACTACAGCAATACTTCCCGACTTTGACCTAGCCCAGTTGTTTCTCATGTTAATATGGAAACCGGCTTCATCAATAAAAACACAGTTTTCTGTATGATCTAGATCAGAGTCTCTCCATTTCATGAACCATTCATATCTTGTTTGCAAATTCTCTGCTGAATTTCTCACTTCAGCCTCAAAAACGGGCTTCTTGATTGCTATTAACATTGTGTTCCTCAAGTGGTTGTTGAGTTGAGATTTTGATATCTTGAAATCTTCAAAGTTCTTGGTTAAGCTATCAATAATGTCATCCGATACTAACTGTGGATCGTTGTCGATAAGCTCATAAATGTGCGCATTATGTGCAGCCGTAAAGGAGCTTTCTCGTCCAGCGTTCTTTTCTGACTTCTTATAAGCAAATTCCTCGGTTTCATTGTAAAGGTGCCACCACCTCAAGGCCGTACGGTAATTGATATTCAAGTCTTTCGCAACTTTACTTACAACACCTCGCTCTACTGGGTGTTCAAGCATGCGATCAATGAAAGTTTCTCTTGTTAAATCATTGTAGTTCTTGTAAGAGGTGGCTTTTCTCGATTCTTCATGTTTCGACTGCTTCTTTGTTGAAGTTGGTTCACGAGATTTTTCGGGACGCCTAGCACCCAAATACTTTTCTCTACTGGTAGTGTTTTCGAGAACAATGTTAGGATCGCTGACATCAGTCAAAATGCCTTCCATGGGATCATAGACTTTCTCTCCTCGCTCACTGTAGAGGTTGTCAAGTCCGTCTTCGTAAAAAAGGGTACTCATTGGTTTAGATTATAAAAACGCAAATAAGTCGTTGCTTTTACGCCAAGTCAATTTAGCACTTCAGGACATTTGTCTACAGACTAAAGGACAAATCATTTTTCCACTTGGGCCAATCATTTTTCAACTTTGGCCATTCATTTTTGAGTTTCCGCCATTTATTTTTTCGAAACGCGGCCGTACGCTTGTAGGTGAGGGTATTCCGCCCAATCAGATTTCAATAAAAAAGTGTAAGGGAGTTTAATGG
This sequence comes from Choanephora cucurbitarum, assembly GCA_025331435.1. Classification (NCBI taxonomy): domain Eukaryota; kingdom Fungi; phylum Mucoromycota; class Mucoromycetes; order Mucorales; family Choanephoraceae; genus Choanephora; species Choanephora cucurbitarum. The sequence continues at coordinate 229,774 of JAIWNI010000015.1, read as the reverse complement.
AAATTCACTGCTTAAAATCTTGCTCCGACATTAATTTTTCAAGTCTGGGATGAGTCTCAAGGTTGAGATACTGTCGTCACTTGTGTTTACTTTTGAACTATGATATACTTTTGTTCTCTCAGCTGCGCCAGCAACTTGTCTATATCCCCTAAGTTTCAGTCGCATGGCTGGAGAAGTGGACCAGGATGTGGAGGCAAGTGTTGTCGTCACTTGATACTTACTTTTGAACTATGATATACTTTTGTTCTCTCAGCTGCGCCAGCAACTTGTCTATATCCCCTAAGTTTCAGTCGCATGGCTGGAGAAGTGGACCAGGATGTGGAGGCAAGTGTTGTCGTCACTTGATACTTACTTTTGAACTAAGATGTGATCTTGTTCTCTTAATTGCATCAACAACTTGATTGTATACCCAAATCTTCAGTCATACGGATCAGGATGTGAACGCGAGTTTTGCCGTCTCTTGGTATTTACTTTTGAACTATGATGTACTTTTGTTCTCTCAATTACAACAGCAACACATTAATCCCCTAGGTTTCAGCCTTCCGGTTGGGAAAATAGATGAAAATGTTAATTTATAATTACCTGTCTTCTTGCTGAAGCTGCAAGCACACTCAGCGCTGAAAGTGTATGAAACTCAAGTTTCTTTTGGTCTGTTCAGACAGCAAACAAGCAGACCGCCTTGCAAGAAATAAAAAGCGGATACATCATAGCCCAGATTTCTGCACAGAGGCTTCTAAAGACTCTCATTGTCCTTTTTCAATTAAGACATACATTGTGCTGCCTCGTGCTATATCGTGAAAGAAAAGGCCTTTTGAGTTGTTATGAAACGTGTACATTTAAGAATAGATTATGTAATAAAGACTAGTAAGTGTTTTTTTTGATACTGTTTAGTGGGTTTATTAAAACTTCAGGAAGAAGAAGGATTTATAATACACGCCCAATTGCTACAGGGATATTTGCTCAGTAATGCCTAATTAAGAGATGGAGTGAGTATCTTCTTGTGAAGGTTACAGAGATTTTAAAGGTGTACAGTGCAAAGACAAAAAAGTTCGATTTTTTAGATTCCAAAATCATGGTTTGGTTGACACCTCAACATTCATCTTTTCTTGTTGATAAAATTCACTGAAACTCTCGCCATGCGTTAAGTAACTGAAATAACTAAAGATGCAACTGTCAGTCGTCGGAGACAAAACCAAACTCAAGAAAGAATGCTGAAGACTTGCATCTTAATGTAAGCATGGTAAATAAGTTTCTTAAGAGATATCAAGCTCGAAATACTACTGAAAGAGCTAAAGGGTCAGGAAGAACTAAGTCGCTCAACGAGTGCAGTAAGAGGGTTATCAAGAAAGCTATACAGAAAGAAAGACCTACTACTTTTGTTTCCTTGCAGCGTAGCCTGCCAAATAAAGTAAGTACGAATACCATTAGCAGAACAATCCATGGTCTGGGCTATTATATGAGAGTTGCAGCAAAGAAGCCATTCTCGTTGAGCGGACATGCCAAAAAAAATGGCTGGCTTTCACCAAAGCACACAAGGATTGAACCGTTGAAAAGTGGAAGGAGGTCATTTGGACGGATGAATCCAGTGTCAAGATTGGCAAAAAACATCCAACAGGCAAGAGCTTGGAGATAGTCCAAAGAAAAGAACAAAAAGAACTGCTCAAAGCCCTCCTTCAAGAGTGGAAGAACCAGTCTTATGGTTTGGGGCATATGTGGTAAGATCAAATCTGAATTGGTACCCATGCCTAAGAACAAGAGAAAAAGTAAAGGTTTAATAGACATTGTCTATAAGCCTGTTCTATTGGATCTTTATAAACGATTTCTAAGAGTAGAATTGATGGAGGATAATGCCAGAATTCATACTGCCAAAGCAGCAAAAGATTGGAGGGCTAAAAAGATGGACTGGTCTATTTATTCCCCTGATCTCAACCTCATTGAAAATATTTCGTGTGTGATGAAGCAACGCTTTCATGATCTATAGGAAGAAATAGAAAAATAAGAAAAAACCAAAAAAAAAAGAAACAAGACAATGCTAAGAGATGCTTGGAATAGCATCTCAGTCCATTTTCTCGTCAGGTTGATTGCAAGTATGCCAGTATGCATGAGGAAAGTGATTGTTGACAAAGGTGATCTAATTAACACATAGATATATAATCAAATAAAAAATGCTTTTAACCTCGCTTTTGCACATATTTACAATATACACATGTAGTATCGTATGATGCGAGAACTGAAGGCATGTTTGACTAAAAGAAAATACTGACCAACCAATATGTAAAACGGGATCCATAACATGAGTTTATACGCTGTCACTGTTCTCTCTGACTTATGTTTTCGTGAAACAAACAGAGAATGGTACATTGTTTTCTCTGACTTATGCTTTATTGAGACAGAGAATGGTATATTGTTTTCTTTGATTTATGAGGAAAAGGAAAAGGAAAAGAAGAACATTTTTATTAAACATGCTTTGGTGAAAGCAGGGTATGAGGCATGTTGTCATAAGATTTTCTTTTTCGTTTTCTGATGCTTGACTGCACGAAGACTTCATCATTCAAGCTTGCTAGCCATTCCTATAACGGTTGCTTAGTTTATGTTTTTGATGTGATAGTTTGCCTTAGCATATTTACCTTGAGCTGAAACAAAGTGAGGACTGCATTCTCCAAGTGTACTCCAATTAGCCTTTCATCGTTGGGTATACAGATTTCGGCTTCTTTCTTTGCAACACAATAATCTTCTTGCTGGTACAGCCGACAAACGGTACCCGACCAGCCTACAATAGATGTGTTAGCAACGTCAACAAGATGCAGTCCTTATTTGATATTACCGGCCCATGTAACACACAAGCTGTCATTTTCTACGCTAAATGAAGACTTCAACGTCTTCTGAAGACATTGAGCTAGCCGCAGAGTCTTTGATTCTTGCTTTTGCAAGGTGGCTTGGCTAGCATCACTAGTCTTAAACTCCCAGAAAGAGAGCTCCTGGTCATCATCGCCCATGACCTTTAGGTCAATTTTCCTCCCGTTGTGATTAGTTTTTCTTGTAGAAGAAGAGGCAAGAGGAAAAGAGGAAGAGCTTGAAGCGAAAACGCTACTTGTGCTGCCCGAGTAGTTACTTTGATTGTACTCGAATGTTGGCTTTGTTGCAGCCGCAGCAGTTTCTCCAATTGCTATCTTCAATGAGGAGCGACGAAACACGACTTGCAGCAATCGCTTGACCCAGGCAACATAGTCAGCTTCTTGCAAATTGTCTTCATTCTTTTGCTTGACTATGGTGGTGATAGCATCGATCAACTCATAGGCTTTGGCCTCCAGGGAATTCTCTTCTTCTTCTTCAAACTCAGCTCGTTTGAGAAGCACATGCTTCCTTGCTGCGCCAAAGCTTGCTTGGACTTGACGGGCAAAATCCTGGCAAAGCTCTCTCAACTTTGCTTCATCTTGTTCTGTGAGATTGCTAATAGTTGACAAGTTATACCAGCTGTCAAAATGACGAGCTGGTATATGCTGTCGGAAGTAAGCTTCAAAATCGGCATCCACTAAGTCAACAATTCTTGACAAAGACAACTTGAGCACCTCCTTCTCAAGACAAGACAAACCAGTATATCCTTCCAAAAGGTTGATACTCAGCTTATCAAGTGCTGTGCAGACATCATCGGAATCACTTGACTTCAAAGCATCAATCTGTTCTTGCTTTTCACCCAAAAAAGCAGGCAAATCTTCGGACTTCTTTTCTTCAAGAATATAAAGCCATTGAAACAGTATGGAGCGGATGTCATTACTGTCGCAGACCTACAAACGCGTTTGGTAAGTTAAAACCAAAACTAAAAAACAATGAACTGCATTACTTACTTTCAACTTCTTCCAGACATTTATGTCACAGGTGACACGGCCCTCAGATGACATGCCTGGACGATACTGTTTCAGCACAGCAATAAAACGATCTCTCCATGCTTGCATTAGCTGCAGCAAAGTGAGTTCCTCACTACCAACTAAATCGGAATGCCTTTCAACAAACTCCGCCAAGGTTGGATCGGAGGCAGTCTTGACATAACGTCTTAATTCCCTTCCTCCAGGATACATTTATGATAGCTGGGTTTAAGACAGAGAGAAGTATAACAACAATAAAAGCAGTGAATAGTAGTTGAGTAGAATGAGTAGAGAGCAGTATAATAGCAACAAAAGCAGTGGATAACAATTAAGAAGAAGTGAAGAAGAGTAGAAAGAAAACAAAAAAAAGGCTGATTCTTGGTACATGGACCAAATACACAGATTAAGAGCTCCGAAATCAAAAAGAATAACGTTTCGTTAGGGAGGTTGGCAAGTTATTAGAGAGGTTGGCAAGTTATTTTGCATTTTTTCCTTTTTAAAAATATGAAACATACACACTTGACGTTACACAAAAGGTTTTTGTCTTTTTGCCAAATTGGGTTTTAAAATGTACACATCGCAAGTTTAATGTTGCAATACCGAAGGTGTTAAAAGCTCTTATTTTAGGGCTGACTTGATATTTAACCTGCGGAAACCAATTATAGCAAATGAAAGCTCTTCAAAATTGATTATCCGCGGAAAATGGAACCTCATTTTATGTCGAAAATTTCAACTTAAAATGAGGTTTCACTTTTCGCAAGATTTCAAATGTAAGGTTCAACCTGCCATATAAGTCAAAAATACATGTAAACTTTTTTTTTGCCAAACTCTCTAATAAGTTTGACTGTTTAAGTTTACCAAATAAGTTAATACTCCGTTTTTATTGATCTTTTTAACGAATAAGATTGCAATATTAAATCTCGAAGACTGCTCGATTTGGATATAACCCTCCCTTCAAAGCAACAGTTCAATATGAAAGCAGTTAATTTCAACTTGATAACAAACGCGTTCTCAACTTCACTTTGTTATACGCGTTTTTCCTCACCTTTTAATATCGGATTTTTAAATTGATAATCTATGCATTTTAACCAAATTGAGAAATAAAAAAAAAATTTTTTTTCTAGAGGGTGAGTGATTCAAGCAGTTTTCTTTTTTCTTTTTTTTCTCCTTTATTCTTTTTACCAAATCGAAATTCTACATAATATACCATGTTTAGCGGGAAGGGAAAAGGCAAATCGAATGAAGACAGAAATAGCCGAAACGATATAATTGAAGAGATTGATATGAAAGATGTACATAAAAACATGCGATCTCGCTCTACATCTTCTGAAAATAAGGACACTGGATATCCTGAAGAAGTCAATCGAGTTTACAGCCGAGGACAATCAGGTTCGATTGGCGATATCATTGATGATAAACCTCAACTTCAAAGAGGTTTAAAGGCTCGTCATGTAAAGCACAGCTTTTATTTTTATTTTTGACAAGAGCTGACATGTCAATATTTATTTTAGTTGACAATGATCTCATTGGGTGGTACAATTGGTACTGGTCTGTTTTTGGCATCTGGTGCATCTGTAGCTAATGCTGGTCCTGGTGGTGCATTGATTGCTTATGCCATGATTGGTATCATGGTTTTCTTCATGATGGAATGTTTGGGTGAAATGGTAATTGAAGAGGAAAAAAAAAAGGATTATAAGAGGAAATATTCCGTCTTACACACAAACATTCTCTCCTTATAGGCTACTTTTCTTCCTATTTCTGGTAGTTTCAACAACTATGCCGGTAGATTCATTGATCCTGCCATTGGTTTTGCTTTAGGTTGGAATTATTGGTAAGGACACTAGAAAAGAGATTAGAAGAACATGCGTATTGATAGATGGAGTTAGGTACAATTGGGCTGTCACTGTTGCTGTTGAATTGGTAAGTTTGCATAGGTAGAGCGTTTATTTTGAGTCTCACGATGTGTATCATAAAATAGACTGCTGGTTCAATGGTGATGGCTTATTGGGCACCTTGGGTACCCGGTTACGTTTGGTCTATCTGTTTCCTTGTTATCATTCTAAGTCTCAACTTGTTTTCTGTTAAGGGCTATGGTAAAGTATACGAATTGATCATAACAAAAAGAGAGAGAGAGAGTTCAGGATGCATACTGAACAGATGGGTATAAATAGGTGAGGCTGAATATTGGTTTGCTTTGATCAAGGTATTGACTGTCATTGTCTTCATTATCCTTGGTATTCTTGTGGATACTGCTGTTTTGGGTGGTGTATATTACGGTGTCTCCAACTTTAACTATGGCGGTGTTCAAGGTCTTGGCGTCCTGACCACTTTCTTGACTGCTGGTTTTTCTTTCCAAGGTACTGAATTGATTGGTGTTGCTGCTGGTGAAAGTGAAAACCCCAGAAAGAATGTGCCTCGTGCTATCAAACAAGTATTCTGGCGTATTCTCTTGTTCTACATCCTCTCTATCCTTATGATTGGCTTGATCATTCCCTATGACGACCCTAAGCTCTTGAGTAGTGATGTGACCAACATCTCTGTCTCTCCCTTCACCTTAGTCTTCATCAAGGCCGGTATTCCTCCTGCTGCCCATGTGATGAATGCCGTCATCTTGACTACTGTCTTATCAGCTGGTAATTCCGGTCTCTATGCTTCCAGTCGTACTTTATTGGATTTGGCTAACGAAGGCAAAGCACCCAAGATTTTCAGAAAGATCACCAAGAACGGTATTCCTATCTACTGTGTTCTCTTGACAGCTGCTATTGGTATGCTTGCCTTCTTGACTTCATTGTTTGGTAACGGTGTTGTGTATAACTGGTTGATGAATATCTCTGGTATTGCTGGTTTCATTGCTTGGTTGGGTATTGCTGCTGCTCATTGGCGATTCCGTAGAGCCTATGTTGCTCAAGGTTACAAGGTATCTGATTTGCCTTTCAAGGCCAGATTGTTCCCCTTGGGTCCTATCTTTGCCTTCTGTGTCTGTCTCTTTGTGATTGTTGGTCAAGGCTATAATGCTTGGTCTGCTGTTCCTGTGAATCCTTCTGATATCATTGCTGCCTATATTGGTGTTCCTGTTGTGTTGATATTCTATTTAGGATACAAGATCACTAAGAAAACAAAGGTTATCCCTTTGATGGAAGTTGATCTTATTACTGGTCGTGAAAACATTGGGTAAGTTGAATTTTTTTTGGTGTAAAATCAAACTAACAAGTCATATACATTAGCAACGGTGGTGATTCAGATGATGATAAGAAATCAGATCCTCTTGAAGGCGTCAGTATCTTTAAGCCAGCTACATGGAAGCGTATTCCTTCTAATTTGAAGTCTTGGAGAGATGCTTTCCATAACTAGACAACTGTATGCTGTACTTGTATTTGTAAATATCCATGCATTTTAGACACCCTCAAAAAAAATTCATAAAGAAAATAAGAGCAAGGCTCTTTTCGATTTTTTTTTTAGACTTATGCTTACTACTCTATTTCCCCTCCCTCTTTTTTTTTTCTTCATAATAAAAACTATATCTCAATTGTATTTTTCCTTTTGTGAGTATGAATGCGGCCTATGTATGTGTTGTTGGTTTCGTACAGACTGCTTCATGTAGCTTCAGGAAGAGGTGTTTTTCTTTAAGAATTATCTAGAGCACATACATTGGGATGTATGGTAAATAGCATAGCTAACACACGATTTTTTTTTATCACTCTATCGTATTGGTCTAGATTGGCTTTGATTCATTTGCTGCAAAAAAAAAAGATTTATCATGCATTAGTAGATGGTTTATGCTGTCATTTGCACATGGCAGATTTCAAACATCAATCAGCAGTTCTAATGAACATCAAATAGCAGCTATGTGGGAAACTTTTAGCGCACACATACTAATCCTAATTAAAATGGCTGCTTATTCCAAATACTCTGTCTCTCGAGGTAATTCATTGCAGATATCATGTGATTCTTGTGACCAAGCCTTCTTTGTCATTGAATTTACTGCGTTTGACTCTATCCATAGGATCCAGTTTGGGAGATATCTTTAGCCTTTGTTGATGATTCATGTTTCAATTTCCTCATGGTTATCGATAGGTAGCATGATGTATTAAGAGACAGAAGTTCAGAGTATTTGTCTAAATGATCAAGTAGTTCTTTAGAAAAAAAGGTCCATGCTGAAGTGGTCCCTTTCTCAGCAATTCTGGCATACTTTAGCTACAGAGCTTTATTTTTGGGCAAATGAAATGCTTCACTCATGTAGTTCATGGCCATCTTCAATGAAAAAAAACCTGTGTTATGCTCATTTAAATTGAACGAACATGGTGTTTTAGGCATGCTCTTTAGAGGGGGGGGGTCTTTTGAGAAGCGCAGATGGATGTTTGCCATTTGAGATTATAGGCACTGTAGGATGGAGATGAAATCGCCTTTTTCCAAATTAGGTAAATCGCATGCATGAACCCAAAGGACTTGACTTACGGGGGATCAGATCAAAGCCTTTGCCTTAAGAAAAAGATCTCGGCATGATAGACGTTTCTTCACATGGATTGTATTGAACGCATTCATAGCATTCGATCCAACATATCATCTCTATAGGTAAAAGATGAGTCACTTTTTAAGAACGCGACTGAGATAAAACGCCACTTTTGTAGCCTTCTTTTTTTTTTTTTTAAACGATGTCTCAAACGAAAAAACAACTCATTGGTCCTGCAGAAGAAGAGATCCGTACATTATTATCTCAGTCAGGCGATCCTCTCGAGGCCATTCGAGTGATTCAAAAAGACTATGGACTTGATTTACCCGGTATAGATGACATGTATCCTCTGCTTGATTTATGTGGTTGTAGTCGTCTTGAGATTCACAGTGCCTGTCTATCTGCCTTAAATAAGGCGATTGTCAACCATATTGAGCAACCTGATTTCCAGCTTGAAAAGTAAGATGACCATTCGCTTATACAGTCAACTTACTATACCTCTTAGTTTCTATGATCTGTTTGAAAAGACATTTCCATATATCCATACTCCATTGATGCAGCCCATTCCAATGGCCCTCTTAAAGAAGTTTGAAAAGCATATTGGAGAAGACGTGATTGAGAAACTGAAGAGTGATATGGCTGTATTTGACAATTGCCCGATGAACATCAAGCAGCGTGTTTGGAAACAAGATGAATCTTTCTTTCAGCAGACCATGATATCTCTCTTAAACGATTATCACCATGATGAATCATTACAGACATTAGCACTCAACTTGAAACCAGATAGCTATCAAGAAGTGATTGAAGAAAGGCAAGTAAGATGAGTTCTTTGTCTGTATTTCCATTAATTAGGATCCCATAGACGCACACATCCTATTGTTCTAAGAGTCATGAGTACCATTGGAGAAGATCCTCAGATCTACCGTATGTTTATCGATATGATTCGTGTTGTATTTGAAGCAACACCTTATTCCAGTCTATGTTCATTGCGTGTGGATGTACTGATGAATTTTCATGATATGGAATGTCTTCAGGTCAGAGATGGTGACAATAGGATGATATTTAATTGACATGTAACATGTCTAGGTATTGGATGTCGATCGATGTCATCAGTTGATTTGGTCTCTGGATAGCTGTGTGCGTAATCAGAACATGGATGAGACAATTATTGAAAAGATCAAGGAATGCTTTGACAATGTGCGAAATGGATCTTATCTTTATGCGTAAATAAGGGAATCACCTTATAAGAAATATTGACTGATTTCTATCTTAGTGACTTTGCTATGGTGCTGATGGATCCTTTGATTTCCAACTTCTTGGCATCCACTATTGTAAAATGGCTGAGAAACAATGTGGAAAATAATCTGCAATTAGACAATCTAGAAGAATTGACCAATTACAATGCCAAATTACTCAATCTAGCTGAAAATGCACCTAAAGCAGTTGCCAACAATACCAAAGTACCCAAGCTAGATAAAGACCTCAAGGAGAATTACTGGAATGCTATCTGTAAAATCATGCTGGAAGAAGGACATGATCGTTCTTATGTCATGTCTGATAAGATTGCCAATGTCATGTTACCTCTCTTGAGACGCACAGACATTGCCCGTAAGGTATTTGTTCATTACTTGGTTGACCGTACATTTGAAGGCGACATAGGCACACTCAGTCGATGTCTGCCTCTCTTGCTTCAGACCTGGCCATCCAGTGAAGAAGAAGAAGGGATTGTGTATCGAGAGACCTATCTGAGCTTTGTCAAGACCATGTTGGATATCATCATCAAACGCTACTTGGTTCATTGTGTGGCAGAAGCTCAATGGAGACAGGTGGTGATGGAAGGCTTTTTGCTGCATGTGGTTGCCTGGGAGAGTAGAGTACATGAACAGCTCATTCGTTTCTTGATTGAGTACTTTATGGATCCAAAGATCTTGATCAAGTTAGGACCCCAGGTTGGCATATTGGTTGAATGGGCCGATGTCATGGTGACACATGGTGCTAAGGATGACAAGGTAAGTTTATTTATGATTTCAGTCATGAATCTAACGTTGAATTAGCATACGAAATCATTCAAGGAACTCTATACCTATTTGTTGTCAAGATCAAATAGTATATTGAATGGTGAATTTAGAATAGCGCCTGCTGCAGTTATCCGGTTCTGTACTTCATAAATAAACAATGGTTCCACAATGATGCATTATTGACGAATTTGACACCTTATGTGTGTGTGTGTGTGAAAATATGAGAGTAGTCATGATTACGAAACCCCTTTTCTAATTGACTATAAAATAAAAAGAGGTTGTGAACAAGAATTAGAGATCATTCAAGATGCTTTTCTCTCAATTGACTCTATTTTTGGTTGCTTTTATCAGCATTTGTTCTGCATCAGCTCGCTTTCAAATCCGTAGTCCTAGAACATCAGGTCTTTTAGGCTTCAAGTACGACAAGAAGCCCTTCTTTGGTGGCAAATGTAGCGAAACTTATGACAAATACCTCAAGGTGCAAAGTTCAGGAGAAGGTGTTCATTTCAAGTTAACAGGCTGTACTGATGAAGGCTACTGTCATTTGAAGATCACCGACGGTGATTATAAGGGATACTGTCTCGGTGGACAAGAAAGACCCGAATCTCAAAGCTGTACTGGGTATGAAAACAACATTTACAAGCTAAATATGGATTTCACTATCTCTACTGTTGGTGGTCTCTACCTGGGTTTGGGTAATGAATATGCTGATGACTGTGATAAGTTTCATTATGTGAAATTAAGCCAAGAAAAGTTCCATTGGGTCATTGAGAAAGACAAGGATTTTGCTGATTATGATGATTATGAAGATTATTATTATGATGATTATTACCATCCTAGAGGTGGTGCACAGAGAGTGATTCATGGTTGTCATTAAATTAATAAAATTATGCTGTCAAATTTAAAAAAAAATTAAAAATGAACCGGACAAAAGTAACACAATCCCGGTATGCAACTCTTCTGATTGGACCCATCTTAGATTATTTTAAACAACGCTGATGTTTGGTTGACCGGAAGGGGTTGTCATGAATGGATGCGCAAGGTGTATAGACAAGTTCCTCCTTTCTTTTCTTCAAGGCACATGGCTAGAGTAAGTAAAGAAGTCCATGTTTAGGCTGAATAGGAAGCAGACAGAACAAGAGAGAATAGGCAGATGGATTGATAAACAAAAAGAAAGAGAGAAAAGTTATCTATTGAATTCCTTGATGGATTGAATCTACACACCTATCCATCCATCCATCCATCCATCAGAAACAACGCAGAGAGAGAAAATGATGGACTGTAGAATGACCCTATAGTTTAGAACAGACGATACATATAACCCAAAAACGAATGTCAACATCTGATTCAACAACGATGCGATGAACACCATCTGCCTTATTCTTGTTTCTCTATGCTTACAAGATAAAAAACTTGGACAACTTATGTATTTTTCTCTTTTAGTACACCGAATATCAGGTGGTTGGACGTAAGCTCCCCTCCGCTCAGGAAGTCGCTCCCAAGCTCTTCCGTATGCGCATTTTCGCTCCTAACGTTGTTGTTGCAAAGTCCCGTTTCTGGTACTTTTTGAAGAAGCTCCGTAAGGTCAAGAAGGCTGCTGGTGAGATCGTTTCTGTCAACGTTGTATGTAAACCCCAACTTAAAACTTAGATCCTTAAACTCACACTTTATGTGTAGATTCACGAAAAGCGTCCTGAACAAATCAAGAACTTTGGTATCTGGATCCGTTACGATTCTCGTTCCGGTACTCACAACATGTACAAGGAATACCGTGCCTTGCGTCGTGTTGAGGCTGTTGAACAATGTTACCAAGACATGGCTGCTCGTCACCGTGCTCGTTTCAGATCTGTTCAAATCATTCGTGTTGCTGAAGTCAACAATGCTGATGTCCGTCGTCAATACATCAAGCAACTCTTGACTCCCAAGCTCACTTTCCCCTTGCCTCACCGTCTTGCCAATGTTGACAAGAAGCACCGTGCTCTCTTTGTTGCCAAGCGTCCTACCACTTTCTATTAAACAGCTTTTATTTTTTTTTAGTAAGGAAAATACGCGTTTAATAAAAAAAAAAAAAAGAATTATATCATTATGTAAAAATTAAGATATTGCCTTATAAGAACTTTTTACAAGTGCTATTCATTCCTGCAACATTTGGTGTTTCACAAAGAGTTTAGTAGTGATGATAGGTCCAAATAACTTTTTTTAGTATGACAAGAAAACAGAGTATGTCTGATACCATCTGATGTATCAGGTCATCTGACTGTCTAAATTAAATCGAACGTTGTCAGATTGATAGACCTATCCCATGAGCCTAAATGAACACTACTTTGTTCCTCAAGGCGATTTGACCCGATGTAATCATGCGAAATGAGTGAATTCTAAACCCAAAGAGGCATTACCAAATAAGGCATATTTCTTTTACTCAACAAATCATCAGTCGAGAATAAACGCCTTTGAATAGATTGTTGTACACAGAGGAGAGACATGCATCAGTCCATTCCTAGTTTATGTGTCACACCTTAGAGTAAGTTTATAGAAACCATACATAATGTATTTCTTATCGAGAAAGAAAGAAAGAGAGAGAAAGTAAGCGGAATTTCAAACAGAATAGACTTTATTTTTCTAGAATAAACTGACTTTGTATTCATAAAGAAAGAGAGAGAAAGGGATCTACATATTTCTTACTGTTCCATTCAAACATTATATACTTTTGTAGGAAAAATATGCCCTTAAAGATATCATTTGTTTTTGGTTAAAATACAAGAACACAAGAAAAAGAAAAAATAGAAGATAGAGAAAACAAGATTAAGCGTGGACTTGATGGAATCAATGATTGGCTGAGTTGATTGGTGTGAGTTGTACTTTGTGATCTTGAACTGTCTTGTTTATCAACAATAACCACATGTTTCAAATGATTGGCTATGTTTACCATTGCTTGAGTAACTTGCCTTCAACTATATAAATCCCTTTTAGAGTCAATTTATTTTCACTATCTTCTTTCTTCTAATGTCTTTTGAAGAGCATAAAACAATTAATATGGAAGAGGCTTCAAGCCATGATCAACATGCCTTGGATGCACTTGAACGTCGTCGTATTGCTTTAGATGAGGTAAAGAAAGAGAGCATTAAAGGTATTCAACAAGACATAACTCTTAGTTTATTAGATTGACAATGCTAAATTTGGCTGGTTCCATATTCGTGCTTGTATTGTCTCTGGTATTGGTTTCTTTACAGATGCCTATGATATCTTTGCTATCAATCTGGTCTCTGCCATGATTGGTTGGGTCTACTTTCAGAGCAATAACAACAAGACACCCTATAATGTGGATACGGCCATCAAGGTCTCTTGTTCAGTCGGTACTGTGATTGGTCAACTTGGTTTTGGTTATCTTGCTGATCGTGTGGGTCGTAAGCGAATGTATGGTGTTGAACTGATGATCATTATCATTGGTACTGTTGGTCAAGCCCTTGCCGGTAATGGTCCTGCTGCTTCCTTCTGGGGTGTCATTACCTTTTGGCGTGTGATTGTGGGTATTGGTATTGGTGGTGATTACCCTCTCTCGTCTGTCATTACCTCTGAATTTGCTACCACCAAGCGTCGTGGTGCCATGATGGCTGCTGTCTTTGCCATGCAGGGTATTGGTCAACTCTCGGCTGGTATTGTGGGTTTGGTGGCCACGGCTGCCTTCCAGAGTGCTATCAAGGCAGATCAGACCAAGTTGGATTATGTCTGGCGTATTGTGATTGGTATCGGTGCTCTTCCTGGTCTCTGTGCTCTCTATTACCGTCTGACCATTCCCGAAACACCTCGATTCACAATTGATGTTGAACAAAAGGTCGAAAAGGGTATTCAGGATGCCAAGGCCTTTATCGAAAAGGGTGCCTCTTCTGGTGATTACACTGATAATCTGGCTGTTGCCCGTACCGAGACTTCTCCTAAAGCTTCCTGGGCTGATTTCTGTCATCACTTTGGTCAATGGGAGAACATGAAGGTCTTGATTGGTTGTGCCTATTCTTGGTTTGCCCTTGATGTGGCCTGGTATGGTCTTGGTCTCAATAACTCCATTATCCTCTCTAACATTGGGTTTGGTGGTGGTACAGATGCCTACCAAGCTGTCTTCCGTGTCTGTGTCGGTAATATCATCATTAACCTGCTTGGTTCTGTTCCTGGTTACTGGATCTCTGTCTTTACGATCGATAAGCTGGGTCGTAAATTCATTCAGATCATGGGCTTCACTATGTTGACTATCATGTTCATCATCCTTGGTTTTGGATACCACAAGATCTTGGAAACATCCTATGTACTCTTTATTGTGCTCTATACTATCACTCAACTGTTCTTTAACTTTGGTCCCAACACCACTACCTTTATTGTGCCTGGTGAATGTTTCCCTACTCGTTACCGTTCAACAGCCCATGGTATCTCTGCTGCCTCTGGTAAGGTTGGCTCTATCATTGCTCAAGTTGGTTTTGGTCTGTTGAAGGATATTGGTGGCAGTAATGCCTGGATTGACCACTTGTTGGAGATCTTTGCCTTCTTTATGTTGACTGGTCTTGCTTCTTCCTTCTTGATTCCTGAGACTAAGGGTAAGAGTCTTGAAGAACTTTCAGGTGAACTTCCTCCTAGAGAAAAGGTGGAAACTGATCAAGTCAAAGGCACCTATTAGAATTCTATTGCCATTACTTTCTTAATCTTAATAATAAAATAGAGACTTTTAGTGTAACACTTTTTTATTCAAACTCTAGGGTTACTCAAACCCGTCAATGAGACGTAAATCAATCTAAAATTCCATCTCCTATTTCTATGGCAGTACACGTTTAAATGACGTTCATTACAAAACAGTAATTCATTCAGGGGTAAACTATAGCCAGAGAAACAAGTCCCGAAATGACCAATGCATTTTTAAGATTTAGAGTTTTTTTTTATGACACATGTATCTATTTTTTATTTTCTACAGTCAGTGTAACCTTTAACTGATTTGGCGGGAGGCGTTACCTAACTTACTCCTTTCTAAGGGTGATACAAAAAGAGAGACTCTTGTCATTCTTCTTTTATCCGAGTCTTTTCTAAACAATCCATGACATCCTTTTCCCTTTTAAATCTATTCTCTCACATACCTATATGAATGACGTTGATGCTTCACACATGGGCGTATTCAATGTCCGTAAATTGACATTATGTACTACCTTAAATTCAGGCACCAAAAAAAGAGAGAGAGAATTCTACAATTAGAAATCAGGTTACCTTATTGTTTGTTAGCCTTAGACCAGATATGGAAACAATAAAAAGGAGTAAAAAAAAATTTTTTTTTTGTGTGCTGCGCGTAAAGAGAGAGAGAGAAATCATGATGGGAATTTCCTTATTTTAATGAATATATTAAGAGATTAACCTAGTAAAGAATAATAAGGAGGTAAAAAGTTGAAGAATTGTTTCATAAAATGATGGAATGCTTAAAATGAGATGAATAGAGAAAAAAAATTTTTTTTTCTTTTACTATCAAAGTAAAAAAAAAATTTTTTTTTCTTTTTTTTTTTTTTAGTTTCGAATTGGATTAGGCTCAATATAGACCACAGAAGCCAAATCTCGGAAGGAATCAATAAAGATGGGTGTGTGTCTGAATCTTCCAAAGCCCTGTAAGGCCTCAAATTCATCTTGTGTCAAATGAAGTTCTTTCAGTGGTGGTGATTGGCATAATTGATCAAGTGACATTTTATCATTTCGTTGTGGTCCTTCTTCATCACTCGATTCAGCTGAGGGGGCAAAATCGGGTGTTGTTTCTGGTTCGTATTTCAGACATTTTGATGTCTTACTACGCGTCAATTTATGAGTTTGTGTATGTTGCATCATATTGTCGAATCTGCTAAACTTGCGAGTGCAACCAGGCATGATACACAAGTAAGGTTTCTATCATCATGTTAGTTCTCAATCAGATCTATCTGGTGCTTCTCTCTATTACCTCTCCAGTATGTTTGCTATCATAGAGAATGAGTTGTCTAATCATCACATTCATTTCTGTTACTTACCGAGTATGTCTTGCTAAATGTTCTGAACGAGTAAAGACCATCTGACAATCGCCGTAACCAGTACATCGAAACACCTTGGGTCTTGCCGAGCGTGATTTCTTTGGCATAGAAGGTGAAGTAGGCATTCCTTTCTTTAATTTTATATGATGTATTAGAAAAAAAAAAAGAAAAAGAAAGAAAGAAAAAAAAAATAGGGTTAATTCTTTTATGTCGGACATCATTCAATAGGGCGGGATTTCAGGTACATAAAATGACATGCGTGTTCACCAATCATCTTGAGCGGACATTCAAACACTTTTTACCACTGTTCTAAGCATTGAAACAAAAAGGAGAATTATCATCAGGCTTTAATCATATGAACATGGGTTATTTGTACAACTAAATTTAATCTAGACTTTCTATCCGAAATGACTGAAATCCATTTTCAGTTGAATGGTGGGCTGTTTACTCTCATGAGCACGCTGTTGTTGTTCTCTTTGTTGTAACTTGTGTTGCCTTTCTTGTGTGGCCATGATACTGTATCTCACTGCAGACTCAAGCTTGTTCTTGACATCATCCGGAAGCCTCGAAACAGTTTCCCTAAAGCCAATGGGTGTACTGGTGGCAATCGATAACACATGGACCACAGTGGCTTCATGCACCTTACTTTCCTGTCCACTGTAAGGTGGTTCATCCAACAGATAGGTGAGTGTGGGTAAAACAAGATAGAGAACCATGGTCTCTAAAAGACAAAGATCAGTCTATCATCTTAACATCATCCAAATCTTACTTTGCTCCTCTTGAACTCCATGCGCCAATGAGAGAAGTGTCTTGATATCTTCATCCAGGGCATCCATATCACTTTCCGAAAAGTCCGCTTTTTTGTTCCTGAATTGCAAGATACGTGTTATCACTGAAGGCATGGTTACATTCGTTACCACTTGGCCTAGTGTGGTCAGACTACTGACATGGTTCTTTTCTGAAAGACTGATAAAGTTGCGAAGACATTGATGTGCAGTAACAAAAAGCTATTTTGTTGCTTAGTATACTTAATTAAAAGAAATCATCAGTGCCACAAACCTCTCTGTCATCTGAATTCAATGCTCGGCTCAAAACATCCACAAACAAACCTCTTCCTTCACTATCTCGAAGGGCTGCTTGAGGACAGCCTGTCATGATCAATACAACAGCAAGCATTCGATTCTTTTGAGAGATAGCCAGACTAGGATAATTTAGATATGAGTTTGACATCAAATGTTTACTTACTTGAAGAAATCATCTAAAAGGAGATGGGTGGTTGCACAAATAACCCTTGCTAAAGCATGAATAAGATCTGGCGATAAATCTCTTTCGAAACTGTGAAATACAGCTTTCAGGGACACCAGCACGCGAGGCGCCAATGTCATACTGTATTCAGCTTCAATCAAGATCCGACTGGTCAGATGAAAACAGACAGCCAGCAGATCAACGCGATAACGAGCAGGTGCAATCGTCACAACAAGAGATAGCGTGTCCAGTGAAGACCCTAACAGAAGCAACCGTTGTTCAGTCGAATGGGTGGCTGGTCTACCGACTGGTTTCTTGGAAAGTTCTGGAAGGTGCTGCAGAAACACATTCATCAACAGACGCATCACGTAATACAGCTTGGTGGTAGCAGGAAAGGCATCAGGATCAAGTGTTACATCCATAAGCTGAAGCTCGCTGTCGTCTTCTAGATCACTGCAGAGATAATCGGAACCATAACTCTGAATCAAGCGCTCCATGATATCAATAATAATATGCTGAATTCGGCAACTCTCTGTCTGTACTAACCGGTCAAACACGTTCATCAGCTCCAGGAATAATGCTTTAGGCACAAATTGTTTACCGCCCAAAAAGGGGTGAATGAATGTTTTGAGTGCATTGAGACAAATAGGAAGGGCCGAATTGTCATACCGACCGGCGCTTGAACTTGAGATGCGTGAAAGACTCTCGATACAGAGACCAAACAGGACAAAGAACAGATTGGACGGCTGGTCATCCAGCTGCTGAGAATCTGGGTTGTTTCGGATAGCCTCCATCATGGAAGGCGTCTGTGTCTCGATCAAGGTAGCGACAGCCTCAATCATCTTCAACCAGGATCTACGGTAATAGGGTAGGACAACATCCTTTGTGGCGGCGGAGTACATCGAGTCAATACCACTGTTGGACGAAGCCTGAATGCGATCGGTTGTGCGACTCGAGAGAGCAACAATGTCCGATTCAAGACGGATACGAGCATAATCCTGAAGGGCCCGTAGCCACATGGGACTGAGGACGGCCACGTTGGGCTGTAGCACTTGTTTCAGATAAGCTTGCTTTTGACTTGCCACCTGCAACTCAGCCCAGGCGTTCAGGACAGACAGCTTCACCATGACAGACGCATGTGAACTCAGATCCTTGACTTCACCCACCCCAGTCAGTTTTGATTCTCCTTTGCAACGATCGAGAGCGGACGTCAAGAGTTTGAGGACACGCCCAAGCTGATAGAGGTCCTTGACAATGCCGCTGCCCACATAAATGGCACAGACCTTGACTGCAGCAGACACGATTTCAGAAGACGAATCAGCTCCAAAGGCAGGTGTGAGGGCAGCACCGATCTGGGCAGAGTATTGCTCGAGCAACAACATGTCTTCCAGGTCAGCGTCTTGCGTACTGGAGAATTTCTCAATCACCATCTGCAACAGATAGATACCAGCCAACCTTAATTCGTTCACATGGGCAGTGGCAGCAGTAAACGAGAGCCGGATGAGATCAGGCACACGGAAGACCAGGTAGTCTCCAATACCAGCCTGTTGACGACGACGACGAGCCTGGATGAGATCGAAATGTTCGCGAATCTGACTGACAGAAATCATCTTGATGGTCTGCTGAAGACATTCAAGTGCAAACAACTGGGTGCGCCATCGCGGAGGTATTTCGACTGTGATAGAGAATTTAGATGTCATGCCTGATGCATCCGCCACCGTGGTTGTGATATCAATGTTGTCTTCATCCACAAAACCGTCTGCATCATCGTCGCCAATATCATCTTCACTGGTTCTCTCAAGGGTATCCGATGCAGGCTCGGTGGATTCAGTCAGGTTCTCTCGGCCGGTGGTACCGGCTACAATGCGCTTGGTGATATTGACCCATATCGAAGGCTCTGCTACTGCTGTCTCCTTGAGCCAACTTCGGATGACGTTCTTGACATCTGAAAGCTGAGGATCCGTATCCAACATCTTGAAAAGCATGTTGTCAAGTCCTGGCTGTGCCGCCTTAAAGACAAGCTCAGAGTCGCGCTGAACCAACTGGTAGAGACAGGTCACGGCAGCTTTCTTCAACGGCAGATGCATGCTTGTGATCTGGCTTTGAAGGTAAGGCACAAGTTCCCGAACGTCGAGGTATTTCGGTGCAAACATCAGGAAATGCTGGATACATCGGATGGCTTCCACATTGACTCGCTCGTCCGGTTCCAACTTGAGTTCCTCGACCATATTGAGACAGAGCTCTCTCACTCTGGAGGATGCCTGCAGCTCAGGACCGAGTGTGCCAATCAACTCATAGATGATGCGGCCAAACTCCTGATAGGCACTAAAGCCAACTGACATGCCTGCATTCGTCACTGCAATCGAGCCACTGCCAGGCTCATGGGTTTCGCTCAGGTAGAGCTTGGCGACCATCCCAAGCGTGCTGTTGACATAACTCGAGAACATCAGACCGGCCGCACTTACGGTCATGGCCATCGCCTCCAAGGCCCATGCATGAACCACCGGATGAGGATCGCTGCTGAGAGACAAGAGGATCCCGACAATCGTCTTGAGGTGAGCAGCAGCAGCCATGCCGCCCACATGGCTGTAGATATACCCAATGGCTAATGCACAGCCAGCACGGACATCAGGGTCTCGGTTGGACACCACAAGATCGACCAGTGTTTGCATCTGCGTGGCAACAAAGGCGCCACCTACAATGGATGTCAATCGACCGATCGTCTCACTGGCCGCGTTTCGAAGGTAGGCATCTGGATGGACGACGACTTCCATCAGGATGTCTTGGATCAACTGGGTCGCTCGTGGGCTGAATGGGATACTGTCTCCCTTTCTTTGTTTGGAAAAGGCCATTGCGTTCTTGAATGATCCCAAGAGGGCCACCGTGACATTGACAAGGACAGCTGCTCGTTTAGGCGAGTTTTTCTCTTGTTTGGGATCCCTGACCATCTTGAGCATCAGTTCAAATGTGGACTCCTGAATCGATGCAGGTTGGTTGACAAAGAGAGTGGCGAAAAGCTCGATACTGGTATCGATGTAGGAGGTAGAGGGCGAAACAGGCTGAGGTATGGGTACTCTCTTCTTCATCTGCTGGGATGTTGGTTGCTGCTGTCGTTGGTTCTTGCTGCCCTTGATCAGATTGGTATAGGCATAAAGCGGATCGAGCTCAAGTGAGCCTACGGTAGGGCGTTCCAGGAGCTCTTCAATACGCTCAAATCTATCTTTTGTCATCCACTCTTTGCCTCTGTTGGCTTCCTCTGCATCGTCTTCAGCCTCCATGGCTACATCAATATGATAACCTTGCATCTTGCTGGTCACACCATAACCATGACCATCTGCGCTGTTCCATACGCTCACAAACTGTCCTGGCACAGTAGCCGTGACCTGTTGAGGCGCGCCTGAAGAAGGCGAGATCTTGTCGGGCTCTATGAAGACTGAGAGAGAATTTCGAAGCAGGCTACTGAGTGAAGACTCATAGGTTGACAAAAGAGGACGGATGATGATGAAACATTGAAAGATGCGTCTTCTCAGGCAATAGAATTGATCAATCAGTCTCGTCTCGTATGGAAGACAGGTGGATAGAGTACTGGGCGCAAAGTGAGCAGGCGCTGTAGCTAAAAATGCCAACGTGTTGTTCAACAGAGCTGCTATTCTCTTGGCAATATCTAAAGTGACAAGGGATTGACTGTTGTGAGCCAAAAAGCTACAGATCGATCCTATCACACATTCACGGGAATGAAACAAGAAAGACCATTCGTGTTCGGAACGAATGGAGTTTGCTTCTTTGCCTGTAGGCTTTGGTAGTGTACTTTTCCAGAGTAGGAGTAATTGGGGTAGATGGATCTTGACAAGGTTAGGACCTAGGCACATCACAGAACCGACCAAGGCCCAAGCTGCTTGAAGCTGAACGCTGGCAATCTTTGGATCCTTATTCACCTGCTTCACTAATTGACTTGCCAAAGACATAGCTCTTGCACTCAGTTCAAACGATGTGTAGATGGGATGAGATGGAAAGACGCTCATGATAGCAGCTACTGTATAGGCATACGCATTTGTCTTTTGAAACACGCGTGTAGTTGCTGTCTGATTTGTAAGGTTGCTTAAACCTTTTTCTAACAAATTGAGCGATTTGGGTAATAGGCGCAATAGATGTGTTGGCACAGAGTCACACACACAACGGATGCACCAAACAGCAGCCATTTGAACTGAAAAACTTGAGTGTGTTAACAATACAAACAAGGGTTCTATCAAAATACCCTAAAGGAAGACATCAATACCATAGGATTTTCAAGATTTTTTTTTTGAATTACCTGTACAGAGTTGGCGGCTCCTTCTAGTTCGCAAAGCAGCTCAGATACTAAGTTTATGACACAAATCAAGATATCTTTACTGGGAGCTGTCTGATTCGCCATCAGCGGTGGCCATTTCTTTATCCAATGAGTCACCAACAGCCGAATAGCATTGGCTTGTCCCTGTTCACTCAACAACTGTTTACCAATTGTGTTGTATAACAAAAAGTTGACTTGAGATCGTAAAAAGGCACCCTCTGAGGCATTGGCCGGTTTACCAGCTTCCAAAATCTCACATAAGATGTGCTTTGAGATGGTTGCAAAATTCGTTTCCACAAACTCGGTACCCAGCAAGACAAACAAGGTGGCATAGGTCTCAATAATACCTGTCTTCAGCTCTCTTGATGCATTGAGTCGATTGTAGCAGGCAGAGAGCTGTGTCAGCATTTCTTCTATTGACATCAACGTCACACTCTTTACTGCGTCCTCTGCCTTTCTATTGGATTCTCCAGTAGTCGCATGTCGTACATTGGGTTTGTTTGGATCCACAGTTGCTGGGGACTGAGTGAATACAAGAAGGGTTGCACATACAGAAGCAATCGCTTTTCTTACTGGGAAAGTCGAATTCTCTAGTGCTTTAAAGCAGTTTTGTAACAGTCCCTCTATATCATGTTGTGAAAATGTCTGCGTTGCATGTTGGATCACTGCTTGTAGACACTATGTGACGAGATATCAAATTCATTAGGGCATTTCCTCTCATCATTGTTTTTTAAAAAAAGTCATTTTCAGCTCTCACTTGTGCACATGCAATCCGCATCACCAATGCTTTGTCCACTAATCCATTCTTCAACTGTTTCATCAAATCTCTTAAAATCTGATCTGTAGCTGCTTTTCCCGCTCCTCTCAATAACAATGTAAATGCTGTAATCGCCTCTAATCGTAGTAACAAAGGATTCTGTGGATTGGGTTAGTTTACAAAGTATTCCCCCCGAAAAATAATATCCTATCTACTCACACTACTGCTCTTGATTGCTTTCAAAAACAAAGTTGCAGTCTCAGCAAACAAGGATAAAATCTATCATATCGTCTTTAATCGTCCGTCCTCTTTCCATATCATCAAAGCGTTACCTTTCCTCCTGAGGTTCCCATAATGGCTCCTGTAGTTGCTATAGCGGCACTGTAGATGCAAATCATAAGTAACAATGATCTAACCTCTTTTTTCCTTATAAACTTACATTCGAGTTTCTTTATCAATATTCTTGTTTGCATTTATCAAACTGTGTAAAGCTGTCACTGTGTCAAACAGCGATCGTGAATCGCCTCGAGTATATAGTAATACATAACATCTTCCAATCAAGAAACGGATGGGTCTTCTTGGTTTGGCAGTGGCAAGAGAAATCAGTCGAAAAAGAGTCTTTTCGATCACAGGTTGAGCTTTTTTCAATACATCCTAATTGCTTGGATCAGACGACGATGGTCATTTTTTTTTTTACAAGTTGTACTCACAACTGAGATCGTCTTGCTCTCGCGTTCTGCTTGAGCTAACCACTGCAGCACATATAGTTCTTGTTTTTCAGTATTCTCGCTAGACTGTAATTTTTGTTCATCTATAATATAAAACTCAGGTATACCATTTGGTATAGGCGCTGCAGTGTTTAATTTTGAGGCTGGTGGCATATACAAATACAATAAAAAAGGAAAAAAAAAAGAAGAAGAAGAGAGAGGGAAAATCCGCTCTGGTGTACCCTATGAAAGAATAAGAAAAAAAAAGCCCTTCAGTGTTACAGAAATCAGTTACCAAGCATTCGGCTTTTTAATCCTAATGCATGCAGGAAAACAGTGCATTTGTGATGTGCAAAAGTTACATGTCAAGAAGATATTAGCTGAGTTTTGCTTCATGTAAGGTAGAGCTGCATACAACCATTTTTGATGTTGCTACTAATTTTTTTCTTTCAAGAAAACAAACAAGAAATGACATCTTAAAGCTTATGATAGAAAATCGCATTACTTATTAAAAAAAGAATGAATGCAGTCAATAGATAGCACTGAGTTAACTATTAATTTAACCTGTCAACTACACTTGACTTGCCCCTTTTTTCTTTCAATTAGAGTCAACATCTAGAAAAAAAAAATCTCTATAATTTTATTCAAAATATCTATTTACATTAATGACCAGCTCTAAATTTAGCGCGTTCAGCTACAAGGCCAGCACCGGGGAAGGATGCCATCTGACTGTCTGAGGAGCTAACGCCGTTCAGCAAGTGCTGCTGAATAGAAGAATTCTCTGCAAGACCTGCAACACCAACCAAGTCTTGTTTGTTAACAGATACGTCTGTCTTCTTTGCACCTGGTGCATAACGACGAAGAGCATCCAACTCTTCGCTAAGTGTTTCGTAACGGAAACCAACACGGATGTTGGGCACATTTGTCTTTTGCATGTCGTTTCCTTCTACACCTGGCTTGTACCAGTCCTGTCCAATCCAATGGCTCTTGATCTGGTTCTCCCAACCTGACTGAATGACTGAGTTACGAGCCAATTCACACATGTCAGTGGCAGAGAACTTCCAGATCTGAGCAGCTACACTGTATTCTTCAATCAAAGGTTCCTTTGTGAAATGGAATTGCAAAGGATCGTCTGTTGACAAGGAAATGTTGAGACCACGTTGGAAGAATTGAGGCAATGGGTTACGTTCGTACGTCAAGAAGAGTGCATTGTTGGAAAGAGGTGACATGGCAATACCGATTTGAGCAAGGTAGTAAAGGTATTGAAGGGCTGGTACCTTACGAAGCAAAATACCGTGACTGATACCGTAGGATGTCAAGAAAGCGGCAGTCAAGTGATCAGTATCACCAGCTTCACCACAGTGAGGTCTAAGGACGAGTGTGTTGAACTTTCTGGCCTGTCTCCATTTGTTGAGAGAAGCGATATTGGCATACAGATAGTAAAGATAGTAGCTGTAAGGTGGGTTGGTATTGGATGTCCAGTCCTTAGGGAGAGGGAAATCGTCGTAGATGGGCTTTTCAGGCTTAGATTCATCATCTACTGTATCAAAACCAATAACACGCTGAAGGAAGACATGTAACTCAGGGTGGCGAGAAGGGTCTTGGGTGACATCAAACAAAGGTTGGAAGATGTTAGTGATGTACTCTTGGAAGTTGTTGATAGCATTGGAAGCCTTGTAGATGTTATAGAGACGAGGCACTTGAATCAACCAACGCACATTGGAAGAAAACAGTTTGTTGTTAACTACCCACTTGGCCAACTTGTCCCATTCGTCAATAGATCTACCGTAAATTGAGACACGGTACTCTACCATCTGATACTTGGAGGATTCAAGATCAGACACAACTTCCTTTGTGATTTCAGCAAGGTATCGGCCCTGAATGTAATTGTCTGTCTTCATGAAGATTTCTCTCAATCTACTTTCACCAATAGGGTTATATTTCAAGTTGAACTTGTCAAATCGGTGGAAGGAGTCCTTGTGTGCATGCATATCCAAAGTATCGATACTGAGATCATAGGCAGTTAATCCCAAACTTTCAAATACACCCTTCAAGGTCAAATGGTGGCCGTCACGGTAAATAACTACATCATCGGGACTTTTCTTCATCTTGGACTTGATGAAACGAAGCAAGTGCTTTTGGTTCATACTGCTGGAATGATGAACGTGAGTATCGACCTTTCTGACATTGTAGAAATCACGATGAGGAGTACATTTGGAGTCTGCCAACTCTTGGAATTCGTTCAACAAGATGTACATTTGCCATTTGCTGTCCAAGTAACGAAGACGACGGAACGCAAAACTCTTGGCGGGACCATCACTAATGACACTCAAGACAAATTCCATGTCATCAAAGAATTCTCTGGGCGAAGGGAATTGATGGAGAGGTTGGTTGACTACTTGATCCAGTTCGTTCTTGTAGACTTGGTAGTAACCATCGCTACTGATACCATATTGATAAACATGAGGATCAGGGATTTTGCATTGATCAAAGTCAAAGTCTGATCCAACTGCGGCCACAGGGTCGGCTTCACGGGCTTTCTCCTTAGCCTTACGACGCTCGAGTTCTTCAGGGGGAGGCAAGGGCCATGACTTTGGGGGAGGTGCAGGGTAAATTTCCCAGTCGTCATGGTTACGAGGGTCGTCCATCAAGCGTTGGCTAGAAAGCTCGATGTATTTTTCACGTAAATCCAAACACTTTTGAAGAGCTCCATAAAGCTCACGAAGCTCAGCAGTAACAGCATCATCTATAGCAAATCAATATCTGAAAGAAAGAAAAAAATTCAACTATGTCTTTTACCTTTCACCTCAAGCTTAGCCTTTGGGTTGATGGAAGTGCTTTCTTGAGGCACATCATTTTCGGGTACTTGAGTTAAATCAGAAAATTCTTGATCGTTTAAATGAAGTTCAGAGAGATGATGTCCTGCAGGAGATACAGAAAGGCTTTGACCAAGGTATTTACTATCATGCTTAACAAGGCTTCAGAACAAAAAAAAAGAAAAAGGCTTGAAATTTTGACAACTTACGTTCTCGATAGCTTTCAAATGATGATAATCAAAGTAGGGAGAATCATCAAAGTTGTTGATACCTTCGTCTGTTGGAATATCAATCCCGTCAGTTGGCTTCTTACTAAATGGCATGTTAATAAGGAAAGAAATTGTGTAGGGATTGATAAGACAAGAAAAAAAGAGAAAAAATTATACCATTGTTTGACTAATTATAAACGATAGAGAACAGTCTCACGAATTATCAAGGGAAAATCATTGGATAAGCTATAAAAAATTTTCTGCAGTGTAAAGCTCGGGAAAAAGAAAAAAAGAAAGCATCCCAGCTCAAGTGATCATCAGGGTTTCCCGTCACTTTGTTGTCAATTAACTTGGTTATCCAATTTACATACTTTTGGCTCAAAGAATAAAGAAAAAAAAAAGAAGGATAGACTTTACTGTGCTATTATCTGTTACTTTCTTCTTGACTTTTCATTGTACTGAATAGCCTTTCGGGATGATGCTGTAATACAAGTCTATCAATTTAAAAGTACGCATATAAATGCACACACACTTGATTTTTAGGGCGTTTTCTCAGTAGGAGAAGCCCTATTACTTTCGTTTTTCAAAATCTGTCACAACATTTAAGTCACCGAAATTTGTCCCAAAAACACCTTCCTAAAGGGGCAAGAGATGGGACAAATTTCGGTGACTTAAATGTTGTGACAAAAAATGAAAAGTAAAAACAAATTATATATATAATATCCCTTTCTACATTTTCCCTCTCATTTCTCGTTTTTGACTGCTTTTTTGACTGCTTTTTGTATGGTTAGACTTTATTAAATATCAAACTGCATGAACAAAGGATCATGATAGCTATTGAATGAGATATATCTCCCATTAGCATTACTAGATATATCAATGAATATGTTGCAAGCAAATGACTAATTTTCTGTCCTGCTATTCAAAAATTTTCAGACCATGTATTAGCCCACAACGACTTAATAAAATGGATGTGAGGATTTTGTTCATCAAAATGAGAGTCAAAATCTCCAGCAATGATCTTGTGGTTTAAGCCAATGTTTAGAAGCTTTTCAATTTCATCTAATGCTTTTATTTAGCGTAATCTAGGCGAGCTGTAAATGCACAGTATTAGTAAATCGTTTAGAACAAAGGCTGAAATTGACATCTTGTGGGCTGCATCATCCATGTTCAACTCGTCAAATTTTTGGGTCAAAGCATATTTTTCAAGAAGAGAAGATTTTAATCAGTAAATGCTACCATTGGTCCTTGTTTATTTTCTACGTATTTCTGGCACCTTCATTTTGAATTAGGTAGTAGAAAATGATACTAATAGGTGTCTCAAGCTTGAAAAGGTGAAAAAGGGGAAAGAAACCAACAAAAAGTCACATTAGAAAGAAAACGCCCGACAACGGACTTAACATAAGTCCTCTTGGCTGAGATTTTTTTTTTCAATTTTTTTTTTCAGCATATATTTATTACAGATGGGTAAATGGACAGATAAACTTTACATTACTCACTCAGAATGGAGTGGCGAAGTAGGCCAACATTCAGCTTCTGCTGGTATTACTGGCCACAAATCCTCTTCTGGATTCAAACGACTTCCTTTTTACTGTTGTTCACTTTCATTACAGCCTTTTGAACATCCTGTATGTACACCAGATGGCACTATTTTTGACCTTGTTCATATTATTCCCTATATCAAGAAATACGGAACCAACCCAGTCACAGGCGAGAAACTGGAAACGAAGCAGTTGATCAAATTGAATTTTCACAAGAACGAGAAAGACGAATATCATTGTCCTGTCACTTTCAAAGTGTTTTCAGATCACACTGCTATTGCAGCCATCAAAACGACAGGCAACGTATTTGCATTTGACACGATAGAAAAGTTAAATATCAAGCCAAAACATTGGCAGGACCTCTTGACAGACGAACCTTTTAGTCGAAAGGACATCATTATGCTTCAGGTAAAGACGCATCTCTGTCATTATATTTAACTCATCTTGTCTTTAGGACCCTCATAATATAGAAAAGAAGGATCGAACTCAATTCGATTATGTCAAGAGTAACAAAAAAGTAGTCAATGCAGCTGAAGAACGAGAAAAGCGCAAGCCTGAAAACAACATCAATATTGCCGGTATGGGCAATATCAAAAAAGTCTATGATCAACTCAGTCAAAAAAAGAAATCAGACGAAGAAGAAGAAGAAAAGCCGGTGCCAACTTCATTTCATCAAAAGAAAGCTAATTTGCCTTACAATGCAGCTCATTATACCACAGGTGCAGCAGCTGAATCATTCACCTCTACAGCCATGAACACCTATACACAGGCCACTCGTGCTTTGATCGATGAAGATGAATTTATGTATAAAAAGATCAAATCAAAGGCTTATGCACGTATCATCACCAACTATGGCAATATCAATGTAGAGCTGTTTAGTGACCGTGTTCCTCGTACCTGTCATAATTTTGTTCAACTGGCCAAGACAGGCTATTACAACAATGTGATATTCCATCGAAACATCAAGCACTTTATGGTAAGACAAAGGATAGTAAAGAGGAAATCATGGTTTGACTATGATAGCATAGATCCAAGGAGGTGATCCTACAGGCACAGGAAGAGGAGGCCAATCTATCTGGAAGCGTGATTTCCCTGATGAAATCAAGACGACTCTAAAGCATGATGCTCGAGGTGTTCTGAGTATGGCCAACAAAGGAAAGGATACCAACAGTTCTCAATTGTAAGTGCCTAGTGTATGGTTTCACTCTAGTTTTCTAACACTCTTCATAGCTTCATTACCTATGGTCCTGCACCTCAATTGGATGGCCAACATACTGTATTTGGGAAAGTAGTAGGTGGTATGGATGTACTGGCTAAGCTAGAAAAGGTACCTGTGGATGATAAAGATCGCCCTGAACGTGAAATCAAGATGAAGCAAGTACAAGTGTTTGTGGATCCATTTGAGGTGTATCAGACACGTCTCAACAACAAACTGACTCATGAAGCAAACAAAGAAGCAGAGGATGAAGAAGCCAAAAGAAAGCGAGAAAAAGAAGATAAAATGGGCTGGTTTGGTCCCAGTGTTACTGAATCTCATGTGGGTGTTGGTAAATACCTTCAACAGGAAAAGAAGCGAGAAACAGTCTCTGAAGAAGAAACACACTCCAAAAGACAAAAGACAACTCAACAGCCAAAAAGCAAGACATATGGTAATTTTGATCATTTTTAATTCATGGTTGTGGTGTTATTAGATGATTAGAAGGCCAATTCTGTTGTTGTTGTTGTTGATCTAATTTACCCGTCTTTTCAAGTTCAGCCACTTCTGCTGCAGCTTTTTTAAAATCAGTTAGAATGATACACAATAAAAAAAAAATCTTTATTACAACTTACTCAAGAACCGTCCACCAGGTCCACGGGGTCTTCGCATTGCATGACGATGGCGACTTTCATGAAGATAAGGCTTTCTCTGTCGAGCAATTCGATTCATTTCTTCCAGTTTGGCTCGGGCTGCTCTTCTCTTTAGAATACGATGATACTGTTTTGCATTCACATAGAGAGGTTCTTCCACTGGTTCTTCTGCCTTAGCCTGTGTTGGATAGGCAGCAGTAGGTGGTAATATCAAATTGGATTGTGGCTATAGAGTGAGACAAAAGCTTAAATCAGCTACTCTTATACTCAGATTATAACTTACTAGGGTAGAATAAGTATAGCCAGTAGCAGATGTATCAAACTGAGGTACAGGCGAAGGTTGTGATTGAGGAGATTGGATGGTCGATGATTGTGTCTGATAGATCGATGGACTTGCATGATTAGTGTAAGCATTTGCATGCATCACATTGGTAGGATTGCCATTATCTGACATTTTTTTAGCCAATAACAAGAACAACAGAAAAAAAAAAAGAAGAAAAAAGCAAAAAAAAAAAAAAAAAATAACAATCAAGACTTCAGCGGGGCTTAAATGAGAACCTTCTTTTTAAAAAAAGACAGTGATTTAAATATAAGATTAACATATCTTCACTTTATGTTAAGGAAAATCCTCTTGGTTATATGGAGACAATGTCAATTGCCATTGCTGGTAAGAAACATAGTATATTAGTAAGGCTTTTCTATTTTTGCAAATAAAAGATAATATATATTCAAAGTGAAGAAGAATAAGTGAGAGTGTGTGTGTGTTTACAATAGGCCTCTAGTTGTCATTTAAGGTATGCATTATGTTCTTCGGTGAATGATTTGCTTTCTTTTTTTAGCATTTAAGAGTACGCCACCTGTATTTTTTTTTTTATTGTAACTTTAGAAAAAGGGTGATTCTAAGCTTTTCCTTTCTTTTCTTTTTTTAAAAACTGTAAATAGTATAGACAATGTTGGAACCAGATACTAAGCAAAAAGGTATGGCGTTTCAAAGAAGAAACCCTCGCCCACATAACTTGATACCCGACTTGGACGTTCCTCCTGTTGTCACTCGCTGGTAATTTTTTTCTTTTATTTTGTTCATTTGCCTTTTTTTTTTTATATATTTTCTAAATAACAAAAGAATAGGTTCCATGCCATAGACAATCCCATCGCTGATCCTGCTTCTATTCGAAGAGCCAAAAGTTCTAATAGCCTAAACAAGTCTAGTACAGCGTCTCAGTCTCAGTCAACTGCTACAACAAGTGGTAATACAAACAATGCCAAGTCAAAACTATCTTCAAAATGGGTTCCTTTTTCTCAGCGTGACTCAATAGCATTAGAAAAGGCTTATAAGGTAACCAAAGAAGCACAGAAGAGGGAAAATGAGCTAAGTTGGGTTGTATAAACAGAACTATGATGTAAGAGCCAGAGTGCCTGTAAACGAAGATCATTTGTTTGAAGTGGATGTAACTCAGCGCACAATAAGTCCTGTCTATTGGGAAGGACCTACTTATGAAGTCCGTAGAGCAACCTGGTTTATTCAATCTGATGGGTGGGTGCCTTGTGAGGAAAATATGGCAGAACAGATTGAATTAGGTTATTAGTAAGTGTCGACAACTTCTTCTTCTTTTACTTGACTGACAAGATCTTATTCAAGTAAACATAAGCCTTATCTGACAACACAACAGACCAATGAAGAAGCATCTGAAGAAGAAGAAAAGAAACTAGAGATATCACTTTCAAAACAATCTGTAGACAAGCAATGGAATCTATTGGGTCCTTATTTAGGTCAATACATTGTCTATACAGGTGAAGATACTGCCTGGCTTTTATCGTAAGTATATCTCTTTGGGGCTATCTCTGTTGAAAAAGGGGTGACTAAATGAGAAGGGATATACAGAAACAGCACCAGTAGTAAATTTGCAAAGAGTATCATTACTCGCTTGACCAACAAACAGAATTTGGGTGGAACACGATTGGTACGTGGCTATCCAGCAGTAGAGGAACTGACAAAGAAATCCAAGAAGGCACCAGCCACAGCACCGACTGCGCCTGCAGAAGAAGAGGAGAAATCAGAACCAACTGAAGAAGATCAACAAGAACAAATAGAAGCAGAGGATTATGACAATGAAAACAGTGAAGAAGAAGTGAGAAAGATAGACCATCTTATGTTTGTTATTCATGGGTAAAAAAAAAGAAGTTGTGAAGAAAACAGACAAAGGAAACTAGGCATTGATTATCTTACAGTGTAGGCCAGAAGATGTCTGAACGTACAGGGCATTCCTTTGTACATGGTAAGTTGGTGAGCATGCTGTTGAAGGAAACACTGATATAGATATATAGCTGATTTTAGATGTGAACACAATGAGAAAGACATTGAAACTAGCCTTTCCTGCAGTGATGCCTGTGACCAATCGACCCAATGGAATTCAGGTGTTACCTGTGATGTGGCGTCAGGATATTAGATTCGGTATGGCAGCGGAAGATGAAGAAGGATTGGAAGCTGATCTTGGCATGCTGAGTGTGGATGATGGCTGTCCTACTTTGGATGAGCTGACTTTGGAAGGTGTGCCCAATATCCGTACAGTCGTCTCAGATGTTCTATTGGATGGTAAGGGAACAAGGCAGTGACATGACGATAGTTAACTCTTGATTAGTGCCACTTTATATGACACCAAGATACCGTGAACAGATGACACTGATCATCACGAAAGAAATCAATCGTGTCTATAAATTGTTCTGTGCCAGAAATCCTGATTTTGTTAAACATGGCAAAGTATCTATCTTTGGTCATTCCTTAGGCGTAAGTTGCTTTTGTACGAAAATCATACATTTGAGTCTCTAATGGTCATTACAGTCTCTTTTGGCATTTGATATGTTGACATTACAGCCAATGACACCACCTGAACAGAATGAAGTTTTTACACAAAAACTACCTCCTCTCTTATTTCCTGTACAAAACTTCTTTGCTGCTGGTTCGCCTTTAGGTGTCATCTTACTGCTCAGAGGATTCAAGATTGGTTCTAGAAAACTACTTAGCCAAGCAGAGGCACAAGCCGCTCTTTCTGAAGTCAAGACACCCTCTTCATCTTCTATTAACCTATGCTATCCAGCTGTTGAAAATCTTTACAACATCTTCCATAAGGTAAATTTTTTTCTCTTAAACATGATAGCAGCAATACTGACACATCTTTTTCAGTCTGATCCTGTGGCCTATCGCATAGAACCTTTGATTGCACGTCATTATAGTGCAAAACTAAAGCCAGAACCAATTCCTTATATGAAGGGTGGGCTGAAGAGTGTGATTGATGCTAGTTTTAATATGGGATCAGGCATTGCTAATCGTGCGGGGGCTATGTACGAATCATTCAAGATGGGCTTGACGGCCAATCTGCTGATGCGAGGATTAGGTCTCTCAAGGCAACAGATCTATGAAGACACACATCGTCAAGATATGATAGATGATTCTGTGGAAGAAAAGACGCCTGATCTAGAGACAGAGAACAAGGCGGAACATCGGTTGAATCGAGTTCGATCGAATAGTGATCCTGCGCATGTCTTTGTCTCGACTAAAGAAAGTGCTCGTCGATCACCGCCTTTGAGTTCGATGCCTTATATCCAAGGCGCTAAAAAATTAAAGATGTTGAATATGACAGGCCGTGTGGATTATTGTATTCAAGAAGGCTTATTAGAGAATCCTTATCTAAGTGCTTTCAGTGCTCATATGCAATATTGGCAGGTAAAGAAGGAATCATTTGACCAAAGAAAAAGAATTGCTCAAAACCTCTTTTTTTTAGGATTTAGATGTGGCCGCCTTTATTATCAAACAAATATACACAAAACCATAATAAAAATATATATAAACTTATGCAGGTGTTACAAGTAATGTTTGACTCTGTCCAGCACGTAACACAATACTGTATTTGTTGTCATAGATTCCCAACTGTTCTCCTGTCCAGACATCTTTTAGTTTAGCACGCTGTAAGCCAATGGCTGCCAAATCCAGTGTGACCTCATGACTTAACCCAAGCATAAAAATGTATGTGTGTGCATTCACCAGACAAACGTAGATACGTCCATCCTTCAACTGTTTCCACCACACCTGTTTTCGATTCTGCCAGACATTCCCTGACCCAATAGGCTTGGCCATCACACCACTCTGATGTATCTCTAGTATCTCTGGATGATTATACCAACTCAGGTATTTATCGGGAATCCTACGGGGATCTGCACCTGTGTAGAACACAGAAGACACAATTGCCCAGAAACTGATGTAGGTCTGACGTACATCATCGTTGTCCAGGCCATCTACGCATTTACCGTCGACTGTCATACCTACCAGGACAGCATCCAGGTCAATATAGAACCCATACTCACTTCCAACCACATGCTTTTCTGCCCATTTCTCACAGGGTGTAATACGTTGCATGACTCGATGGGAGCTTGTCATGGTCTTGGTTGAATAAGATTCAATGTCCACATAGATACGTGCTCCATTCGAGATATGAGCCCATTCGTCTGCATAGCCAACATCAAGTTGCCATGAGATTTCCAGCCAGATATCATACCGTCGAAAGGCATGGTACATCATTTGTGTACAGGCTCGATTATCGGGGCTGGTGCATGGATAGTATTCGCTGCCTCCACCGGGACCTACAGCGTCTAGCTTGACAAAGGATACTCCCCATTCGTGAAATTGATCAGCAATGGAATCATAATAGGCCTGCACTAGTTCGTTGTGTTCATCTGGCATGAATGTCGTTCCTTTAAATCCACAGCCTTCTCGTCGTGAAGGTGTCAGTTGATCCAACGTATATTCAGTGCCCTTGATGCGCTTCTTTTGTGTGACACCATCTTGTCGAATACCGGGCAAGATATAAACACCGAGCTTATGTCCGTTTTTCTTGAGATAGTCAGAGACAGGGCGTAATCCGTTTGGAAAGATGTCTTTATTCACTGACCAACGACCAAATTCGTCACATTCACTACACCTGAAAGTATTGTTTGTTTGTTTGTTTTATGCATAGATGAAAAGGAGAGTAGTGCTTACCATCCAGAATCCAGATTGATATATTCATAATTTGGCATTTTGGCTTTCATTGTATCTGATATCTCTTTAATGTTATCCTCGTTAAACCTGATAAACAGCATTAATCTCATCAGGTTATGTTATATTGGTTTGTATAGGTTACCATGGATTTGTGTGTTTCCCACCATATCCAGGTACATCATCTAAAAGCTGTAGTGACCAAGTAGAAAATCCCAGCAGTGGTTTCTTTGCAAATTCCGGTACTCTGTAAGTCATTTCTGTTAGTTACTATTTGTTCTATTTCAACTCATTGTATTTACAGCTTTGGCTTAGAGACTCGACTGTCTAAATTATTCTTTTGTTCCAACATTGGTAAAATAAAAATGAGAGAGAGAAAAAGAGAGAGAGAGAGAGAGAAAAAAAAAAATAATGAATGAAATTAAAATATTCGAAACGATAAGCGCATTAAGCCAAATTTGGAAATTCAGAAATGTTGTTCCTCTATTGTAAAGTCTCTGCAGTGACAACTTCAAAGCTTGTAATTCTAGAAAAAAGAGCTCTTTTAGTAGGTGAATGAGACAGATGAAATCAGGCTCTATTTGAGTGTGATGCTGGCATCAGTATCAACCAATTGAATCATCTCACTTGTACTCTAAATCATCTTCTCTCCCCCTTTTTTTTTGTTTAGACGCTACAGATCAAATGGCTTCATTGACATCATTTCGAGAAACCTTTAAAATACAAAATCAGGCATAGACTAGTGATGACATCATTGCCAAAAAAGGTCAAAAAGAGTTTTTTTTTTATGAGGTATTGTTAGAATTCATATGTATAGATATATGTATAGGTTTATGTACAGATGATGTATTCTAGAATTGCTTCAATTCAGATCGGAAGGCTTGAAGGCGTTGAATAGAATAATGGAAATAATCAAAATCAATCTCACTCTGACTTGCTTGCACAAAGCCCCAAAGAGCCCAGAAGAGATGACAGGCCATTTTCCATGCTGCTACTTCAGACATCAATGCCTCGATCTGATCGTGGTCTTCAGTATCGAGATAAGAAGCCAAGAATCGAGCTTGTTCTTCTCGGCTAGGGTATTGATCCAAATGCATTGTTGAAGGGGATTGGCTATGATAGTCATACATCCATTCACAGAAATGGTTAACAATGTCCATTGCGCGAGGATTGTATCCTGCATATTCAAAATCAATCACTACTAATTCGCCTGTACCGTTGATCTTGAGGATATTACCATATTGTGTCTATAACAAGATATGAGTTCAGTTTGTTCTATAGCGCCTAAAAGTGATCTGTCACTTACATCATTGTGTGCAAACACTATGGGGCTATTTGATTGGTTTAAGACGGCTTTACATGATTCAATTTCTTGACGCAACTGAATCAGGTTAAGCTCAGATTCGATCTGTTCAGCTCTAGTAGGGTCCTTTGCCTTTAAGCAGTCTATGTCCAGAGCGGCATACCACTTGTCGATATTGGCCCATACCTCCAAGGGCTCCGAAGTACGAGGATAGGTATCAACAATAGAATGCAGTTGCTTTAATCGAGAAGCAATCTGTTGAGAAATGGTAGGTGTACGAATCTCGCTTGGCGTCAGAGTAGTAGAAGGCAAGTATTCCTCAAAACGACCATTACCAAAGATGCCCAATAAACGGGGTCCAATATGTAAGGCTGAGAGACGACTTAGCCAATCGAGTTCTTTGTTTCGGTCCAGGATTTGATCACACCCGACGCCATAAACACGCAAGAGCATACGCTTCTTGTTGCTTAGTGTCACAAAGAATACAGCGTTGGTTAGTGCACCACTGACCCTTTGGAGTTTGAGGTTGGAATCGCTGATTGAAAATAGTTGGTGTATCAAGTGTGATACTGTCTGAATCAGTTCTTCTTCATTCAGAATACTATAAGATTAGTTAGAAACTAGCAATCGTGCTATCGATACGATAACTACTTACGAGAGATCCAACATTGTTTGACAGCTAGGGATTGGTTTAGCCCTTAGTTCGTGTGCTGCCACCAAAAGGGCAGGACTACTTTTACTACGTGATGAGGATGCAATTCTCTTTGGCGCATGATGCAATTTACCAATTTTGCTCTTAAGCAAGGTAGATAGGCCAGGTCTTGTTTCTGTAGTAGTAGACATTGTTTTAGAAATAAAAAGTTATAAAGAAAAAAAAAACAGATTTTAAGCCCTATTTATGGTTTTTCATGCTGAGCTTAGATTGAATGCCAGAAGAGGACACGTGAAACTCAAATTAAACTCCAGACCCACTCCTTCATTGTTGCCGAGACGAAAACCGAACTTTTTCAAAAATAGTTGTGAAAAATTAGTTTCCCGGGTTGAATTGATTTGTGAATGCCAGTTGGGTACCTGAATTCAAGACTTTGGCTTGGAACTTCCTTTCTTATCAGTGGTGCAAACTACCTATTCTTTTAACAGGGCTAGAATGGCGTCAACAAGAGCGTCTGTCTGAATGTCTATTTTTTCAATCTGAACAATCAACCCAATTTAAAACACAGAAAGATAAGCGATTTGAGTTTAAATCTAAATAAGGCAACATCATGCAGACCTGCATTGATTAGGTGAAGCATATGACCTCACCTTGCCTTGAAACAGAACAAATCAAGATAAGGTATCTAGAAATCCTGTTTCTTTTGGGAAGCAGATAGCTACATAAAAGGTTAAATCGCTTGTCAATTCTAGCTTCTGTACTGACATTTCAATTTCGCGAATTCGTTTCACAAAGTATTATCGGGCAAAGTGCTTCTGAGATGAGCAGGTGGATAGTTTGGCAGAACACCTCCTAATGCAGGCAATATAGAATCAGAGCAAATGGCGCATCTGTCGATATCTCTCATGATCATATCAAAGCTCTCAATGTGTTCGTATCTTATTTGTTAGCTTATTTCCGAGTCTAGAGTAGTACAAAATGACTTGAGTTCCTTTACATTCAGCATTTTTTTTTCTTTCTTTTTCTTTTCGTTTCTTCTAAATGTTATGCTTATTCTGTGTACGACAACAGTAATTCTTGTGTACCTCTTTTTCGCATGATGAAATAAGCTTTTTGACGTTTTTGCTTTATTGACACAAAGTCATGTTTTGTTGCCAGTGTAGTTCATTTTTGTTTATGAAAGTGAGACCTATCCTTTCCTGAACATCTCATAGTCTGCAACATGTCTAAGATAAAGAGGTACATCATTTTCGTTTATAGTACATAAGAAAATAAACGAAGATATACTACTCTTGTAAATAGTACGAGATATTATCATTTTTATTTCACATACTGAATATCCCAACCTGCTAGCACTTTGCGTCTTGCAATTTCTTCAACAGGCAATCCACCATCACCATAAGTTAAAGGAGATAAAAACAAATAGACCATAAACTGCATGCCTAAAAGCACACTGGCCGCAAGGAAACTCTTGATCTTCAAACGCGCTTGATTCACACTCAACTTTTTCTCGTTGGGTTGATAAGATGCAGGCGAATTCACTCCATTCACAAACAGATACTCAAACACAGAACCGAGCAAGAGATAGTTACAGGCCATGGCAGGCAAATAATGATGTAGAAACAGGGAGCGGCCCATAAGATAGAAAGGCAGGTAATGGAGAGCCCACAAGAGGAAAAAGAAGCCACCTGTCCGCGTCAACCGGGTTCTTACGGTGGGATGAATGACCAGGCAATCCCGTCGCTTCTCAATCATCTGATGACCAAGATAGCCTAAGACAAACAAGCCCAAGCATGTGAAACCGACCCACCAACCTGCAATGTTGCCTGTCAGATAGATCTGGCCTCGAGTAGCGCTATCTGTCCAATACGAAATACCTCGAGTCATCAAGGGCCAGGACATGGGTGTTGACTGGTAAGGATGACTACCGACCAATCGATTGTTGTGAACTATCATGCGCATCTGAAGGTCAAGGAACTTGACCAAAAAGGACATTGGTCTCACTTGCTTGTTCTTCTCCAGGTTGATTTGGGTTGCGTTGAGACCAAAGATGTCGGTGGCCATCCAATAGTTTTTGGGCTGAGAGGCCAATCGATTGCCGTTGACTTCAAGATGACTGGCACCCCAGGCAGGCAATTGCTTATTGTTGCACCACAGGGCAGCACCAGTGTTCACATGGATTAGTCTGACAGATTTGGTCATGGTAGACCAGATGTCTGAATGGGCCACATCGTCCAATTCAAGGCGGAACAAGGTGTCGTTGTAGTGTTTTTCATGGTTTACCACAGTGAATTCTTGATGCGTAGGTGTCAGAGGTGCAGCTACGTTGTGTGTCATGAGATTGAGCTGGGTAGCAACATGTTCAAGCTGGATAATGTCGTTGTGGCGCACATAATGTGTCGTGGACGTAGGGTCCAGTTCTTTGGTAGGTTTGATACGCCAGTAGCTGTTTGCGTCAGGCCTTAGGTTGCCTGTGACCTGAACGCCCTGAGAACTGTAACGACCATCTTCATATTGACCAGGATACAGAAGGGAATGAGAGTGAAGAAAGGCTGATGTTTCTCTATGTTGGAGTCGAATGGCTTGGTCGTACATGATTTCTATAATGTGAAATAAGTAGTCAACACAACAGCTTTTCTCTTTTGAAATATATGAAATTTAGATTTACCTAAGGATTGTAATCGAAGAGGATTGTTGTAAAGAGTCTCTTGAAAGGCAGTGCTCATATACACATCGCCAGGTCCAGAAAACTTCAGGATTTCAAAGTGTACGTAAAACCAAAACATATAGACTACGCAAGGAATAGCAATCAAAGATGTGAAACGGGCAAAGAAATGGTTTACAAATTGTCTCTACAACACACAAAAATGAATGTATGAATGATGATGCCTTCTTTCTTTTCATGGAGGAAAATGCCCTCTTACATTAGATAAACCATGCTTCTTGTAATCCAATAAATCCCAAAGATCTATGATTACAGCAACACCAATGGCTGCTACAGTAAACAATCCTACCATCTTGACACTATCATATACTTGTTATCACAAAAAAAAAGAAAGAGAACTAAATGACTCACCTTAAAGTATTCGCCATACACACACCTGTAGCTATTGACCATGTCCACCAAGATGAAGTGAATGCACTACCACCATAATAGATCAGTTAACTTTCTTTTAATCCATACAGTACCATTCAAACTTACAGATGTCTATGTCTACGAAACTCAACATACGAATAGATGGTTGCCAACATGAAGAAGATCAACATACTGTCTAATAAAATTAGCCTGTTTTGACCAATAAAGGCGTTGTCTAAGCAATACAGAGTAGAGACCAAGAAACAAGTCAAGATGGAAGCACCTGATGACTTGAGGATACGATAGACCAGAGCCACACTGAGCACGTTTAAAGCAGCAGGTAAGGCACGCAAGGCAATATAAGGTACTTGATTAGCTGCATAACTCTCTCCAATGGTTGTGAATTGATAGACGCCATCAAACCCAACCAGATACCCAACTGCTGCATACATCAGCTTAGCTAAAGGGGGATGCACATCAAAAAAGAAAGTGCGCTGGAGATAATAACCAGCAAACTTTCCAAAATGAACTTCATCAAATCTAATGGACAGCATAGTCAATGACAATACAAGTTAAAGAAATAGTTGATAGCTTACACTACTTGTGCAGGATACCAGATCTTGTAGAACGTAGTAAAAAAGGACATGATGACAACCAGAGTCGATGCTAATTGATGGATATGCTCATGCCAGTAGTTATTATGGTGTGCGTTCTGGACAAATTGAGACATCAGCATTTGATATATGTTGACATAGTGCTGCTTACCTTCTTGATCGTGTCAATATCTTCTTCGAAATGAGGTGTTGTCTTATCTTTTGCCTCTTTTGCTGCAATTGGTTTTGTTGTTCGATGCCTAAGCTCATTTGAACTAAGATGAGTAGATAGCGTGCTCATATTGTAAAAGGCCTTTTCTCTCTCTTTTGAAAAAGAAGAGATAGTTACAAAAGAAATGAATTGCCTTCCCTAGGCTTTATAAAGCTATCCTAGAAAAATATGAATTCTTCTGGACTCCGAGCAATGTAAAGTACATTTGAATAAACAAAATTCCCAAAAAAAAATAACCTACAAGGAGCTTGTCAACCTTAAGGATGTTCTGCATTTCTTTTTATGGTTACACAGACATCAGCTTATGCATATAAACATTCTTTACATATCCTTCCCAAGCATATTCAGTAAACTGAGCTTTGTATGTTCTTATCGAAAAAGGAAACTTGTGTCTATTGAAAGATGAAACATGCGTCATTGTTCATCTTTAAGTGGATCTTTTTTAAACTCTTTAGAAAGCAATGTCCTTAAAGAGGGAGAGTTCGTTTGTATTTGTATAAGCTTAAACAACCACTTTTTGTGAATCCCAAAAAACATTTCTTATTGACCTGCATTTGCCCTATATTGAATTAGACAAGATAGTATCCCAAGGCTTCTATCTTTATGCCTTATTTCCAAAGAGATTGTTTGCCTGTGTTACTTGTTGCTGTCATGCTTTTTTTTTTGTTTATCCATCTTAGCGCATCAAAGAAGATAAAAAAAAAGTGTATTTCACTTTCTTTATAGTCAAGCAATCATACACTTTATCAAGATTCAATGAATCTCATTTAAACAAACCAAAGAAAAACATAGCAGATTGTGTCTAACGTATTTTGGCCAATAATGTTTAAAGAATATAGAGTAGAATGGCGTCATTGGAAATATTCCGCTGATTTGATGAAGATGTTGCATTTCACACACTTCAAAAAAAAAAAATTCGAGTCCCTGGAGAAGTTGTGTTTTTTCCTTTTTTTTTTCTTTCTTTATTTATTTAGAAATGAACTCTTTACGTCTTATTGCTCGACGTGCTTATTCCACTGTTCATCCCGGTAGTCGCCCTGGTGTACTGTAGTGAGAAAGAAATTCTGTAAACAAGTTGCTAATTATCTTTTAATTCAGATTACTAATGGCTTTATTGGTGCTATCGGTAACACACCTCTCGTAAGTGCCAAAAGTTGATCCAGTTACAGTCTATTGATGTTTTCTTAAGATTCGTTTAAACAAATTATCTGAAGAAACTGGCTCTGAAATCTTGGCCAAAGCTGAATTTATGAACCCAGGTGGTTCTGTCAAGGATCGTGCTGCATTGTATGTTGTGAAGGATGCTGAAGAAAAAGGCTTGATTAAGCCTGGAGGTACAGTAGTTGAAGGTACAGCTGGTAACACCGGTATTGGTTTGGCCCATGTCTGTCGTGCTAAAGGGTATAAATGTGTCATCTATATGCCTAACACACAAGTAAGTCATAAAAAAAAAAAAAAGAGAGAGAAAGTGTTTATCTAACAGACTCTATGAATTAGTCTCAAGAAAAGATTGATTTGTTGCGTATGTTGGGTGCTGAAGTATACCCTGTTCCAGCTGTTGCTTTTGATAACCCACAAAACTACAACCACCAAGCCAAGCGTCATGCCGAATCATTGGAGAATGCTGTCTGGACAAACCAGTTCGATAACACAGCCAACCGTCGTGCTCATATCGAAACCACAGGCCCCGAGATCTTTGCTCAAACAAATGGTGAAGTAGATGGATTTGTGTGTGCTACAGGTACAGGTGGATCATTGGCAGGTACAGCACGTTACCTCAAGGACCAGAAGGGAGATCAGGTCAAGATCTTTATTGCTGATCCTCCAGGATCTGTCCTTCACAGTTACTTCACAAGTGGACGCAAGTTGTTTGAACGTAGTGGATCTTCCATTACAGAAGGTATTGGTCAAGGTCGTATCACTGATAACTTGGGTCCTGATGTTGACCTGATTGATGGTGCACTTCATATTCCTGATGAAGAGACAATCAAGATGGTCTATCGATTGTTGGATGAAGAAGGTATCTATGTCGGTGCTTCTTCTGCCTTGAATGCTGTTGCTGCTGTTGAGATGGCTAAGCAACTCGGTAAGGGCAAGAAGATCGTCACTCTCTTGTGTGATGGTGCCTATCGATACCAATCACGTCTCTTTAGTCGTCAATGGTTAGAAGCCAAGAAGCTTTCTCAAGCCATTCCTGATCATTTACAGAAATATGTTGTTTTACCATAAATTATGCGCGGCTTATTAATAAAAAAAAAGTTTTTTTTTTTCTTTTACTTATGGCTAAAAAGGATAAAAAGACAGGTGTGAATCCAAAGAATGCACAGATCTTTGAACGATTGAGTTATCTTCATCAAGCTTCTATGCTCATGTCTACTATTGAATATCCTACAACTACTTCAGATACACCTAAAGAAGATGCTCATGTCAAACACTGGCAAGGGGATCCACCAGGTAGACTCCACAGTACTTCAAGATACTTTAATCACACCATGAAGCAGATCACTGCTCGACTTGTTTTAAGACTGTAGGGCTTGTTTATTTCTTTTTGGCTCAATCTCATCTTTCTTCCATAGTGATCCAAGTATTAAGCGAACTGTCTGTAAACGCTGTGAGACTTCTTTGTTGCCTTTTATTACCTCCAAGAGTCGTATTCATTGTATGTTTGAATTCATAGTGCATTCATGAAATACTAACCACCTAAACATAGCTAAACCTGTACCTTCTGTTGTTCAAACATGTACTATCTGTAAAGCAAAAAGACGCTATACTTCACAAAACCCAGATCATGTGTTATTTAACGAGAAAGCAGTTGTACGACCAGAAGAAGAAGAACAGTAAAATCCAGACCTTCTGCATATACCCTAATTATGATGCTATCTGCCTATAAAGGAGGGTATCTATTCTCTTTGCATAGCTTTCTTTGAATTCAGGAGTGGTTTAATCACTTTTATTACATTTATTTGGCTTAATTAAAACTTGCAAGTTGATTTAGATCAGCGGGCCCCATGTATTTTGTTGTCAACACGAGGTCATGAAAGACTTGTGTGTATCTTGTTTACCAAAAAAAAAAAAAAGATATGTAAAAGCCTAGATGCAGG
Source organism: Choanephora cucurbitarum (assembly GCA_025331435.1). NCBI lineage: Eukaryota > Fungi > Mucoromycota > Mucoromycetes > Mucorales > Choanephoraceae > Choanephora > Choanephora cucurbitarum. The sequence goes on along the minus strand of JAIWNI010000015.1, from coordinate 185,987 downwards.
AATCATGCTCTCCTCCGAAAGAAAAAAAAAAAAGTCGCTCTTTCTAATTTTTTTCCAGCCAAGAAAAAAATACAATGAGTTAATTATGGCATAGTTACTCTTTCTTTTATTTTATTACAGTATGTCAACTACAAGTGATTATGATACAACCCTACCCGATCAAGGACCTTCTTGGTCTATTCAAGATCAAGACTATTTAGGCTCAAGCTTTTATGACCAAGTAAGCTTCAACAAGAGAACAATAGAAACATAAAGTCAAACTGATTAAGTAGAATCTGGCATCCTCAAGTACATTTGATCCCTTTCAAACTGATCCCATCATTCAAAGTGGTCACCTCAACACTCAGTCTACACCCACACAAGATACCTTTAAAGCAGAGCCCATGACCATTCGAGTGGATGACCCTCAAAAGAGTTCAGACGGTAGTTATATTACCTATCGAGTCTTTACGATGGTATATAGCCTATTGATTATGTCAACCCAAATCTAAATTCAATCTTGTTTAGACAGCCCTTGAGATTTATGCTGTAGACAATCGACCTGTACGACGACGATTTCGAGATTTTTTATGGCTACATAATGCATTGACCATTGAATTTCCAGCTTGCGTAGTACCACCTTTACCTGAGAAACATCGCATGAGTAAAGTATGATTGATAGTAAATGAGTGAATGGCTATTGATGTGCTATAGATTACATCCAAGGCAATCGATTTGATCCTATGTTTATTGAACATAGACGATTAGCGTAAGTAGACAATAGAATGTGTTTGTTCTATGCTGAATTGTTCTATAGACTACAATGGTTTATGGATCGTATAGCAAGACATCCTCTTTTCCAGGCTTCACAATACACTAGAGTCTTTTTAGAATCGACTGATTTTGTAAGTAGTTAAATCTGTATATTAGATGATATTGATATGGGGATTGCATTAGCAAACAGATAAAAAAGTACAGACAAAGACAGCCAATCAGCATGGTTTCTTGTTTGGCACTCTATTTAAGCCAACTGCCAGAGTAAAGAAGCCAGATCAAAAGTTTGTTGATATGAGGGAAACAGTAGACAAGTTTGAAGACAATCTGAATATAGTAGAAAGGCTGTATGGTCGAATGGGCAAGAAACAGTTGGGTAAGTACTGCAATGATTGTGATAATACAAAGCTTACTGTCTCCGCATCAGAACTAGTACAGAATTATGCTCATTTTGCAGCCAGTATTCGTGGACTATCAGGCTTGGAGACGACCATCGATCAACCCCTTCGACAGTTTGCAGAGGCTACTGAATCTTATGTAGATGCCTATCGAGAGATGGTAAGGTAAAGAACCCCAATTGGACTCAGAATGACTGATAGGTTAGCTATTAGAGAAAACAAGAAGATCTGATGTTCTTGAATGATGTGCATGAACTATTGAACTATTGTCAGGCAACCAAGGCACAGTTGACCGAAAGAGATCAAAAGCAAGTTCAGTTTGAGGATGTGTCTACTGCCTTACAGTCAATTGTGTTGGAGAGAGAACGCGTGCTCTATCCAGGCAAGAATCTAGGGCATGGCATTCAACATGCAGGTGCCATTACTGAGTTTATGACGGATAAAATGATGGATCAGGGTAGGGCCAAAAGTGAGCGTGTGTTGAGATTAGAATCGAAAATCAAGGAGGTAAATAATAAAAAAAATGTAATTATGCATCGAAAATCAGACTGAACTTGTATCTATAGCTGGAAGAGCAGGTAGCTAAAGCCAATGATGAAAATAACTTTTATTCCAATCAAATGGTCAAGGAATTTGAATTGTTTCAAAAGGCAAGAGAAACGGAGCTTAAACAAGGCTTAGCTGCCTATGCTGATTGTCATATTGATTTCTATAAAAAAGTAAGTGATATGTATGAGTGTATAGAAAAACAAGAGTTAACAGATAGCATGTAGAGCATATCAATATGGGAGAATATTTTACCGGTATTAAGCCAAATTCAGTTTGAAGAATAAAGGAGATCTCTTTCTTTCTCTTTTTCTTAATTACATAAAATAACATGGTATTAAATGAAAAAGAAGATCCATTTAAAGTAACATCAGAAGAAGTCTTGCTTGAATTTGACCAACCACCAGCAACACGAAAAGAGTTATGGGGTTATTATCTCTATTACAATGGTGTAAGCTATAATTATGATCCATTGAATCAAGGATATTGATAGTAAAGAGAGATAGAACAATGGCTATACAATCTATGGATTTATGCCTATCATTCTTCAATATCTAGCCTATCGAGGAGGATTTCAGCCAGAGAGACCAGATATCAAGGGTTGTCCTCTAGAAGACACCACACGTCCCTGTCATGTCAGATGGATCCATTCTCCTCAGGGCATTCCAGTCTCTTCCATGTTACTCTACCTTCAGTCAATTGCGTTTTCCATTCAGTTCTTTCTGTTTACAACATTTAGTAGCTTAGCAGATTATGGACAATGGAATCGTTATATTCTATTGGGATCCACTCTGATTGGCTGTGTCTGTCAAGCCTTGCCTCTTGCCCTTGTGAATGATGATGGATCTCATTGGTATTGGATGATGGTGATTATGTGTATTGGTCTGATTTCATATGGTACTTCTCTGGCTTTTTATGCAGCTGCCTTTCCTAACTTGAGGTAAGCCTATGAAGGAATGATGAGCCTTGATAAGCTGATGTATGTGCTCATGTAGTGATAATTTACCGATTGTAAGACAAGCGAGAGCCAATCCGTGTCTATCAGAAAAGGAGAAGGAGAGTGTGGTAGAGGAATGGCGTAATCATATCTCTGCTGTGTCTACTGTCTTTTCTAATATAGGCTTTCTCTTGATGTCTGGTCTATTGTCTGGTATCTCTTTTGTGCCATGGCGCTATGATTTCCCCACAGGTGTTCAACCTGTATTAGGCAATGTGCCTCTCTATAACTTTATTTCAACTGCTGTCTGTGCTGGTTATTGGGCTCTGAATGCCATTCCTTATTTTGTATGGACACCCAAAGGCAGAAGAGGACGTCCTTTGCCTAAACATGCGAACCATTTGACCTTGGGTTGGTTATCTATCATTCAGGCAATTCGGTAAACTTAAGCATAGCGTGTTTTTATGATCTTACTGATATCTACACCCTAGAGAAGCACGCAAACTTCGATATCTGTTCATGTACATCTTGGCCTATTTCATGTTTTCTGATGCTGTATCGACCATCACTCAGATGACAACCATCATTCAGGGCCAGTTGACTAGTTTCTCACCACAGCAGAATGTGTTGTTTGGGCTAGTAACGGCCATCACTTCGATCATTGGCTGTCTCTTGTTCTTATGGATCTCAAAAACATGTCATATTCGAACAAAGACCACTTTGATGATCATCCTTGCCTTAACAGGATGTATTCCTATCTGGGGATGTTTTGGTATTGGCTATGAACGATTTGGTATACGTGTAAAGTAGAACCCCATATACACATTACAAATGAGATAATAACCATGAAGGGGGGGGGGGATAGACATACCATGAATTATGGGTATTGAATATATGGCAAGGTTTATTTACTGCACCTATCTGGGCCTGGCAACAGACCATGTTGGCAGAATTGATTCCAAAGGGGAAAGAGAACCTGTTCTTTGGTCTTGCCAGTGTAGTCAACAAGGCTTCTTCTTGGATAGGCCCTGTAGTGATAGGTGCCATTGCCCAATCGACACATAATCTATGGAAGGGGTGGCCCTTTGTGCTTGGGTTGTTTGTGGCAGCCATGGTGTTGGTGAGTCTGATTGATATGGATAAAGCTAAATTGGAATTAATCGAATACGAAAAGAACCATCGTTAATTAATGTGTGTTTCTTGGCAGACTTTCTGTTTAACCAAGTGAGGTCATTTTAATAATAAAACTAGCTCTTATTTGCTAAAAAACGATCTTCAAAGCCAACATAGCTTAAAGTGGGGACCCCGATTATTTTTTTAGGGACCTTTATATTGTGTGTGTGTGTGTGTGTGTGTGTACCTCATGCCATTAAAGTCTAATTTACACCTTTCTTTTTTGTTGAGTATCTCATAAAAAGTCAATTTTTTTTTTCTCTTTTGAATAAGTTCACTTAGAACGATCTTTTTTTGGTCCAATCAGAATCGCATAAAAGGATCTTCATCACTCTCTCTCTTTTACTCGTTTTTTTTTTCTGTAACGTAACTCAAATAATGAGTTCCAAATTAAGTTTCTAAACAGTTAAGGCATAGTATCCTTTTTCTTTTTTTAAAAATATAAAATAAAAACGAGAGAAAATAGCATATAAAGTCTATTTTGGCATGGGATTAGGAAAAGAAACTGGATGATCCCACGTGCATATAAAACGATTGTCAGGTTTCTAAGCAAGCGAGAGAAAGTCAAAAAAAAAAAAAGCTTAAACGAATTAGGCCCCGGCTTAACAAGAAACGTCACAGAATGTATTCTAATTAAGCGGCATTTATATGTAAGTAAGATGTTAAAGCAAAAAAAAAATCTGTCTATCTTTTTTCTTTTCTTTCTCTCTAATAAATCTATCAAATGAACACCACTGTACCCATTTCTCCCCCAATTACACCTAAGGCTTTTCATTTAAAGAGTCCAATTGAAGAGCCAATTGAGCTACCTTCATTGGTTGGACGCTTATCTTCACCACCTTACATACCTTCAGATCAACGTCGGAAATCAAATGCTCGTCGCTATAGTAAAGTCATGGCATTGCCTGATAACGATGTCATCTCATATACCGGTCGATCCAAGAAAAAAGCCATACCCCGTCGATCTCCTTCCCCTCATATCCAAGGTAGTTTCATGATGGACGTTTATGACGGAGTCTTAAACTATAGGAAGAGACGAAATGAGGAAATGACGGATGTGACACCAAACCAGCCATCTTACGCCAATATCTTGACTACTGAACGACATATTAAGAAAGCCAAGACAGATGCTGCTGCTGCTTATGATCGAGTGGATATTTCAGTGGATGATGAAGAGGTCTTTGATGATCCTCGTTGGATACCTGACATGACTGTCTTTCAACGTTCACCTACTGTTAAGGTGATCTGGAAAGGTAAAAAATTGAATGATCTCATCATCTTGTTGACTTACCTACTTCAATTAGGCTCACCTCTATCCATTCAACATTTACCTTATTATGATCTATTACACCCTGGAGAAGTGACAATTGCCTCTACTTTACGCTTAACACCTGAACAATACCTAAAGTGCAGACGATCACTGATTATGGCTGCTCAAGAATTCGATCGAATGAATGTTGCCTTTAGAAAATCAGATGCTCAAAAGTGCGTACGCATTGATGTAAACAAAACAAGCACACTCTGGAGTGTGTTTAACCAATTAGGATGGTTTAAGCCTTCTAGATCTTAACCCTATTTTATACATGTACAAACAAATTATGCCTTTATATTATTCAACTTAGATTGTATGTCTCTAACTATATGTTGTGTGTGTGTGTATATATATATACAATAAAATCCCTATCATCAACACTCTATATTAGATTGCCCTGATCTTTCATATATGTTTCAAAGCTTATTGATTTGGCTGAATAAGTTTCAGCTTAGATTCTCTCTCTCTTTTTTTGTGTCACAATGGCTATGATCATGTCAAAGCCCATAAGAAAATACCAATAAGATAGATCATCGGCACTTAAACTGAGGTTTCTTTATAGATTGATAAAAGGAGAAAGTTGTGTTGATCAAGCTTATTTTCATGTCAAATCATTTCCCAGGTAATAAAGATAGTCTTATTTGTACCCATCTGCATTAAATAACAGATTAGTCTTAAATATGCTTGTGTGTAACCCTGTTACTTCAGCAGAATGGATCACTCTAATAGTAGAGCGGATAAGATACTTTCTGTATCACAAACAGCTTTTGTTTATTAAGATATGCATGACAATCAATATTAAGGCATGTTATGTGTGCCTGACATGCGAATATAGTATCTCAAATTGTGTAGTGTATCAGTTAGCCTTTTCTTTTTTTTTTCTGTCTAAAGATCTCTTATAAAAAAAGAGGACCATTTCTTTAAACTAGACTAAAATAATCTTAAAAGGAAAAGGCTTATAAAATAAAAAAAAAAAGGATGATATTAGCCTAACGTGGCGTATGAAAAAGGTTAAAAATTGAAACTTCCGCTTTTCTTATACAAAGAAATATCTTTTCTTTTCTCTTTTCTTTCTCTTAGTGTGTCATTTTATGTTCAATTCAAACAAGAGTCCAAAGAAGATTTTGGTGATTTCAGCCATTATTGCCCTCTTCTTCATTCTCTATCTCTCCAGTCTCTTTTCTTTTACTATCCAACAAAACGATTTTAGCTGTGCTAAACTCAATGACAACACAAGCCATCTTCTTCCACTCAATATACCCTCTCTCTCCATTTCAGCCACTAAGAACAGTCTGTTTACCGATTTCAACAGACTCTCTTCTTCACCTACCAAAGCCAAACAGAAGAAAGAGAAGGTATTGGTCCTGACACCACTAAAAGACGCCGAGCGTTACCTGGATCGTTATTTTGAGCTGTTGGACAGAACATCCTATCCTAACCATCTGATCTCCATTGGTTTCCTGGTCTCTGACTCTAGTGATGATACCCTGGGATCGCTTGAGAGACATATCCATCAACTCCAATCGAGAAACAAATGGAATTGGCAACATCAACCGTTTGATTCAATCAAGATCTATCAAAAGGACTTTGATTTTGAATTGCCTAGTGAAAGAAGACATACGTATGAGATGCAGCCCTTGAGACGGAGTATTATGGCTCGGTCTCGTAACTGGCTGTTGTCAGCTGCCATGCGAGCTGATATCAGTTGGGTGGCTTGGATTGATGTGGATGTGGTGGAATATCCTGTCAGTATCTTTGAGGATTTGATGGCAGCCGATGGTGATGTGGTTGTGCCCAACTGTCTCTTACAACGAGAAGATCATGCCTTTTGGGCTTATGATAAAAATAACTGGCAAGAGACTGATGAGTCAAGAAAGATACAGGAGACTCTGGAAGATGATTTTGTTTTACTTGAAGGCTATTATGAATTTCCTACTCATCGTTATTTGGTAAGTGTAGATAATATAGATATTCCCCAGAATTGCTTATCATTGTTCTTTTTTTTTTTTAAAGATGGTCGATATGCCTACAGATGTACCCAAGGATCATAAGGTACCTTTGGATGGTGTTGGTGCTACTTTTACCTTAGTCAAGGCTCATGTTCATCGTGAAGGAGCCAATTTCCCAGCTTATACCTATCAACACCAAGTAGAGACAGAAGGGTTTGCTAAAATGGCTAAATCGATGGGATTTTCTGTTTATGGTTTACCAGGCTATATTATTTATCATATTCAAAATGATTAATTTCTCTTTTTTTAAAGAGTATACCCCCCCCCCTTTATTATTATTATTATTCAGTTTTCGTTTTAAAAGCATGAAACCAAGCATGGCTCTTTACCACTAAATAAAAACATGTTTAATCTTCACTTCTATCACTCATTTTTCTTTTTTACCTGTCTTGTATAATAAGGAACACACCCAGGCACAGAAGATAAAGAAGGCACCTCTTTGAGCATCATTCTTGAATAAAGCAAATATAGGATACACCCAGTATCCATTATGACTATAACAATGATTAACCCAGACAAAATAAGACATGGCAAAGGCATAAATAGCCAAGATATGATGAGGTGATCGCTTGAATTCAGGATTGAACAACATTAAATCAGCCCAGGCAACAATGGTAGGAATCAAGTGTAGACATAAATCCAAACGCAATGGTAAATCAAGGATAGTGCCCTCTGGAATCAACAGGCTTCTATCATACAGTACAATGGGCCAATACAAGACACTGACTAGACTCTCAATCTGTTTCTCTTTAGATGATCTATGTGGCTACTACTATCTCAATAAAACTTACAGGTGTAGCAATGGCACTCAAGACTTCATAAAGGGCTTTGTCAAGGAGAAGGTGAATGACAGTCATCTAGGGTAGAATACAAAAGTACTTACGCTTAAAGAATCCTGTCAACAGATAGATGATACGGGTGGCAAAACAGACAGTAGAAATTGTCAGGGCAATAATTGTCAAAAACTTGATAAGGATGTGAATAAACTTCCCCCCTTTCTTTTGATGCATAAACAAAAATGCATGTATGTCATTTTACCTGATAATGACCTCCATAACCAACTAAAGGAAGTCCAATTCGAACACCATATAGCCCATAGACATTGGTGCATAAACCAAAGAGTAATAACAAGATATTGGCTGCTTTTGACATCGTGTTATGAATAACAAAAGAGAAAAAGAAAAAGAAAAGGAATTGCATGGTGAAAAAAATAGAAAATTGAAAGGCCGATTACCACAAGTAAGGTCTCTACACTATCGACTAGCTGTATAGAGTAGATCATAGCAATACACCTTCAGTGTTAGACAAAGACAGCCATGATGAAGGCCAATTCATTTACTCTTACAAAGTCAAATTTCAAACCATGTGCACTATCTGCTTTTCAGGACAGAAAACCCTCTCTCTCTTTTTCTTTGACGGACCAAGAGCACATTAGTTACTTCAAAATGAACACAAGCATTCTAGATAGTTTTGATGGATAGGAATTTTTGCCCTTGTAATATCTAGGTAGAATTTGCAGAATGGTGTACATGGCATTCTATTTTAACAGGATATAATAAAAAAAGAAATGCTGATCGCACAGTACACGGCCTATATAGATGCTTGCATAGAATAAATGTATGTATAATATCGATATGCAGCAGACGAGCGAAGTTTATAAAAAAAAGAAGCTTAATCAGCCTATTCATTCAATACCCTTATACAAACACATGCTACGGATATGCTTAATAAGATTGAAAGATGAGCCGTTTCTTTTTTTTTTTAACAGTAAAGAAACCGATTGCATCTCGCTTCAATTTCACGATATAGTTTGTCACTATGGAATCTAGACAGCATTTCTTCTTTTCCGATCTCTTCAGTGCTTTAGAGAAACACATGTTTTGTAAATACAGACTGTAATCAACTGAAGTGATGATAGGGTACACGGTGCACAACTTATTTAGGAATCAGCAGAATTCTATATGTACTCAGTTTAAAATGTGATCGACTTGTTTTCGATTGACTGTTGGACAAGCTTTAACGGAACAAAGCATCTCCACCAAGAGAAATATGGGCATGTAGTTTATTTGAAATGAGATATCGCCAAAGCGAGGTTGTTTATCAGCGAAATAGACAGGTTAGTAAAGAAAGCAATTCATGAATAAACTCTAATAATATTGAGATGATCAATTCAGGTATGCAATGGAGAGACCAAGAAAGTCTGACCACCTTTTTATGATTTATATATCTAGAGCGCAATGGACTATCGAGACAGATTCTTTTTTTAAATTATGTCACAGATCAACAGTGAGGACTTAGCTCTATGTATTCAAGGAAGTCATTGCTGGTAAGATGCTGACATTTGCTCACTGATAGACATATTCTCAAACTCTTGCAACAAATCAATCAAATTGACTACCTTTGCTTTGGCAATGTATGATCCCTTCTTCGCTACATCAAGGAAAGAGGCTCTTTTGAGTGAGGTTTGGTCTTCCTCTTAGCTTCTTTTTGTGCTGCATTTACTGCTCAGCAGTCTCTTCCCAGTCCATCATCACAGGTACTGTCTCACTGTCAAAATTGTGTATTCTTTGTTCATGTTAAGCAATATGGAAAAAACTCAAGAAGAGTAGCAGAAGAGAGAATTTGGCCAATCCTCGTTACATTTCTGCATTGGTGATCCTAAACTGGTCAATTATTTTTTTATTGGGCCAACCTTTTTTCGTCGACTGTACTAACTCTCCCCTTTCTTTTCTTTGAGTTTCTTACCATGTCTACAGACATTACCACCATTCCACCTCTTGTTCGATCCTTACGCGATACATTTCAAACTGGTAAGTGCAATGGATATCTATACAAAACATCCTACATTGACTCCAACCATTCTAGGTCTTACGAAAGACAAGGCATTTCGCAAAGAACAACTAGCCAAGTTCAAGCTTTTCTTTAAAGAGAAAGAAAACGAAATTATAGATGTCATCTACAAAGATTTCAGAAAGCACAAGTTAGAGACGCTTATAGGTGAAATAGCACCTGTTGTTGCTGAGATTGAGTTTATGCTTCAGGTAAACCAATAAAAGATAGAAGCTGCTTTGATGATTTATCTCTCTTTCTTGGTTTAGAACCTTGATCGATTGGCAAAGACAAAAACGGTGAAGCCTCAGTTCAAAATGAACTCAATGGATTACTGTACGGTTCGAAAAGAACCTAAAGGTGTAGTCCTTATCATCGGTTCCTGGAATTACCCAGTAAGCCAAAAGTGAGGAAGCAATGTGTTTGATAAGCTCATTTTGATTTAAATTCAGATCCATTTGCTCTTATTGCCTGTTGTTGGTGCTATTGCAGCTGGTAATTGTGTTGTGATGAAGGTAAACAGGAGTTGACTCTATTTCTTTTTGATTATTGACTGAATCTGTGAAAACAAGCCATCCGAAGTAGCAAGCCATACTTCTGATTTCATTGCAAAGACACTACCAGACTATCTGGACAAAAGAGCCTATCGTGTTGTAGAGGGTGCCATACCAGAAACTACAGCCTTACTTGAACTGAAATTCAACCATATCTTCTATACGGGTAATGGTATGGTGGGTAAGATTGTCATGCAGGCAGCTTCAAAGCATTTGACTCCTGTTACACTTGAACTCGGAGGCAAATCGTGAGTATTTTTTGTGTGCGTACAAGCTTATGCTGATCTGCTCCTTTCAGACCTGTCTTTGTAGCACCTGACGCCAATTTGCATACTGCAGCTAGTCGAATTCTATGGGGCAAGACATTCAATGCAGGACAGGTAAAAAAAAAAATTTAGTCTGACAACAGAAAAGAGGACTAAACAGCACAATAGATTTGTGTATCACCTGATTATGTGATGATTCAACAAGATCAAGCAGAAGAATTTATTAAGCACTGCAAGTCTATTCTTCTTGATTGGTATGGACAGGATCCTCAACAATCAGACTCGTTCTGTCGTATCATCAACCAACGTCGTTTCACTGCACTCAAGGGACTCTTGGACAAGACCGATCCTAGTCAGATCGTGGCTGGAGGTCAAACGGATGCAAACGACCTCTACATCGCTCCTACTGTTGTCTATCCTGTATCTACTCAGGGTCATCCTTTGATGGAACAAGAGATTTTTGGTCCTATTCTGCCTGTGATGCCTGTACAAGATATGGACGAAGCCATTCGTATTGTCAATCAAGGGTAAGCTATTCGATCATCAAAAACAAAAATAAACGACTTATAGAGATTGTAGGGAAGCACCTTTAGCACTTTATGTCTTTACAGACGATAAAGCCACTCATGAAAAGAGTAAGAAACAAACGATATCCGAATGAATAGTCTGGACTCATTCTTCTTTTAGTTTTGGACAATACTCAGTCAGGTACTGTTGTAGTCAACGATGTTTTGATGCAAGTACAAGAACTATCCATGCCTTTTGGTGGTGTTGGTTCAAGTGGTATGGGCTCTTATCATGGACCTGCATCATTCGATACATTCACACATGAACGCAGTACAATGATCAAGTCTTCAGGATTGGAAAACATCATGTCTGCTCGTTATCCACCTTATTCTGAAGACAAATTGAACTTGTTCCGAGTATTGACTATGAGTTTACCCGAAACATTTCAAGAAAAGGCTAAATCAATCACTCAATTCTATGCATCTGCATCTAAAGTACTTCGTGGTAGTAAAAAGACAAAACAATAAAAAAAAATCTTTATATGTAAGAAAAATGAATTAGGGTAAAGCATCTCCTTTTTGCTATTTTTGAAATGAATTAGACAACATATTACAGCAATCATTTTTTTTTATTTCTTTCTTACCTTGGCTTGCCATGCTTGGGCCATCTGCAAAAACTTGAGAGAACGGTTTTGTTCTTCATCATCAGGGAAAATGTAGTCAAAGTATTCTTCCCAAACAACATTATCTTCAGTTGAATCAGCAGCTCTTCTTCTCTTCTTAACCACCTTAGGCATCTTCTTCTTGACTACCTCTTGAGTTGTTTCGTTACCATAGTTCTCTTCAAAGTCCTTCCAGGCCTCAAGCAATAGCACACGCTCTTCCTTCAAACCCTTCTGCTTCATCTTCTCAAATGCCTTTTCAAAGATTGCTCTGGCACGAACAGCACCTTCATCACTCTCATCTTCATAAGGTATAGACAATTCGAATTGAGCAAAACTGATATAGACCTTGACATGCTCTGTTCTTTCCAGTAGACGATAGTAGAGATCTCTTGTCTTTTCATATTCTCCCTCACCAATCTCAAAGTCAATGTAGGCCTTCCATAGCAGTTCGGGCATGGTCAAGTCCTCTTGAGCCACAGCCAACTCAAAGATAGCACGGCATCGATCCACTTCGTCCAGCACATTCTTTTCTAGCTCGGCAAATTGAATCCATGCAGAACAGTTGGTGGGGTCATGTTCAATGTATTTTGTGTAGATGGTACGGCATCGATCGAATTCTCTTAGTTGGAATTCTAGATCGATATAGCCCTTGAACAACTTGTTTTTAGGACACATACCGATGGCTTTGCCCAACAGCTTTCTGGCTCGTACCACATCCAACTGTCGAATCTCGAATTGTGCATACAACAGCCAAATTTTGGCAAATGTGAATTTCTTGTGTGGTATCAGTTGAATGCATTGTTCATAGATCTGACGTGTACGTTCTACATCTTCATTCTCCAATTCTTCATAGAGTGCATAGTTGATCCATAAATAGATATAACGTCTCCAGTATCGTTTTTCTTCAGCGGGTGGTACCTGTGCAATGGCTCGCTCGTAGATCTCACGTACACGCACAGGATCGCCTGCTGATTCTTCTAGTTTTGCATAATCAAACCAAATATCATAGTTCTTGGGACTCTCTTCAATCTCTTGTTCATACTGTACACGTCGTTTACCAATCACCACATCTTCAATGCCTACTTTATCACCATACTGTTTCTCGAAATTGGTGTATTGGTTGTAGAGTGATTGCGATTTTGATTTGGGCAAGCGATCCAGACCGTACTTGAAGATGACGCGTGCTCTTTCGTATTCCTTGACCTTGATCTCAAACTTGGCAAAGGCCACTAACAGTTTTTGATCCAGCTTTTCTTCACCTAAAAACTCAAGGCCGGCTGTATAGATCTCTCGACATTTGTTCAAGTTGTTGTGTTCCTCTTCAAATTTAGCCCATTTGATCCAGTTGGCAGGTTCTGGGTGAATGCTGACGAATCGTTCATAGATGGCGCGTGCACGATGCTTTTCATGGTATCGCAACTCCATCTTGATATAAGCCATCCAAGCATTCTCTGTAGGCTCCCATTTCATCCAGCGTTCAAACACATTACGAGCCTTGGGGACATCACCCAAGGTTTCTTCCATATAGGTATATTTGTACCAAAACTGATCGACTCGAGGCAACAGAGTGGTGGCACGGTCAAGTAAGTTACGAGCGTGGTTGACGTTACGGTTCTTGAGTTCCATATCAACATAACGAAGCCAGATGGCGTTATTTCTCCATTCGACATCGAGTGCACGTTCAAATACAGATCGAGCTCGTTGGAATTCCATCTGACTCTCTTCCCAAGAGGCATACTTTAGCCAATTGCTGATGTTCAGACGGTTCTTTCGAATGTTGTCTTCAAACTCTTTACGCTTTCGTTGTCTGAATTCCTCGAGTTCCTCCAGGTCAGCAATCTTTTGTTGAGGAATACTGTGCGCAGGTTCTAAACGACGATCATGTGCTTCACGAAGAATCTGTTCTGCTGTAATTTGAATAGGAGCGGCGCTCTTGTTCTTGACCTAAAGTAACCCAAAAAAATATAAGTCTGTCTATCATCAAGAGAGCTTCCTTTTTATTTTTACCTTGGGAGGTCTAGGGTTTTTTCCAAACCCACTTGTTGTCTGTTTAGAGTCCATAAGGTAAATGAAAAAAAAAAAAAGAAAAAGACACGCTATAATAAAAAAAAAATTAAGCCAAGTGAACTGATGGTCTGTGTATGTGACTCGCTATAAATACCCCCTACCTGTCCTTTTTTTTTTCTTTTTCTTCCTTTTCATTCAACTTTATATAATGAGGTGCCGTATACTTCGTGACATCAAGGCTCGTCAATCAGTAGCAGACAATGAGATCACCCGTCAAGCTTTTAGATATATCACTCGAAATGAGACATTACCTGCTCGTGTACGCCATCAAGCTCAACTTCAATTAAATGCTATGCCTAAGCAATCTTCACCTTCTTATATCCATAACCGTTGTGTTGCCACTGGTCATGGCAGTGGTATCTTGCGTGAATTCAAGTTGTGTCGTTTCCAATTCCGTTTAAAGGCCTTGAATGGTGAACTCCCTGGTGTCAAGAAATCTTCTTGGTAAAGATGCCTTATCCTGTATATTTAACTAGAGCAATAAAAAAAAAAGAAAGCAGCAGACAGCAAATATGTTTTTATGTTTTATTTTATGGTATTGAATAGAGTGGGTATCCTTGTTCCAAAGCACAATATCGACACTTTGGCCGACCTGTTGGAGCGACTGAATGATCATCAGGCTGAGTTGGAGATGATTGAGTGAAATCGATTTGAATGTGATATTGATAGCTTTGATCTGTATCAATCAATACCAATAGCTTGTCTGAAAGTGTATGGGATGTTGCTGCTTCAGACTGGTATTCTCTCAATGCACTGGGTTTGACACTTACGTTGATAGCGACAGTCTCCTGTTCAGCCATTAACCCTTCCTTTTGATCAAATTCAAGTAGTTGTTCAGCAGAAAAGAGAGCAAAATTACAGCGCTTTTGATTTGGGTTAGTTAGTTTGAGTTGGATGACCTTGACATAGACAGTCTCCTTCGATAGTTCACAGACAAAATGAAGCGGAGAAGAAGGCGAAGGCTCAAGTTTGCATGGTTTGGGTGAACTGGTTTGAGTGGCTGTTGTTGTGCGGGTATGAGTGGGTGCATTTATTTTTTTTCTAGGGCGGATATGAATCTTGTTTGGTAATGATTTCTATAGGCCTTGTTT
Organism: Choanephora cucurbitarum; assembly: GCA_025331435.1. Classification (NCBI taxonomy): domain Eukaryota; kingdom Fungi; phylum Mucoromycota; class Mucoromycetes; order Mucorales; family Choanephoraceae; genus Choanephora; species Choanephora cucurbitarum. The sequence goes on along the minus strand of JAIWNI010000015.1, from coordinate 170,881 downwards.
AGTTGTATATCAGCATGAATTTAGTTTACAGACTTACAAAGCGCAATGCCAATAATTGATCTATTTCTGTCTAAACATATAAAAGCAAATCAATCCCACTGATTCTGTGTACAGGAAATGCCTATTTACTTTGTATTCCGTATGAGGTTCACTTTCTTCTTCTGGTTCCTCGTCGTTGTCGTATTTGTCACTAAAGCTCTGTTGTTGTTGCGACCATATGGAATTCAACGGTAATGATCGAGCACCAAAGTAGGCACCAGGTGAGATAGATTGTCGTGATGGACTTGGTTGATCTCCAAGTGACTCTTCTTGTTCATGAATAGAATCATGTTCATTTTGGTGAAAAGGAAATGACCGTGCCTGATTCAAATAAAGTTCAAATTCTGCTTCCACTGATCTCTCAAGTCGATCCAGATCGGTGTATAAATCAGGCTGACCAAAAGACTCGTCTGCTATAGCCTCAATGCCTATACCCGAAGCAAATGAAAGTGAAAGGTCATTACTCTTACTCATACCAAATGCAAAAAAAAAAAAAAAATAAACACCAAAAAAAGTGAGAACAAAAACCAAAGATCGAATCGGACACATAAATCTATTGAACAATAAGCTTGCATTAATTTATTATATACAGAATTATCCACACATGGAAAAGGAATGAGAAAAGAAATCAGTAGATATAGGACTTGGGAATTCACCTGCAGAGAAAGCTGAACTGGACTCACTCTGTGGTATTGTAGTTGGAATTCCACTTAGTTTACTCTGGATACCCAATGGAAGATTATCTATGCAATTTATATACAGCATTCAGTTGTATGTTACAACAAAACAAAGTGTCGAAATTTACAACTAGATAATTCTAAGAAAACTCACATGGTAACTGTGACATGGTAAGGCCTTGATTTTCAGCTAGTTTTCGAATAAGCCATTGTTGTTGCAGTTGAACTTGCTTCATTTCGTCTACCACTTGAAGTAACCGAGTATAATCTTGTTGTAATGCGCGAAACTGTTGTAGTAATTCAGCCTGAGAGAGTTGGATCATAGCAAAAGAAGTTTGCATATCACCTGCTTCACGGCGCAATTGTTCCGAATCCATGGCTTTTCGTTTGATCTCTTCAAGCAGTTCAGGCTTGTCTTGTTGAAATTTGGGGTGAGAAAATTCCCAGAATTCATTCTCGTTGTTGTTGTTGTTGTTCTGGCTGCCTCGATGCACTCTTGATGATTTGTTGATCTTATGAAAACCGTACATATTTAACTGTCGAACGAAGCTGGAGAAATTGGCGTGTTTAAAATGCTCGGGTAGGATTTCTCGAGAGAACCGAGACGCATTGCAAATAAGAAAGGATGTACCACTTGGATTCCAAAAGATCAAGTGCTGATTGCGATCATCATTGACCATACTAAAGTTGATAGTTGAGTGACCATGTAGCTTATAAAAATGATGACAGTTTACCTGTATAATTTACTAATAAATGTACTTGTGCCTTTCCTTGAAGTTGTCTTGTCTTCTTCTAAATCATTTGACATTTCTAGATTATGGTTGAATGGAGAAGACGAATGTTGCGAAGAAGCAGTAGAAGAAGCACTGTTTCTATGCGGAGGAAGACTATACGGATCAAATGGAGGTACGGTGAAAAACGGGTTTGACATGATTATAAAAATTTAAATTAGGTTACAAGTTTAATTTTATTCTCTTTTTATATAAAAAAAAAATGCTCATGATGTTTCATTTTTAGTTTAGTCAGTTGTCAATTCGAATTTAGCCTGCAATTGAAGAATTTTTTATCACTTTATTAAACCCTGTCTGGAGTCGAGCCTCAATAACTATTTGTTATCACCATGACGACGACTTTCTTTTTATAGTTATCCCTCTTTCACGCTTTCTTTATTTCTAACAAAAAACAACAATTGTTTTCTAGAAACCAGAAAAAAAATGGATACGAAATTATCCGGAATCTAGAATACCAACAGAGAATACCATAGAAGTTATTCTTTCTGAGCCAATAAGAGTCAAACTTGGCTTTTCTTTTCTCCCCGCATGAGGTCTTTCTTTTCTACCATCTTTTCTAATACAGCAGGACCCTTAGAGTGTAACCCACATTATCTAATAGCGTACTCCGATAGCTTTTCATTACCTTTTCTATATCTATTTCTTTTTTAGTTCTTTCTGTTCTTCTACAGATATGTGCACATTCACCTAGGTCAACCAGTAAACATTGTCTTTTGGTACCTTGTATAATTCAACTGGTTCCTTTCTTATTCTTTCTTCCAGAAAATAAGTCTTTAGTCATAACCATTTGAGTCTAAACCAATAGGAACAGTCTTTTCCTAATCCATATATCGCAATCTTAAAAAATCAAAGACATCACACCACCTAGCCAAGGAAAACTGGAATAGGGCCAATAACCATTTGTTTGTAGATTAACACGAGCTCCAATCAGAATTTGAGTTTTGTCCTAGAGGTCGAAGGAGTCCAAATAGTATGAAAGGTACTTGAAATTAGACTATTTGCTATGACGAGAACAAAGACGTACGAAAAATGAAGTGAGGGTGCTACCAAGGTTCAATTGAACAAGGCACTTATACTTATGCCTTAGCTTAGGTCTCTCTATTTTCTTGACCAATACAGAAAGTGTTGAAGGAATCTAACGCGAAACCTTAGACAGAATTCAATGTAGACCAACAAGACACTTTATTGTATCAGATTAACTTTAAATTAAAAAGGCTAAAAACACATTTGAAACGCCGCTTAACTTTTAAAGTTTTTCATGCTAGAGGAAGAACTTGACCGTAATTATTCTAAAGACATGTAACAAAAGCAAATGTTATGAATTTCATCAACTTCTGGTCTCTCTGAAAGATGCCAGAAATAAGCTATAGCTCTCTAGGTTTAAGAATTGAAGCACTGTAACTGCTTTTACTTTGAAAACAATAGGTATAGAATATAACATGTTAGCTTACTTTCTTTAATGCTCCTAAGTGCTTTTAAGTTTGCCAAAGAGAAAGAAAGAGCCATTTAAATCAGAACGATAGTTATAAGAAAATGATTCACATACAGCGTAGAGACAAAAAGAGATTTTCTACTAAGAAAGAAAAGCAGCACCTTCCAAATTATATAAAATGAAATAAAAACCTTATATTTATCTTAAATTTAGAAAATGAATATTTTCGCTACTTATCAAGTTGTAGTAGATCTCTTTAGTTGCCGCAACGGCGTTTCTCATTGATGCTGGATTGGTTTGGAACAATTGAAAGGGTTAAACAAAGTTGATTCCATAATCAGTCTCAACTGTTGTATTTTTTTATGGAAATTATTCAAGCAAATTTTAACTTGTTACCAGAAAAAACCTCTTCATTTAGCGTTGACATTGGAGATGCAATACCAAAAGAACATGTGTAAGTAAATCTTTCCTTTATCGGGTTACCATTGCTCGAGATGTCTTCTTACTTCTGAAAAATTGTAAGAGAGATTCAAAGATATGGGATTCCTTTGTTCTTTTTCATCTCTTTTACATGCAATACTGAGAGTGTTTTAAACAGTAAAAAGAAATAAAGTTGACAAGCTATAGTAGCTGCATGTGTAACACAAATATTAGCCATATGACAATCAACCAGATAGTCATTAAACAAACAAACAATAGTCTGACTTCGAGGCTTAAAAGACAAAAGAAATAGAGAGAGAAATTATAGCAAAAGCTCCTAATGATGTATTCAGATATAAGCTGGACGTTACTGTGTCTACTTAGAAGATCTTTGTGAATTGTGTCAATGTTCTCAATGTCTAATCTTTTTGTTAATGCAATTTGGCTACACTATTTTCTACAGTGGCACAAGATTTTGGTTCGGACACTTCTTTAAATAGAAAACTCCACTAACAAGATATGTGAATTCGAAGTGATCCTTATCAAGCATATCCACTCCTGAGCTCATCAAACTTTTGTCAGAGAATCCCTAACATGTCTACTTTTAGATGTTACAAATAGTTTTTTTTATTTAATATCGGGTAGGGCCGCCTTTGGCATCAATAACAGCCTGGCATCTATCCTTCATACTGTCAACAAGACGAATGAAAAGATCATGGCTGATCTCATTCCTTCCTTCTAACAAAAGCTCCTTCAATTGAGCAGCATTTTGAACCATATGCCGTCTACTCTCAATCCTCAACTCAAGAGCCCACCACAAATGCTCAATAGGGTTTAAGTCTGGACTTTGTGCAGGCCAGAACTCAAACCCACTTATTATATGTCTTATCTTCCAAGCACGAATAGCGGCAGCAGTGTGGCACGTAGCGCCATCTTCTTGGAAGATAAACGTCCTGTCTTCCTTGGCTTGAAGATCCAAGAGACACGGCTGAAAGTGATCAGCCAAAATTTGGATGTATCGCTCAGAGTCTACTGAGCCATCCACGAACACAAGAGGCCCCGCTCCACCTCTCGAAAAACAACCCCAAAGCATCACACTTCCTTTACCGAACTTTTTGATAGGAACTGTGAGCTCCTCTTTATAAGCCTGGTCTTGCTGTCGAATGACTTTGAGACTGCCTCGATGCCCTTCTATCTCATAGCGAGACTCATCCGACCAAATGACGCTGGACCATTGATCAGTAGACCAATTGACATGTTTCTTGGCCCATTCCAAGCGTTTTTGCTTGTGCTTTGGTGTTAAGGCAGGCTTCTTCTTGGCGTAGTATGAATTGAAGCCCATTTCGCGAAGATATTCAATGACTATCGCCCTACAGACATTCACCCCAAATTTCTCCAATTCGTGTTTGATAGCATCGAAGCTCAAGAAAGGATTCTTGGTCACGATGGACCGTAAATACCTCATATCTCTTTCATCAACTTTCTTAGGTGCCCCAGAAGAGGGACGAGGCAGAGGTGAGTTCGTTTTGTTGATGCGAGCGATGATACTGTTGACAGTTGAAAGAGGTAGCTCAACCAGCCCAGCTACAGTGTGAACAGAAATAAGCTGCGGATTTACAAGCTCCGCGATTTGAACACGTAACCCATTATTGTTCTGTTGGTCTTCTTTTCACTCTTTTCTTAAAACGCATACTAAAAAGAGCACTTCTCCAGTTATTCCCGTATGCATAAAAGACTTCTTTCTCGCACTGATTTGAACGTGATTGATACAAGCGTTCGTCGTCGACCTACTCAATCAATTAAGGCTCAACATCGTCACTTTCTGAGTTCTGGCAAGAAGGTCTCTTTGTCCGCTTTTCGGGTAACTTTGGGTCGTATGAACTTCAAGTCGCATGTTACAACAATGAAACCAGCTCTGAAGCGAAGACACAAAGACTCATGTTTGGCTTGGGTCAAAGAAAGGTTTGACTGGTCAAAGGACGACTGGAACAAGGTAGTTTAGTCTGATGAGGCCAAGCTCGCTTTAAAGAATGCTAGTGCTGGAACTAGAGTGGTCAGAAAGAATGGAGGAAGGTACATCAAGAGTACTCACAAGTCTGGTTTGGGTTCTGTGATGGCATTAGGATGCTTTTATGCAAAGGTATTAGCTCTCTTTTGGTACAACTCCATTAATGCAAGGTACTCATTGAATTTAATTTTTCAAATCCGCAGCTTATCTTAGTTCATACTGTATTCATATCACATAATTATAGGCTCGTCCTGCTGAAGCCAAAGATGACGCAATCGACAGTTTTTTTCAAGATGGCCCCAACTTCTCCATGCTTGAGCTAAATCGAAAGATCAAAAAATGGCAAGAAAGTGCAGAAAGAGTCGATCAATTGCACAAGCAAGAGTAAGTACTTTTTTTTTGAAGCTTTGCAAACAGATGAAATAATTATTATCGTTTAGTCTCCTGTACTACAATATTATCGACTTTGTGACAACTCGTCCAGACGCTGCCACCAAAGTACTGTTGGATGATAAGTACACTATTGCCATGAATCATTTCAAGAGTTTACATGCTCCAAGTGAAGACGTCGAAAAGGAGGTCAATCTATTGATGTGCAAAAACTTGGTAAGCACTAATTAGTCATTATTATACGGTAAGGTTTTGATTGGTTTGTATAGACTGCCATTGAAATGAAAGAAAACGAGATCTGCAAGGCAATCCTTAGAGTTGTGTAAGTGAATTAGACCATTAAGCATACCGAATTTAACATATAGTTGTTTTCTGATGTAGCAACAAGCAATTCAAAGATGACACAAACACATTCACTGATCCATCTATCGGTGAATATCATTTCACAAGTGCTTTTGTGTTTCCTCTTTTTGACGAGTTGTTTGATGACATCTCAAGAAAAAGCATCTTACAAAAATGGTGAGTTATGCTGAATTACCATATCGCGTTTACTGAGAACTAACGTGTTAATTTAGGGGCGAGTCAAAGCTTATGTGTGCTAAAGAAGATGAGCATAATGCTTTGAACGATGGTGATAGAAGAACACCAGGACCAAGCATTGATGCTATTTTCAGCATTCCCGCTTTTGATGTGGCTTTTGTTATCTTGGAAATATCTCGAGGCCCAGCCTGTGATGACTTCAAGCATTACTTAGGTGTTTAATCAACTTCACATAAAAAATAAAAAATTGGACCCGCAAAAAGCCTTTTTTTAAAAGGTCAACCAAAACCCAACAGAAACCTCTGACAAAAGGCTAATTAAGTGTTAAACCTCTCAAAAACCTCTAAGAAAAGGTTTTTTGCGGGCTTTTCGGTGGAAAAAACCTTTATTTTTTTACAGTGCTTTTTTTAAGTTCAAACGTAAAGAAGTTTTACAGACAGACGTTAGGTTGGCTATGAAAGATAGCAGATCAAAGAGATGTGAAGACAAACAAAAATAAAAGTGTCATATTGTGTTATCATTCGTTGTAGCTAGCTGTCTCAACCTCTTTTACTATAGCTCGTTTGGCTTTTAAGTCTTTTTCTTATAAATTGATTCAGCCAACTTTACATCTTGTCTGTGAAATTTCTTTATGTTTGACATTATGGACACTATTGGTCATTGAGCCTTGCTGGTGAAGTTGCAACTTCCATATTAACTACAATCTGACTATCTGTTCTCAAGACTTTCTCTGTGAACGATAGGTTAGTTACAAGCCAACAAAAGAAGAACTGCTCATGGTGAACGCGACTAGAAACCATGGACATCTATTTTTATGCACTTTCAATATCGCTTTACCTTCTTTTTAATAGGCACATGGCCTTGGCTTCTTAGTAAACAATGCCGATAGTGAGCTTCTATGTCGGAGACGAGATGTGCCTTGTTGATAGGACAGACATGAGGTTGGTCCTATATGTTTTTAACATGAGTCAGAAGAGAAGAAAAGAAACACATCACACTGGTTACTTTAAGCCATTGCTGAAGTGCTTTACGTGTCCAGCCTAGCTCATTAGCTATCGATTCGATCTTTTGATTGGCGGATTCTAGTCGTTTAGAGATAAGAACAAGCTGGCTATGGCGTGTATCCATATGATGAGACAATAGGTAGAAAAGGTACATCTTAAAGTGGCTTAGATGTCTGCATTAAACAACCCGAAGTTTTTTTTTCTTATTGCTTTTTAGTTACTTTGATCAGTATCATTACACCATGCCTACTTTTCTTGTTCAATTTGCACAGGTATAGATGGAAATCAATAGTCAGAACTCGAAATACTGAGGACAACTCTAGTTTCATGATGAGTTTAGACTTCCAGAACTACTTTCTTTAGCTAAACTCGAAGGTGTCAAGCTAACTTATAACAAAGAAGACTACAAGTTGAACGTAAGCCATCACGAGAAATAAAAAAAGCAAAGACTAAAGCAGCAATGGATAGAACCCCTTTCTTAAAGTCAATATTGAATCAGTTGAAGAAGCCCAGAAATTAGTGAAGAGAGCCATTCTCATCAAGTAAGGGACAACATACTTGCAAAACAATAGGTAGACTCATCAGGCAATAGAAACATTTTCGAGCTTTGGGGTGAAGGAAAGACCTATGAAGATGTACACCATCAAGTCAAGACAACAACTTCCGATCGTTGGATGGATTACAATACTTGTTCATTTCGATTTGTTGTCTCTGCCTTTGGATCGACCATCACTTATAAGGATCAGATCAAAATCATCAACTCATTTTCCTATCTTGGATTTGAGGGTCCTATCGACATGAAAAATCCAGACGTTCAATTCCATGTCTTGGCTGATTATGGTTTCGATAATACCATGGTCGCTCAAGACCCCACTTATATCTATATGGGTCGTTTAATTGCCTCAGGCAGTCGTGATCTTGTCAACCTCTACAACCTCAAGAAGCGTAAATATCTCGGCACTACCTCCATGGATGCTGAGCTTTCTTTAGTTATGGCCAATCAAGCCTTAGCAGGCCCTGGTAAGCTTGTGTATGATCCCTTTGTAGGTACAGGTAGTTTCTTGTTTACCTGTGCTCATTTTGGTGCATTCACGCTTGGGTCAGATATTGATGGACGTCAGATCCGCGGTAAAGGTAAATCCAGTGTTCAATCCAACGTGGAACAATACAACCTTCAGGGTCGTGTCTTGGATACACTTGTGTTCGATATCTGTCGCAACCCATGGCGTAAACAACAATGGTTAGATGCCATCGTCACTGATCCACCTTATGGTGTACGTGCAGGTGCTAAAAAATTAGGTCGTAACGATGGTAAAGAACTGACAATGCGTACCTACGATGGTGTTCCTATGCATACTAGAGAAGATTATTATCCCCCTACCAAACCCTATGAGATGTCTGAAGTCCTCCAGGATCTCTTGGATTTTGCTGCACAGAATTTGACATTAGGTGGTCGATTGGTCTATTGGTTACCTACTGTAGTAGATGAATACTCAAACGAAGATGTACCTCAGCATCCTTGTATGATCCTTGTGTCTAACAGCGAGCAAAACTTTGGTCAATGGTCTCGAAGATTGATTACAATGGAAAAAACAAAGGATTGGTCTGAGCAAGATAAAGCCATGGTTGAAGTCAGTGTTGTGTCAGAGGCTGAGAAGCAAGAGATTATGGAAAAGGGAACAGAAGATCCTAAGAGACCAGGCCACTTTTTATTCCGTGAAAAGTATTTCAATTTTGGTCACTAAATGTTGTAAATATATCCCCCCCTCCTCTTTATTTAACGTTGAATGACCTCTATTCTATAATGAGTAAAATAGATTCATGTAATAAATTAGAATTTCCGAAATTACCTCCCAAGTCTTCATCATCAATCATATCATCTTCTTTATCACTTGATGGATCTAAGGGAATATCACGTGACTTGTCCACCACAGTTTGATTAGCTATCCATGTCTCTAAGTGTACAGGAAACTGTTGAGAGGCTTTATGGCGCTGTGTTGTCTCCGCATACTGCGTTCGTATAGATTGAAAAGTATCAGCATGACAGACTAAATTATGTTGACTCTCGAATGCTGCCTGCTCTTTCTGTTTCAACCCACTTGGGAAACAGACAGACCATCGAAAAAGCAAATGATAACACTCTTCAATCTGGTTTACCCATACATGAGCTAATTTATACAGTCGACTGCAGAGGCCCATAACTACAATGGCCAAAGAGACAAAATGCTCTAGTTTCAACAGAGTCGAGTTGGCTCGAAATGTCTCTAATGTGACCACCTTGATCTTATCCAAAAGTAAAGCAGCACTGATCAGTCGATGCATTGTATAATACACTGACTCTTTGCTTGGAATATAATGCCATTGAGACTGACATCGGTCCAGCCTAATGAGCTATGAGTCTTTTGTGTCTAATCTAATAAAAGCCAATCTTACGATGAAGTATTCCAAAAGGAAAGGTAGAGCCGCTCCAATTCCTTGTGTAGTTCAAGTGCTTTTAGTCGCTTCAACAGTCTTCTGAGTTCCATGGCACGTTTAAATCGATGAAATTGACGTTGTTGATTCATGTTTTTATAGTGAATACGATCAAGTACAGCGACTTCAACCCAAAAAGGTTGTGTTTCGGAAAAGAGTTGAACAAATGAACGTAACGACTTTAGCTGACTCTCATGATCCATATCGACTTGTTTGTTGATGCGCACATTGGATAGAATGGGGTTAGGTGGGATCGGAGGTTGGCGCTGAGCGTAATAAGGTATAGGTTGCGACATGATCAACAGAGGGAAAAGTGTAAGAAAAAAGTGATTTTCGATTTCGAAAAAAAAATCGCACTTACTTTAGAATTCACTGTCAAAAAATCATTACTTACGAGTGGGGTAATATCTTCTTCGAAAGCAGTACAAATTTAATAGAATGGAAAGCATGAGATGATTGCTTTATTGATAAAAAAGAATGGTTAAAAGAAGCTAGCTTATTATACAAGGACATGTGCTAATGTTTCTTTAACTTTATTGTATTAAGAGAGTCTAGAATTGAGAAGGGTTATGCATTTGCTCAGGATGGTTTGTTTGTTTTCCATGCCCTGTGGTATAAGCAGCAATTGGATTACGAACATAATGGTTATAATTATCGTGAAGTGAAGGGTGATGATGAGGCTGATAAGGTTGCTGTTCTGCTTTGTAAACGTTAGCCAGTTCAATAACATCGGCTGAATGGCTCAAGTTATGTGGATTATGAGAACGGTAGGCTCTGCCTGCTACAAAATATTCCATATCTTCTGACATTTGATGTTGCAATGGTGGATGTGGAGTCGGGCTTTTTGTATAAGATTCTGATGATTGAGATACCAAAGGACGTGTTGGCGAATACATATCGTTTTGATGGCCTTGATGACCAGTATAGCTTTGAATGGTTTGTTGAATGCGCTGACTAAAGCGGCGAATGGGGCTTGCAGTGCTTGCTGAGTAAGGCTGTGATGAAAAGCTATCACTGTAGTAGCTTGTGTCTGGTGGATCAACCACGTTTTCGCTTTCGATATCTTCGTTAAACTTGTACATGCCTGCGATACCCTCAGTTGAATCATCAAGTTCCAATTCTTTGTCAGTTACACTCTGGAATTGAAGTCCTTGAGGATTGTTCTGAAGATGGATAACAGAGACGTGACGCACGCTTTTCTTTCTAGTCATACGACTTGTAACAGCCTTTTTACTAGTTTCGCTGCGTTGACCATAAAGTTTAGGTAGTAAATGACGTACGCGTTCATGAATCATAGGTACAGGCAATTCTGAAAAGAAAGCAGGGTCGCCAAATCGATGGACGACAGAATTTTTGTGAGGAGAGGGCGAAGAAGGTGGATAGGACATCTGGCTTTCTTGCTTCTCTCTTTCTGGTGTATAATAATAGACAAGATGATCGAATCGACGTGTACAAACCCATTTGTAGATCAGCGTAATGATAGGTAGAGGGACAAGCACAAGAGCGGGAGTATGTGCACTTTTAAGGTACAAGACGGCCAACATGATCACTTGAAATAGAACAGTAGAGACCAATATGCGGTTGAACAGCAATCGCCATATCTGACCGCCTGTCTCTACATGAGTGACAAACACATACATCAAAAGGTATTTGAAAACCATTGTCGCCAGCAAGAAATACATCAAAGTAAAAGGCAAAACGAGAGGTGCAATGACTGAGTAGACAAGTCCAACAGTAAAAAAGAAAAGCAAGATGTTGTAAAACAAAGGATAATCAAATGGTGAAGGTCGAGTAAACTCTATAGAGACAGACAGTTATTAAACTCGTTGCTACTTAACAATCAAACAAAGTCACCCCACTTACCTTGTAACTGACGCGGACTTGGTTGTGTAAATAGTTTTCTACATTGATATATCCTGTTATTGTCTTTTTCTTTTCTGTCATTTATTTGTTTTTACCTAGCAGTTACTTTGAGCAAGACAACTACTTGTGCTAGATCAACAATAACACCGAGACCTTTCAAAGACACATAATTGACCCAATAGGTAGAGACATCTATAAATACAAGGAAAGAAATCAATAAAGCTTCTTCTTTCTTTTAGCGACAAAAAGCACTTTACCACTCAAGTTCTTCACAACGTTCGTCAAATTGTCTGCCATTTTGCCATAAAATTCAGAGGCACTGATAGCGGTTCCCCCATCTACTGCTTGCTTGATTTCAGTATAGATAGATAGAAGAGTAGATGAAATAGTGAACACGAGCAAGTTGTTAACAATAAAGAACACAAACAGCTTTGCTAACACTTGTCGATCCAAGCTTGTACCAGTCATGTACCCTTGTTGTTGTGACATAAATCTAAGAATCATGGGCAAAATAAAGAAGAATATGGCCATCACAATAGGTGTAAACCAAGAACTCAATAAAGAAACAAACATAGGGTGGTGTTTCATGAATTGTTTGGTCTGAGGTGTCATACGGAAAAAGTCCTTGACGTTGTTGGATGCTGAGAGAAAACTGGAGGGGATGAACCAAAGGAAAACAAAGCAATAGAAAATGATAGTAACTACAAGTCGCTTAGATCTTCTGACATGTTCGTTCATGGCTAAGTTAGACCAGATGATATCTTTTGGTTGTGGTGCTAGTTCTACTGTGGGTAAAGATCCTTCTGTCAACAATTTGGGTATGGATCGAAGAGGCGATGCACTGGATGCTAGGTATTTTGCATTGGCATGTGCCCATTCGACTCGCTCGTAAGAAATCCAACCATAACTCGTCTTTTTGCTCGTACTGATATTCTTTCTTGCTTCTGTGATCTTTTGATCTAAACTCTGGACCAGCTCAGAGTAATAGTTGATAGCATCTACTTTTGTACCACCAAAGCAACCAAAATAACCGTTTAGACGCATTAAAGGTCTCTTTTTGTTTGGGACAATATGGCCATCTAAAACCAAGACAAAAAAGAAGAGTCAAAAAACTGCCGCCTGGAGTTAGTTCTTGTAGCATTTGTCACCTTTTAGATGATTTGATAGGATGATTTCAAGATTTCGAACTGCATCTTCATGTTCCTGCACAAGTCGACCTAGTTCAACATTCTGTGTACCAATGCAAATCTGCTGTGCTGGATATTTTAGCCCCATTCCATTGACCCAATCAGCTAATGCTTTGTCAGAGCGCATCGATGGAGGCACATTGAAAATCATTAAAGTTTTTGAATTCATCGATTTCTGATATTCTTCACTTTCGAAATAACTTTTTCGAAGCTTTACATAATCCACATAAAACAACCACAAGAATACATAGATGATTATAGAAAACAACCAAGTGCCTATGGTATGGCACCAATACCATCCTAAATCACCATTGACATAGTGAAATTTACCATCATAATAATTGATAGTTGAGATTGACAAAAATTCAAGACCAGGTGCAGGTGGCCATTCACTAAAAACTGAAAATGTTGAGTACAATCAAAACAAAAAAAAACAATGGCCTCGTTACCCAGTGCGCGATGTGGCAACAATGTTGACAGGTAAAATAACAATGACACCAACAAAAGTCATTATGTAAAGCATACGTCGAATCATACGAAGAAATTGAATAAACAATGTCGCATCGTAGCCAATTTTTTCGATAAGTATTTCATCTGGTGTATATAGGACAGGTCCAATCCAAGCGAAAAAACCTATGGGTAACATCAGCAAGGTTAATTCTCTTTCGGTCTAACTTTTGGACTGATTTTGGTCGAATTGTTACCATGGCCTATATGTGGCGGCTGCTTCCTGTTATAGAACTTCAGTCGATCATTCTTTTTTTTTATGTAAACAAAGCTTAATTAACACGTACGTCTTTGAAGCATATTTATATTTGGGTGCATAAACCACTACAAAAAAAAAGCTATAAGAAAAAAGCCCATTTACACCATGCTTAAAATTAGCTTACAGGAATTGTTTGGTCTTAAGATATTAAACAGGAAGAGAACACCCAAGGCAATGGCTGCATTGATCCCCAACTGCGTTGCCATACCATTCAATGTTAATTGGGCGTCTTCCTTTCTGTCACTCGCATTCATTCAGACAATTAAGGAAAAGAAGAAGAAGAAAGAGAGAGAAGAAGAAAATGAATCAAATGATCTGTTTACTACAAATGATTTAGAATTGTGCACTAAAGAAAGAAAAAGGGGAAAACAAAAGAGAAGACAGAAAAAAGCAACCTCGAAAAAATCTGTTTGATTGTGTTTAATTAATTATTTGTGTAACTTATTGTTGTAATTCGCCCAATCATTTGGCATGTCATTGTATTAGACGTACATACAGGTAACGTTACAATTAATCAAGATTGGTCACTAACTTGAACAGTGTTGGTTAATCAAAATTAGCTTTGAAGGTCATTTTGCAGACTTACTTTTTGTAGATAACCATTGGTGTTCTGTGGATAAAGTGATATTCAAAGCGTTAACTCGAGAGCTAAACACCGGCCAAAAAACAATTGTGAACGATTGATTCGATTTGCCTAGTCTTGGGAACAAGCTTCTTGGTAGCTTCAATGATCCTGCTGCCGATGTTGCCATATGTAGTAAACCAATTTCTTCGAATATCGCTTTTAATGTTCAACCAAACAACTCAAAAGGATTAGTAGAAGAACGAGTAAAGCATACGACTTCAAGACATCTTGATACCATCAATTCTTAAACATGCCAAAACACAAAGACATGTTTCAGGCTTTCCTACACTTCAAGCCTTTTTTCTTTGGCCTGGAGGACGCTTTTCTTCACCGTCTTCGTATCGCTTGACATGGTGATGAGCAGCCATTCAGTAATATCTATAGCGAATCCAACCTTTCGTGATGAAAGGCTCTATTCAACATCAAAATCCAAGATCGCGTCTCTCTTCTTCCCTTTTGCAGTTTAGTTGATGCAAAGATATCTCGTGAAACAAAGAGAAAGGTTACTCAACAAAGAAACAGAAAAAAAATGTAAACAAAAAGATGGTAAATTAGTAGTCTCTGAATCAACTCCCTCGTAATGACGCTACATAATGTCTTTAGAATATAGGCAAGGGAAGGAGAATACTACCGTAAAAAGTGTGGACCCGTAAGTATTTGCATCTAAGAAAAGATAGTCATTGATATGATGTTAGTCAGTGAGAAGCAGCTAGGTTTATTTTAAAAGTACAAGTCGGAATGGTATTTCGAAGCATTGCATATTAGATCAGATCAAGCCAATCAACAGCTACAAGAGATAAAAGGAACTGAAGTTTTGTCACTGTATAATCAACAAATTGTATTTAATCCTTTTTATTACGATTTGTTAGAGTCTAAAACTTTCTATTATATACAAAATAGTCTATTTGTGCAGTAAAAACTTTTTCTACTAAGCTATGCCTCTTCTTCATGATGGCTAGTTGGATTGCTTCTGACAGAAGATGCAGCTGAAGGACGACGACTATTGTTGCCATGCAGATAATAATTGGGATTATCTGAAGGCAGTACAAACCCACCAGCATCTTGATGATGGCTTGATGGGGTTTCATCTTCAAGGGGACTGTTTCCACGAAAGACAGGACTTAAGGTGGACGACATCTCCTCATAGGATCGAGGGGGTAAGTAATGTTGATAGAATTGGTATAGATTATGTTGATTGAAAGCAGGCTGGTGTTGGTAATAATATGGATGAGGAGGATGGAGGGCATTGTTGGCTGTCATTGGCGACATGCCAGTATTGGATAATGCTGTGTTAGCGGCAGGTGATAGAAGAACAGAAGGATGAGGCATCGCGGGTTCCAATGGAGGTTGGTATTGATTATCTTCATTCTCTTGGTCTTTCTTTTCTTCTTGATCCACAGCTTCTTCAGGTAACTCCTCGGCTTCTTCTACCAATGGCTGTTCCATTTCATCTGGTTTATAATAAGAGTGTTCAGGATTTTCCAGTGAACCAATACGATCTGGGATTTCGACTGCTTCTCCTTCAGTTTGAATATCTTTTGGTGGCGGAGTAGGTGCTACAGAGTCGACTCGTTTGACTAACAAAGGATTTTTTCCGTGATGCGAAGTTAATGTACGTCTAACTTTTGCCTGATCTGGCTTCCACATCTCGATTGCACGTAAAGCATCCTCCTGTATACGTTTCGTCTTTTCTGCGGCTTGGTATTCAGGACGTGTTTGATGCGGCTGAATAGGTGCGACATCCAACTCATCCACAATGTATTTGCCAAAGGTAGAGACGATGTCTGTTTTACTTGCCATAGCATGCATACCGTTCAATAAGAGATAAAGCCCCTCACGCGTAGCAATACGTTTGAAGTTAGCCATTTCTACCTCATCTACCTCTGTAAACTCCTCTAGCTCTTTCAACTGTGCCTTGAGTGCATTTAACTTGTCCAAAGAGTTATAAGATGACTGTAGACGTTCAATAGATTCTTGAAGTTTTCTTTTCTGGTCGCGACTTGGCTGGAGTGCTTGTTCTTTGATAGAAATTGATTTCAAAGTGTCGCGGTACTGTTCCATGGTGTCTGAGAACTCCATCAAAACATTGGACCATTCTGTCAAAAGTTGACCTAGTTTGTGTGTTACATCCTATTGATTGTGTATGTGAGTTTAGAGACTAAAGTCTTTTTTTTTTTTATTTTTCCCTAAAAGAGCTTACAGTAAGATCATCACCAATATGTGAACCATAAGCCATCAAGTTGTTGGCTGAAATACGATTATTATCAGCTAGGTGAGCAACATCTCGACTGGATTTTCCCGTATAATCTATGACGTTCGACAATCCCTTTTCAGATACAGTCTTATCACTTGATTTATGAAATAAACCGAACATGAGTGAAGAAGAAAAAAAGTGTGAAAAAGAGGTGAATTTCCTTGTACCTCTTTCTTTTATAGTGTGGACAGCCTTGTGCATTAGCGGATTGCTAAAAATAAAACTGCGGAAGAACAATCATTTCTCAACCGACCGGCTTTTGACCTAAAATTGGAACACTTCTTAGAATAGTGTAGCATTAGTCATTGAATGACGTGCTTACACAAATAGAATTCGATGAGGTTCGTTCTTTTCAGGTAAAGGCGGTCATATGGTTTTGACAAATACGTACTAGGTAGTTTGGTCTTGCTTTGCGAACAATACCAAAGGTTTCAAGGAAATCACATAGACGCAAACATATTGCTTAGTCGGAGTTGAGTTTGAAGTAAGGTACAGTCTGGTAAATGTTCAGAGAGGCCAATACTGTTGAGGACAAGAATGAATCAAATCAAACGTACTAAAGATATCTTATAGGTAATCTCCTGAATACACCCATTAGTAAAGTGATGCCTCGAAAAAGGACAGTGTTATCGGCAGTTATCTAAGAAGCATACATGATAGACAGTAGAATTTGCTCGAATACTTCAACTACCTATACAAAAGAAGCCAGACACCAAAAAACTTAATCACTTAACATTTGAATACAATGATGAATTCAGGCTATTCCAAATCAAAGAAGCTAGAAGCTCTTATTCAAGTTAGACAGACATTAGTACATGAGGTAAAATCTGTTGTGCTTATGCAAATTACCAATACACATTTGATTCAAAAAAGGATTATAGTAAAGCATTAGAATGGCATACTTTATTTACATACTCATTTCAATGACAGGTGAAATAGACGCTAGTTTCTGAATCAACTGAAACGTAAAGCTCGCTTCTTCTTCCGTTCCCTTTTCCTTGAAAATAGTAAAAGCAGCGGATAGATAATGTATCACTTGTTGTACGCCTCGTATAGAGCAATACATATCTTCATAAGCATGACAAGCTAATATCCATTCTACCATCTCTTTGATGATCATAGCTGAGTTGTAGCAAATATCCAGATGAGCGCGATGAAGTAGAATGACGGCAAAATGACTAGAAAGATGCAAAAAACAGACAGCATAGCAGAGGTCTTCAGAAGGTGAGGGCGGTGGATTTATCTGTTTCATGGTAGTTGTTAATTGATCTGACAGTAGTTGATGGCGTTGTAAATCTTCTTGTTTGGATCTCAGGTAATCGAGAATAGCTGCTTGATGTTGTATGATCTGAATCAACAAGGTCCATTGTTGTATCTTTGTTGGTGATTCGTCTGTTAAAGCTATAGGTAAATCTATCATGATGGGTGTCTCTTTTAGTTGAGGTAGTGTGCCCTGTTCAATACTACATTTTTTTATGGTTAGTTTTTCTACAAAAATAGATACTATGCAAACATACCTCATCATCAAATCATAGCAATAAATAGCCCAAAAGACTCTTTTCCTTGATTCCTTTTCAATGAAAGCTAGATTCAAATCACGTGATAATCCTAAATCTTGACACATACGCAGTGCCATAGAGAAATAATAACGGGTTCGCCACATGTATCCTGGCCGACGCACATGTTCATTGTATTTCAGTAGCAATAAAACAGCCTGCACAGTTGCTAACTCAACAGGCTCTTGTCGATCCAACAGATGAACAGCCTGTTGGTAGTATGTCCATCCTCGAGGTTCATGTGTCTCCACCATATCCCATCGTGATGAGACAGCATAAATTGCATAAAGCAGTAGCTTATTCTGTGTCTGAAAAGAAGGCGTATGAAACAATGGAAAGACTGGATCAATAAATTCGAAATAAATCTTGAGTAGATCATGTCGAATGGGTTCTATTAGAGGTGGTTGGGGCGGCGAAGTGATGATAGATCCATATGCACAATAAGGTGTATCAAGTCGATAGGGATGTTCAGGTACGTACAGACCATGGCCTGTTCTGTCAATACTGAGTTGATTGCCTAAGGGATACAGATAAGACAACAGGATTCTGGAATCAATTGCATCTTTTTTAATTATTTTTTACCTCTTTCTTGTAATACTATAGGTGGTGGTGGTATAGATATGGATGGTTGAATAAGGCGGCGATAATGTTTCATATATTCAGTTATCCGCTTCAATCTCGGTTCATGGCTTTCTGCTATTGGTTTAGGTGTCTCTTTCTTTTGTTGAGGTATATCATAAAAACAGGTTGTATCTGACCTGATGCATCGTTGACAAGGCAATTCACCATTGCATTTGACCTAGTTGAGAGATTAGGTTAGCTTGAGCGAAATCAAAAAAGAGAAAGGAAACTTACCTTTCTTTTTCTACATGGTGCACATGCTCGAGATGACTTTTTCTTTGGGGGTTGATTATCTTGTTTTGCATGCACTTTATCTGACATCCTTTTCTCTCCTTAATTTTTTTTTATGTAAACCTATAATAATTTGGCGTAAATTTCTTTGTCGCTCTTTTCAACCTTCATTGAAATTCAGACATGTGTTACTATCAAAATGATTTTCTCAGGTCTCTTTGCCTGTAATGCTACCATGCTTAATAGCTTGTTTATAAGCTTGTAGTTTAGGAATATGCTATGATCCAACAACATAAGCCTTAATGCTTCACTTGCTCTAGAAAATTGAAAAAGGTTTCTATAGAAAAAGCTACCTCTAAAATCTTTTCAAAGCCCTAAATAATAGTCCTAAACACACTAAAGAACCCTATTTTGAGTTTAACATGATTGCTTTCAGAGTTCTTTTAGATACGTAACTCACCCATATGTCTCTTCACTTTTTATAACACCGCTTTTGCTGTTGTTGCTGCTGCATGAAATTGAGCCTGAAATTAAGTCCACTAAAAATGCAAGCACTCAAGCGAAAAGTTAAGTTGAGAGTAGGTGATGTATATAATAGTGACTTATTTTGTTATATTGAACAGAGTACTCTGTCATACAAATCTCATTATCATACAGTTGAGTTTTCAATTGCCTTTAATCGATGTGACATAAACAGCGTTTGCTTCTCTCTTTCTTTCTTTCTTTCTTTGTTTTAGTCAAATGTGAAGCCTCTGGATAACCAAAAAAAATATACTGTCAACTCACTCTGTGCGCATAGAGAAGAAAAAATCTATAGAAACAACACACTTCTATCCTTATACAACTGCAAAACAAAACGTCTATTTATTGTTGTTTAGTGGGCTCTGTTGAGAATCCATCATGTGATGTAATGCAGGTAATACGACATTTGGTGTTATATTCGCCCAAGGCTTTTGCCTCTTCATCCTTCATTAAAGCAGCTAAATCCCAACACTTGATCATACCATCAGATGAAGCTGAAATAAGGATCTTTCGGTTGCCTGTCTCTAACACAGACACTGATTTGATACGCATCGCATGTCCTTTGATTTCCTTTAAACAATCACCTGTTGCTGTATCCCAAACGCGAATTGTTTTATCTTCACTTCCTGTCACTATGTATTCTGTATCCTCTAATTTGAAATAACGCGTGGTATGAATACGAGATCGATGGCTGATTGTCAGGGCTACTTTAGCGTCCTATAAAGTGATGTCAGTACAGGCCATATTGATACATAAGAAAAATAAACATTACAGCCACTTTATAGATTTGAATTGACTTGTCAAACAAGATAGCATATTGATCGCCAGCTGTATTCCATAAGACAGACATAGGTTCCTCTGAGCAAAAAAAAAAAAAATTAATATATGCCATAGGTTGAATTGACTCCATAAATAAAGCTTACCTCGACCTAGTTTATTTACGCTTGCCTTACGACCTGTCATCAGGTTCCATACAATAGCTGTTCTATCAGCGCTGACAGATAAAGCAATTTTACCAGTGGGATGAATAGCCATTGCATTGACCTTGGCTCTGAGAACCACAAAAAGAAAATAAGTATGCATACAGATAGGTTGTCATTCCATATATACTTTACTTGTGTCCCTTCAATGTTTTCAAGAATTCCCAATCTTTTGTTCTCCAGAGGTTGATGAGATGATCGTCACTGGCAGACAACATGTATTTGCCATGGAACTGAATATCAGTAATATCGCCTGAATGGTGTCCACCCAAGGAACCATATTCTTTGCGCTTCTTAACATCGTACAGTCGAATGATCTCATCACTACTGCCTGAAGCTAAAAAGTGACCACCCACTGCCACTGTACGAATACAAGCTGTATGGGCAGGAATGATAAACACAGGTTCCAACTTGACTTTTTCTTCCTACACATACTTAATTACTTGATATGGTACAAGAATAAGCTATACTTACATTCTCTAACCAGTTGGCATTTAATCCGAACAAAAGACGTTCATAAGTACCAACAATCACTCGAAAATCTTCTTCGATCTCGAGCAATGCAGAAGTAGGTAAAAGGGTTGATTGAGAGACTTTTTCGAGGATTTGTCGCTTCTTGGCTTGATTGTCCGTCATGTCGTCTGATGATCTTGATCTCTTTTTGTTTTCCATACTATATTATATCTACTTTAAAAAAAAAAGAGCCACTCTGACTTTAAGCAAAAAAAAAAATAGCTTAAAAAAAAGAACAGTCCTGATTTATTTAATACACATAGCATTAGGAGGTGAAGCTATACCATTTTTCAAGTTCAATGGTGCACTTGTAAAGAAATAAGTATAAACTTTATCTTCGACAGAGTCTTGGGCTAGATCTTCGAGATAGAACATTTCGCCCAACATCATACCAAACCCACCGTTCAAGACAGAATCTATTTAAGATTTAATGACCATGACAATAGCGAAATGTACAGAAAATACTTACGACAACAATCTTCTACATCAAAAGGTAAAGCTTCTACAGGAATAGCATCAGTTGCAATGGCAGAAAACTGATGATCCCAAATCCATCGATACGTCTTTTCTCCTGCCTGTATACCAGCACATAAGGGCCAATGATCTCCAGCTAGTGCCTCTACCTCAGGCCCTCCTTGTTCATAACGGGCTGTCCAGCCTGTTCGAATCAAAAGGATATCACCTAATTCAAACTGTACTTGCTGATAGGCAGCCACTTGCTCTAGTTCCTCTACCGTAATCTCATGACGTTGAAAAGGATCAAAGTCTGGACGATGTTGGGCTGCCCAACGATGGAAGTCCAACAAGACAGCACGGCCCGCTAATCCCTTTTGTGCCATATGATGCATACCCAGACGATCATCAGATAGAGGTGTATTCAATCGAATTTGATCCACCTTGACTCCGTTGTAGAACTGACGCGAAGGTACAAATGAAAAGTGACGAAGCCCATCCCATTGAGAAGATGTCTGAAGATTAAAGCCGTCAAGACTATCATCAAAATGAAGGCCATTCATTTTCTCAATTATATTATGTTTAAATTTCTGGCGACCAAAGAGAGCCACGCGAGGATGTTCTAATCCCCAATTCAGAGGAAATCTTTTTCCTGTCTTGATATATTGAGCTGCCTAAATGATATGAGTTAAAATAAAGAAGAAGGGATGATGTATGTATATATTACGTTGACGACGCGTTCTGGTGTTAACAAATTGGCTGTACCAATGTTGTCATCTTCTCCCCAAACACCCCATGCGGTTCCTTTTGGATGTTTAGGATGAATAGGCAATTGATCATAGGTAGGTATGGTCATATCTGTACTATTTAAAGAAGTAGGAAAGAAAGGTAAACATGGCCTAACCCCATATATATATATATACATGAAAATCACTATTAGCCGTTTCGATTCCTTTCAAGGCACATCATTGTTTGTTTGTTTGTTTTTCTTTGCATTTGATTAGCACTCAAAAAGAAATCTCTCAAGGACGAAGTGCTAATATATGTATAGATGTGTTGAAGGTCAATATTATTTCTCAAAATCAGTTTGCATATATATGTTTTATACAATGAAGTTGCTTCTTTTATCATATTTCTATTACCTGATATTTGGATCGAAAGAGATCTACTTAGTATTGTTATGTGTCCTTTTTTGTGCAACGCAAGTGCAAGAAAGAGAAGGACAATTCACGACATGAAGTTATGCGGCGCTCTAATAAAAAAAAAGAACATAAAGTATGTGCAGATTTTGATAGAACATGATATCTTTTCTTTAGTTTTCAGAATCAGTTAAATGCCTGTCGATTTGCCATTTGATATTCACTTGATTATCTTGAGTTTTTTAGATAAGCCAGACAAACATCAGTATAGTTTAGTTTGTAAACAATGGCACAAACCAGCAAAACACGCTATCTTCCAAGTTACTTCCGTGACAATCGAAAAAAGATTGGATGCATTCGTGAATGCACTTGGTACATCAGATATAGGTAGCTACATCAGAGAACTAAGACTCTACATGGGTCATAGAATAAAAGGATGGTCACCTTCCCTGATGGAAAAGAGAAAGGAACAGTTTGCTGCTTTGATCAAGCATACACCCAATTTGAATTTGCTTGAAGTTAATACCACAAATCCTGACGAAGACGAGAACATTTCAAGCGGTCGTGTTACCTTATCTGGTTGGGGAAATGAAAAGAAGCCTGAATCACCTGTTGAAAAGGGAGTCAATCCATTCTATCAAGTGGTCCTTGAATCCATTCAAAACGGTCATTGGAAGAACCTTCATTCAATAGATGATGATTTGTTATTAAAAAATAGCAAACACGAGTCGGAAGGCATTGACGAGTACTTGACTCCTTACTATAGTGCTATTGTATCAACTATACAAGAAAGAATCTCTTATGTTGTCCTTGACGTGACAACCACGCCTAAATCACCCTTGATGCCCCAGTGTTTCAAAACTTCAGCCAAAATAAGTAAAGACACGCGATTTCCCAAAGCAAAGCATTTAGGCTGTTATACATCAAAGGAGACAACGATTCAGACTATAGATGATTTGCTTGAGCTGTGTCCTGCTGCCACCCAGGTTTCTCTTGGCCTAAACGAGTTTCATATGAATCGAGGCGAACTCAAGAAAGTTGAGCCAAACACATTAGTGACAGACTTGAGAGTCAGTGTTTCCAGTCTGAAGGAATCCTTTTTGAACTACATCTGCCACAAATTCCCTAATGCAAAGAGTCTGGATATGATCGTTTTTGAAGGCTCCGATTTTGAAGACGAAAGTGAAGATGATTTTATATATGATTTTAATGATGGGTACGATAGAGGAAGAAGATACTGGCTACAAATACCTACTAAAATGATCCAGCAACTCGCGACTTACGTGAAGAGCATGAAAAAATTTATTATCCGAATCTACTATGTAGCCAATCGAGTGGAAGTGTTTGATGTATTCAGCACGACTCTTCCCTCAACCAAGCTCTATACTTACCTTGATGGTCTCACGATTGGAACTGAACCGAAAAGGACAAAATCCACTCTTCATCTTGATCCTAATGTGACCAACATCAAACCCACAGCAGCCACCAAAGCTGCTCTGAATCAACTGGACGAACTGTTTTTTGTCCTAAACAGTATACAACCAACTACTTTGCCCCCTGGCAAATGTCGCCAACTGTTCGCTCACTGCAAGCAACTCAAAGAACTTTCTTTCAGTGCCTTTCATCTGTTTGATTTCCCAAAGCAGACCTTACCAGTAACTCATCTCACTATACACGACTGTGAAGTAGAAAGAAAGTTATGGAAGCAATTTTCGCGTCAAATGCCTCAGTTAACAAATCTGAAAATCATCTTTGATCCTAGCACAGAGGGAATGAAAGAAAGAGACGATAATGTATTCAAGATTGATATGCCATTCACTTCATTCAGTCGACTTGAGATAGAACAGATGCTTGTTCTTGCGCGTGATGTACTTTGTTTGAAAGTGACTCGATCAGGTACTACCACGTATTATTGTCAATACGATGAAGATGATGAGGAAGTAGAATGGCCTTCAAAGAAACTGAAAGAGATCAGCAAGAAAGAATATCAAGAATGTGTCAGTGATGAAGACGTTGGCATAGTAGAACTGATCTGTCAAGACATCAAATATCTTCGAGTCCAATGTTGGGATGTCAGTGATGGACTCGAGTTTGAAAAAGAGCATGAGTTCAACTAGAAAAATAAAATTATATTTTCTCTCTCCTATGAGTGTTTTTTGGCCTAATGAACTGCTTTCTCAAGTGTTTAGTTATCTAAAAGAAGATCAAACAACACTTGCTCAACTCACACTTACATCAAAGCAGTTTAGACTGGTTGCTTTACCCTTCTTGTATTATGCGCCTCAGTGGACACGTTTGAGTCAGATTGAGTTGTTTGCCAATGTTCTGAATGACAACACAGGTCTAATGGTCCATCGAATCGACCTTCATATGGTGTCGCATCGTTGGCAGGCCAGTGCCAGTATGTTGCACCATCTTCGTCTCATCACACAGAAAACACCTCATCTCGAATGGCTCAACCTAGACTATTGTGCTCGACTGTAAACTAATATGGAACAACAGTAATAATGCATGGCTATTAACGGAAGTTTATTATAGAACCAACATGGTATTTCGTGAAATGACAGCACCTCTACATGACTTGCGTATCTTGTCTGTGGCCTCTTGTTCACTTGTGGGTGATGATGCCATGATTAACTTACCGAAACATAATCCTTATCTGCAAGAAATCTATTTAGGGTCCACTCAAGTGTCTGATCAGACTTTAGAGCTATTAACTCAAATGAAGTTATTGACGCATGTTTCCCTGAAAGACTGTCAACAAGTGACAGAGAGGGGAGTTGAGATACTGATGAATCTCAAGACACTTAAATCACTAGATGTTGAAGATTGTTATAATGTGCTAGGGGATCACCCAATACCAGTTGTTGTAGATGATGAAATAGACGATTTATGGATAGATATAGATGAATAAGTAATTAGCATGCACAGTAATCATTGGAAGGTGATGTTTGATCTTCTGTTGTCATCTTGACAGTAGAACGAGAGGCATCCTTTTGCCATAGACTAGGTGTCTCAATGATCTAAACCACCTGTTAATAGCCAAATTCTTTCTGAATCTTTCTATTTTACCTTTTCAACTAGTTCTTCAAATGCCTGTTTTACACCCACTCTTGTCTTTGCACTACACTCAACAAATAAAGTAGAAAGCTTTCTAGCAAAATTAGCACCTTCTTCATAACTCACAACACGGGCTGATTCCTAGAATAATCATAGTCAATAACAAAAAGAAAAAAGAAAGCTGTCTATAAATGACTTACCTTGTCCACTTTATTGCCAACAATCATCTTGACAACGTTTGGACTAGAACAATAAGTGTTGACTTCATTCCACCATGTATTTAACGCATCAAATGTTTCTCTATTACTGACATCATAGACTTCGAGACACAATGTCAGTCTTCTCTCCCTTTCTCGCTTCTTCTAAGACTCACCCAAAATAACACCTTGAGCACCTCGATAATAAGAGGATGTCAATGTTCTAAATCGTTCTTGACCTGCTGTATCCTTTTCATATAAACAGCATAAGTTCTATCTGATATAGACCAAATCTCTAATGCAATTTACCCAAATAGTCAACTTGTACATAGTACCATCTACTTCCATCATGCTTACTTTGAAGTCAACACCTTTATGATTTTGATTTGATGAGTTAGAGAGTATAACACTTATTGTTCTTATTTCTCACCAATAGTAGCAGAGACTTCTTCTTGAGGAAGAAATGTGTCATCTGTAAAACGTAACAGCAATGAACTCTTGCCTACGTTTGAGTTACCGATCAGCAATAGTTTCAGTGTTGGAATCTGTTGAGACATGTTATTTCAAAAATAATAATAGAGTAAGAAAAAGAAAAGAAAAGAGAATATGGTGCAATGATGACCTACTACTTGCTAACCAAAAAATCAAAATGACGCCACACGTGATTTATGCGTGAACAAGGTCATAATGACGCCTGATTGGCCAAGTTGGCTTGAAACAATAAGGACAGCCTTTACCTGGAGTCATCTGTATATGAGCCTGAATCAAATTGTGGAAATAACTGTAAGCCACACACACTTACACATATCTATCCACAGCCTTTACCTATTTCCCCGCTATGATAGCCATCTTTTTTTTTCTCTTCCTCCTTTCTAATTATGGCATTTTCATCCACACATGCAAATTATATCAAGTCATTATATAAACGCCTATTGTCAGAATCTTCACTGTTCTTTGATGACAGAACAAGGTTAAACTGAGCAAGTAGCAAACATACTGGAGTTATATTGATTACTGTTTGTTTAGACTGTTTATTCAACAACGTACACGAGAAGGGTTTCACGATTATAAACAATCGCATGATCTCATTCGAGTCAAGTATAAGATCAGAGAAGCAAGAAAGGTAATCAGACTAACTCACTATACGCAATCCACTAATCTTCCCCCTTTAAAAAAGTTCCTTCATCGACTAGAAAAAGCCAATCGAGGTCATCAGAAGGAAGCCATGAAAATCTTGTCGGATAGTTATGGCCGATCTGGCAAGACAAGGCATGTCTTACTCTATGTAAGTCACTCATACTGTATTCCTATCAAATACTTATACTCTGTCTAGCCTTATTTACATGGAAATCGAGCCCCTATACCTCCTCCATTAGTCCCTCATGCACCTCGCACAGCTCCTCCTCCTCCACTCTGTCCTCCACTCTGTGCCTTAGTCCTTCAAGACCTAAACAAACCATTAGTACCCCAATTACCTACACCTGAATTCAAGCCATTACATCCTGGCAGACAGGCTAATTTACTATGGCGACATAGATCTATGCTACTCCAACGTATTCAGCCACCTTTACCTTTTGAGATCATAGTTGAATTGGAATCAAAAGCAGGTGCCACTTCTGATCATCCACTCAGTTGTGCCTTTCAAACAAAAGGAGGACCTCGATGGCATGCTCTTTATGCTCACCTTACGCATGCCTTTTTCGATCCTACCTCACATCATCTCTCTCCTTATGCCAAATTAGTGCCATCTTCTCTATTCATTCGCCAACAACCTTTGTTAGATTCACCCTACAGTTATCGTAAGCTCAGTTTGGTAGAGTCACTAGAACCAAAACCACTCGTACCACCTCCTATACCTTATACAGAAAGACAAAAACGAAGACTTTATCAAAAACTATTGGCCAAGATTCCTTTGATTGACTTGATTCAGGATGTCTGGCAACAAAAGAATGATTATACCGTCTCAAGATCCCATTGGGTTCCTAAGGCAACACATCAACTCTTGAGGGACCCTATTCCCTCTCATGTGATACAGGCCACACTTAAAAAGAACAAAAAGAAATAAACTTTTTTTAGTAATTATTGATCAATTTTGACATGATGAAAAGCGTTCTCAATAGCTCGCACATCACCATCTTCAAAACCATGAACAATACGTCGAACATCTGCGCCTGGTAAGGATAAGCCTTGATGAGGCAATCCAAAGGCATTGGCTTGCACTTTGGCTGTACTGCTCAAAAGAGCTTTATGAAGCAAATCTACTTGAGAACTTAGTTCATGAGATCCTATCTTTCGACTCAAGAAGTTCAGTTCTGGCATTACGCCTTCTTGAATCATCTCCTCTGCATAGGCATTGATGTCGCCTTCACTTAGACCTGGTATTTGAGCGGTTCGGTTGACAATCCTTAATAAAACATCCACTACCTTTAAGCAGATAGGTTCAGGTAGATCAGTATAATGAAGCAAACTAGCCAGACTATAGACCAGTTTGGTATGTTCATGTAATAGCATACTATCCAAGAGTGTAAGTGAATTGGTCTTAAGTCAGCTAACTAACTTACAATAGAGTATCATCATTGGCTAATGTACAAATATTGGAGAGCACCCAAAGAGCTTCTTTCACAATTCGCCATTCTTCTATAGAGTCAGGCGTGGCTGCATTGGATGAGACACGCCATTGATGGGCATGATGATGGTATCGATGACCAGGTATATGGAGATGAGCCATTACATACTGCATGCTGTTCTCATTTGAGACTACTTTACTGACAATTTCCTCATGGCCTGCAGCCAAATTCGAGACAGTAAGCATGGCATTTCGGCGTAGTTGATGGGGTGTATCTGGACTGAGATACCACCAGATATTGTTCAATAGATCGGCTGATAATAGGATTTCAACTAGCTCATTGGGACCAGAAGAAAAGTTACTGATAGTCTGTAAAATAGGCAAAATAGCATCTACAGGTTGGTTTCTAGCAAATCGATAAATAAAACTCTTTCCAAACATGCACACATATATGTCTCCTTTTACCTTAACAAATGAACAAGGCGTGGACATAAGGTAGGGTCTAGTTTGAGTGATTGATAAAATGGTGTATAATCATACATGTTACTGAATATTCTAGATAATCCCCAACTAAGATAAAAAGAGAGGAAATAGATGAGTGATATGAAGCTATATCTCATCTATAGCATTACCATGCTTCAGACCAAATATCACGGTTTTCAAAATTAATACACTGAGAAAAGGCTTGAAAAGCAACTAGATATTGCTCCCAGTGTTCTACTGTTCGAAATCCACCTCTACATATATTCGCCAAAGACCAAGTCAAATCCTTGATGTCTTCTGCATCAGGCTTACTGTGACACACAATCTGGCCCTGTTCATTTTGACTTATGATATCTTGATTGATAGCAGACTGAAGTTTGGTGGCAATCATATGGCACTTGTCAGACAATGCTTGAGCAATATCTCCAATCAAGTTATCCTGTGCCATGGATTCTCGATATCTCGGTGATTCGATCGATATATTAGCTAAGGCCCATGCTGTCTTATAGGCATGCAAATACACACAAATGAATTATATTTCTGATAAATAAAGTGATTCAGCTTACCTGTGACTTGACACGGTAATTTTCAGTAGATCGAAAGCAATAAATCAATGCATCAATGACACCTGTGTCAATCAATCTAGCTGCATGTTCTGTGGATCCATACTATATCTCCATTAGTTCTCGTTTATTCTCTAGTAAGTTCTTCTGTTTTACTCACAGCCAAGTTAGTGATGGTCCATGCTGTTTCATACTATAGACAGTCTGTCAAAAATGTCTTTTTAGAACCTGTATGAGTATTCCTTACTTTTAATTCATCATAACCCGGTGTTTCCAAGATAGTTCGAAAACGATCTTGAAGATGAAGATCAAAAACATGTTGAATGCGTTCGAGAGAAACACTTTGTGTCAAATAACGTCGAATGTTCTTCATGGCATAATAACACTGGTGGTAATCAGAAGAGAATTCGAGTGTATCTCGGTATTCAGGCAACTATTGAAAAGTGAGAATAGAGCGTTTAAGATTTTCCCCATGTGTTTTACCTGATCAAACAAGATCTCTCGGTAACCCTGATCATCGTTTCGATCCAGCGAAACACTGGCAAATTTCTGGTTTAATTCCTTAAAAATATCATCTGGTTCAAATTCGCTTATGACCATTGTTTTGTCTATAAGAGAGCAAGAGAGAGAAAAAAGAGAGAGAGAGAAAGAGGGAAAAACAATAGGAAATATGCTGAGTTTGACTTTCTTTTTAAAAGAGAACACTTGGCCTTACTGTTTTTCTTTTTTTTTTGTGAAAGCCAATGTATTTATATATATAAAGATATTTACTTTCAGAGCTCGCAACGAATCAAAGTTCAACTACGCCAATGGTAATCATCGCATTCGAGTGGATGTAGTTGGTGATGGATTCAATAGATAGTGAAACATGAATGTCCGAATCTATGCTGATGAGGGCCAGTTTTGAATAGTCAAAAAGCGTTAGGGATATTTGTCGAAAAAGGAATGATTCTCTAAGGATAATCTTAAAGAAAACTTTCATTTAGGAGAAGGAGTGTTTTTGATCTGATACAGGAGATTGCAAGTGAGGTCATTGATAGTGGTGTCTTTTTAAAAGATAAGAATAGCAAGCCAGTTGTACTATGCATATTCAAGAAATGAGAAAGTGATGCTTTTATTCACAAATATAGCTGCCCTTTTGTCAATATTTAGTGAGAGAGAACGTGTCTAAGGAAACAACCTGGAAGAAACAATACGTCAAAATGGTCACTTTAGAGGGTGAAATTCTATTTTCCAATCTAACACACATTCACTCGACACATCAAACTGCTTCTCATGTAAAACTCTGCAGGATTTCTAAAGCCACTGAACAGCTTCTATTGTTATGATAACAAACTGTTTTCTTTCTGGTTCTCATAACTTAGTAAGAGCCAGTTGTTTTTATTTGAGAAAAAAGTTCATTAGGTTTTCATGACTCTTGCTAAGTTGTGAAAAATGCTTCAATTCGATTAAAGAGGGGTTCAATGTGTTGATCAATTATGCCGTTGAGAATTCCGAATGCTTTAATACCGGCCATGATGAAAAGGTAATAAATTATTGCTCTTACAAGAAGCATCATTTTGTCAAAAGGTTTTTTTTCAGCAAGTGTGCGAGCCTTGAATTTTCTTGATACGAAAAGAAGTATGTCAATAAAGAAAAAAGAGGTAACAAAGTGTTTAGCTGGGTGACAATGTCCAAATGCAATAGTTCAGCAAGTAACAGCTAGAAGTGAAAAGGATGTACTTTGGGCAAAAAATACGTGATCTTATAACACACTCATTTTCTTTTGTGTACACCCAAGATATTTAATAATAAAGTCTGTGCTCAAAACCTTAATGTTGTGCTTTTTCCCTCGTATTCTGTCCGTGTACCAAGAATCAACCAAGAAAAAACCAGTAGAAAACAACGAAAAAGGGGGAAAAGAGGAAAGAGAAAAAGGAACCACCGTGGTTGCGCAATGAGTAGGCTAAAAAGGTCATTTTGTCTACGACACTATATCTCAATATATGGATGCTAGAGCCATCTCCGACAATAGCGTTGCTTTTCTTTCTGATATCTGAACCATTTGCTACAAACATGCCTCATAAAGGAGAAAACGGTATGTGTTGACACTAGGGCATGTGTATGGTTTTATCTGACACTTTTTGTTTAGAACTTCATCAGCTCTTTCTCAGTTCATCTCCTGATAGCATCTTTTTGAGTGCTTTTGTCTCTCAAAATTGAGTATATTGTAGTCGATCAAAGATACGCTTCAACCAACTCAATGAGTTCGATCTAATCGAAAAGATACGAGGAAGTTTCTCTAAAGTTTATGCCTGAAATGACACACAGAAGGAAGACTTTCTATAACACCCAGGCCGTTGATTGGTGAAAACTGTTTTCGACGTCAAAAAGACTGTTTGCACCCTCCTCCTCTTCAGTCTCTTCAGTCCCAACGTCAGTATCTTCAAATTGGCACTCAAAATCTCTTGAGTATTTGCCACAGGGCCCAATTTCCATTTTTTACTGCAGTAGCCGATATTGTTAATACGCTGAGCCCTGATCCTTTGACCATAGCAAAAAGAGACAACGAAATCTTAATCATGAAGTTCAACAGATTTCAGCAAGCATATTACTCAGAGCCTTTCTTGTACGACAACAAAGCCAAGTATTTCCTCAGCTTTCGAAACGTAGGCCCGGTAATCAAGTTCTATATTACCGGTTAATGTGATTCCGGCTTGTATACTATGTATTGAATAAGCAAACTTGTCCTGCCAACAACACCTTCAAAGTTTGGTATTTTATAGTCAAACCTAAAAGCAATATACAGGATAGCAAAGTTCTATGAGCTCAACTGTTTCAGAAGCACCAGCCGGCCAGAATCACCATCGCTCTTATACACTTTGCCCTTCAAGGAGGCAAAAGACCAAATCAAGGCTTCAAAACGGCAAAGAAGACTATAATTTATGTATATATACTATTTCTTTTTCCTTTGTAAATAAACAACCATTCACTGTAAAAAAAAAATAAGGATGATTTGGGTGCTTGTTAAAGGTTCATCAAACCCCTTAATTAGACGTATTCCACTAGGATACTTCTGATATTGATAGCGGTATTCGCGTCTCTGCTCCAGAACTATATCAAACGACCAAGAACACAAGAAGCTAAAACAGAAGTATCAACTAAATGGTATCTTTCATCCTCTGGACATTTTAGACTACGAAATTTACACAGCCAACATCTCTGACAATGATGCCCAACGCTTTTTGTACATGATTCATGATGTCCGCTCCTTGTTGCTGAACGTCACCCGCACCTTGAATCGTCAGGACAACAGAATTGCCTCGAGTAGCATCAATCAGTCTTTCTCCTTGCCTTCACAGTCCTCTGACATAAATACACTATGCCTTTGAGCGGATTTAACAACTCGATTGCTCAACAGACAGCTGCAGAAAAGTCTTTGAAGGAAGCCAAGAACTTTTCACAAAATAAAGGCTAGCAGTCCCGTAGATTTATGCAAAAATCTGTTACTGATCTTCCTTCTCCTTCTGCCTCGCCTGGCTCTTCTCAGTCGTTTTTTCGGTAGGACAATTCTACCAAGCCGAACAATTTGTTTCAAAACAAGAAACCTTTTTTCAAAGACATACACAAAGCGCTAGTAAGCTTGCACTCCAACCTGTCTTTCTCAGCAGAGGCCGATTTAGTTGGAGGGCGTCTTAGACAATTCGCCCCCAAACGAATTTAACTCTTCCCTATATACTTTCTGCTGAACGTCATTCAACACGGATTTCGCATCTCTTTCATTCAACTCCCACCACTGATTTCCGCCGCCAAACAAGGAAATCAACCCTCCGACCTCGATCTAGCATTGACGGGCCTTCTACGGAAACAAGCCATCGAACTAGTTCCAGAATCGGAAACGCACTTCAGCTTCATCGGTCCGATCTTCATGATCCTTGTGATCGTCTACCATAATAAAGCTCTTACTTTGCCTTCTCATGTTTTACCAACAAACCTAATAGACAGAGAGACTGGGAGAGACAGAGCTATCTATGATCGAATTATTGTGAGTCATGAACAAAGTAGTATACTACAATTGAGTTTGCCTTTACAAGGTGAAAGGAAGTTATTTAGGGCATGGCTATAACAAGGTTCAGAAACGATTACATCTCTGATTGTAAAATTTGGTCATATTCTGAAGGTTGGTACAAATAGCTAATCCATGATACCACACTTTGTTTTGCTTCTTCTTTTGCATTAAAAAGCTTAAAAGGAAAAAACGTGTATTACGTCGTCATTATCTTTGCAATCTCAAGGTTGTTTTCTTCCGCCTTTTGGTTTTAGGTGTCCTTCATCATTCTGCCTACTCTTTAACGGAGAAAAGACTTTTGATTCATGCTTGATATAATCTTAGCATTCATTCTACCTTCATTAGCGGATATGTTTTTGCTGCGCTATTTCAGAAATCACTTTGAGTTTATCCATCATTTCTTGATAGCTAAATTGAGGAAATCACAGAGAATTACTTCAACGACTTGGTGTGCAAAACTTGTTTTCGTTTCTTGGGCTGTATGCGCAGTGTCGTGCTCATTGACTTCTTTTTAACTTCAGTAGAAACAAAACATTACTGTCTACATGCGCTTTCTATCCTGGGTGATTGTGTTTTGAATATACTACTTGAGGTCGAAAATAAACTACAATTGAGCTGAAAGACTTGGTATGTGTAATTGTGGTGTCATATTTGGTATGCGTGCCATTTATAAGGTAGTAATTAGTACGCTTATCATTCTTTAAGCTGCAGAGTGTATGGTATGCTCGCGTCTTCTGATTTCGATAGGGCATTTAGTGTGTATACTATTTCGAAGTTACAAAAGATTACATAATGTTCAACATGAGCTGAGTTGATTTTGATGGTTATTAGCGTAAGATTGAGGAAATTATTCTATTCAACTATTTATCTTTGTTAAATACTAGTTTTATTACTGCAATGGAGGTGCGGTTTGTAACATGCTCGTTAAATATTACATCAACTATGGTTAAATTGAACCGCGATCAGATATACAGCAAGAAGCACGCTCAAAAGAGAAAAGCTAAAAAGCAAATCGTTGCACTGTACAAAAGAAAAGAATATTGGGCTAAACAGAGCATGATGGGTCCTACTTTTGCTTTTTTCTTTTCTTTGGGAAAACTGCTCGAAAAGCTTAAGAATGAGCATGAAAAGAAGAATGAAGTATTTCCTTACAGGTAAAATATAAACCCTGGTGATTGTTTTTTTTTCTTGTAACTCAACATCAAGTAGGGATACTGACATCTATCTTGGTTGCTACTTCCGAGCAAGAATTCTGTTCCTGGAAGCTGAGGAGAGTGTTCCAGAAGAGATAGAAAGAGGTTTCTCTGTTCACAGAAGAGAACCTCTACCTGTATTTGATGACATTCATCATGAGGCCGTCTTTAACTTGGTTCAGGGCCACCCTGTCTTACTCAACGACATCGTTGCTAATGCTTTGCTTTTGGGTCGTAAAAATAAAATATTTTAGAACCTAGCTGGAAAAAATAATTGAGCAGTCATGGACAACAAGAACTAACGAATCTAGTTATAAATTTTTGCAAAAGTCTGAGTTAGTTATTTTCATTCTCTTTCTAAAAAAAAGCAGTACAAGGCTTTTAAATAGCAGAAAAATTTTCGCGACATTTATGTCTTCTTATTTTACTTTGTATCTTATAAAGGTGAGTTTGTATAGATAAATATATGAAAGTTCTTTTCTTGGCTTCCTTTGTTTTTTTCTTTATGACAAAGATGAAATGCCCGTTGTCTTTACAGCCCAAAAAGAGAGTTTTGATGATTCTTAACACATCTGATTTGCTAACTGAGAAATATCGTAAAAGAAGAAAGAAAGCAGAAAAGAACTTTCAAATACCTGTATTGTTTTCAATATATACTGATAATTTTCTTTTTCTTTATTCTAGGCATTATGTTAGCTTATTTAGAACAAGAATATAATAAAAGTCTTTAATTTTCTACAAGAATTATAATGTCACTTTATTTACAGTATCCATTTTTGAGACTTCTTGTTCTACAAGCTCCCTTGAATCCTTAAGAACAGCATGTAGTTGAAGCACTAAGATAATCTTGCTATTGCCCTCCTGGCCAATAAACTGCTTAGGCTCAGGCAATCCTCTAGCAATATCATCTAATGCGCTTAAAATCTTTGGCCCGAAATGAGGAAATGCTCTGGCAAGATGTACAAATCCTGGGATTGCCTTCACTAGATACTCAGATGGAACACATACATTAGAGGGTTGTCCGTTAACAATAGGAAAAGCGATTCGAAGTAGTCGAGGGAGTACATGCTTTTCTGCTGTGATCAAACTATGGATAAAAGTTAGCTATGTATGACTCTTCTTTTAAGCTTAAATAAACTCAACTAATTTTCAAGTGGATATTTTTCACAAAGATGGCATGCAATCAGGATACCGAAAATCTGTTTCTCTAACTGAGGTTGCCTTGTAAGCTCGGGAATAAAGGTAAGCACAATATAAAGTGATGGAATTAACTCGACGACAATCGGTATGAGATCAAGTGGATATGTCTGGAAATGAAGGATTTTGGCCAGCAACATATCTCTGTCACCGTCAATAAAGATAGTATGAATGAAGCTACAGATCAACTTTCTAGATGTATGTAAAGCCTCTAATGGTTGAAAAAACAAGGCTTTGTTAATCTCCTCTTCGTGTATTTATGCTATCTCTGTTTACCTGGATTCTCTTTATCTTTTGGCTTTTCAAGACAGAGTTCTAGCAAAAGTTGGATTGTAAACGAATCTTGGGCGTTCACCAAAGCCATCACATTACGAGAGCTAAATGTGTTATTCTATTTTCTCTCTTTTAGTTCTCTAATTGATGTTTCCCCCTTTTTTTTGACTTACTTCAGGCCTTGAGAAATGAGTCTGATATCGCTTCCAAATACGATGCTTGGAAGTTGTTCTGAGCGAGGATAGGATATGCAACCAGATAGGTAGAGCATATTCGGATCGAAAAACACGCGGATCACACTTGAAGACAATGTGAATGTTTTGATTTAAATCAGACAATGTATAGCTGCTTTGTCTGCTATAGGAAATCATCAGTTTTTTTAAACTTTGTTCAGCTGTTGATCTAAGCTTACTCTGGAATCAGCAGATTGATGGTCAAAGCCCATAAAGTATGCGGGATAACTCGATTAAATGCCTCCCACACAGAACCGAAAGCCTCTGCTATTCTCTTACCGAGCTTGTCTTCCAAGCAGGGCGGCATTAAAGTAGACATCATACAGGCAACTAATTCTTGTTTTTCAGGAGCAGCTATGACCTCTAGTTGTTTCAATGCTATTTTGTTTAATTATTAGTCTTCTTTAATAAGAGAATATATCAGTAAGATACATACATTCAAGAACGCTGGTCGGGCTGGTTTCCCATTGACTTAATTGCATCTGCAGTTGCTCCACGGAAGCAAATTTGGGTTGATACTGCGTACAATGACTTGGATCCCATAAGGCATCCGACTCTTTACCTTCTTGTATCATAAAGCTTTGCACATCAAAAAACTCAGGAAACAGATTGGCTGAAAGAGCTAGTAAATTAGCGTAGATGGATTTGTAGGCATGACCTTGATGTGATTCAACATGGTTCAAAATAAATCGAATAGGTATACCGTCAAGCAATTCAGCCGAATACTCTATTGTTTGAGGGAACTTTAGTCTACCATCTCTCTTTCTCTATTATTTTGTCACACTATCATGGTCTACATGCCTTCTTGCGTCATGGGACGATTGGATGACAATGTGATCAGTTTTGGTTCTGTACGGAATGCAATAATGTAGTCATTGAATGTCAACACATAAAGAAGCATAAGGATCTGTGTTGGTGTAATATTTGTACAGTCTTCAAAATAAGTATTTACTACGCTCTCGGGTATCTTCTGACACTGATCTGTTAAAAAGATACTAGACACTACACATCAGTCTCTTGAAAAAAATAAATAGTGAAGCGATCGAACCTTTGAACAAACTCATCAATGACTAAACTAAACTTGGGATGAATAGGCAACGTAGCATCGTGCATAGAATTTAATAACCATGTCTGATAGTCAATATTATGGAAGGCGCGCGCTTTAAGCAGTTGATGAAATGAGTCAAGATCAAACGACTTTTTAGCCATTCCAAGTGCTTATTATAGAAGAAAAAAGAGAAAAAGGAAAACGCATAAACTGAACTCAGATGAAAGGTGCCCAGCCTAAGATGATTGTAAATGATTAGTTTGATTGATAGCCGAGTTCTTGTTAGGATTTCAAAACTTACCAACATACATCTGGGATAGGTTTTGCTTACTGGTTGCTGCCTGGATGAGCTGTGCCACTCTTTCTCCTATTTGACCTGCTTTCGTATCAAACTTGGATCTCAATTTGTTCATAGTTTCTGTAGCAGGATTTCGTTCAATCCTGAGACTCTGTTTTCCAGTGAGCTAAATGCATAGAGGTCAATAAACTAACAGAATAAAAGAAGTATTTCACTTTACATCTCGAGCAGTTTGAAGTTCGTTGAGGTGTGTTTCGTAAACTGTAAGAAGAGTTTCTTGGTTATCAAGCAATACTTTCAATGTCAGTTCACAA
Organism: Choanephora cucurbitarum; assembly: GCA_025331435.1. Classification (NCBI taxonomy): domain Eukaryota; kingdom Fungi; phylum Mucoromycota; class Mucoromycetes; order Mucorales; family Choanephoraceae; genus Choanephora; species Choanephora cucurbitarum. The sequence continues at coordinate 132,925 of JAIWNI010000015.1, read as the reverse complement.
GTTTGCTTGAAAGTACCAGAGTATCCCAGAATACCCATTGCATCGACAAGATTATGTGTCAAACGAAACGGAACAATTTCGGGAGTTGGTAGGCTAGATCCACCCTCAAACAACAGATTCAAATCGACATGAACACAATCGCCATTGGTCTCATCAAACGTAATATTCTCAGCATGTCTATCTCCTAAACTATGTAGAATAATTGATATGAGCAAAACAAACTGGTTTGTATGATATTAGCTGTACCCAATACAATATCCAACAATAGACATAACAGCGAGTGTTTTGATAAATCGCGTTCGGCTATTTAACCATTGATTTGGCTCAGGGAAGTTGCGTAAAAACCATTTGTAAAAAGTAGGTGGAGAGCTAAGTGAGCAAAAAAAAATATATCATTAGAAATGGCCTATACTGTGACCAATCGTTATCAAACACTTTACCTAGCTAGTACTTTTTCGAATCCTTGAACTTTTTCAGAAGCAGTACCTAGCTTGTAAGCATCAAACTTTGCTGCTAAGGCCTAGTCGAAGATAAGAAGAAAAAATGGTAAGAGCACATCAGTTAAAACTACCATGCATCTATTAGCTTACAGAAACACCATCAAACCCATCAGCCATTAAATACTCATTTACAACGGCTTTTAAAGCGAACAGGTTGTCTATCCATTCAATCAATCCCCATCGGTTACCCAAAGGAACAACAGAATATGTTCTGATGTCTATGTTCAAGACGAGTTAGAAATCATGGCAACATAAAAAAGCCTAACGTACATAAACCGCTGTCGCGAGCCTCTGGATTCTTCTTCAGGAAAGTATTAATCATGTTATTAAACTCCATAGTTCTGGCATCTTTTCGGAGATCGTCTTCTCTTTTCAGTAAAAATCTGTATTCCTTTCCATCTGATCCAATAGCGGTAATACGCTTGGGCATCTGTAACGATTTCATCACAGCAATCGTTGGCTCAAAACCTTATTAAAACAGAATCAACATCAATTCATTTTTCAAACTATACTTAAAGCAATAAGTAACTTACGTGAGATTTGAGGAAGGCTATTCCCGCATGGATCAAATCCAAAAGGATCATATGATGAAGTCGATTTTGTGATTATTTCAGGCAAATTAGGTAACAAGCACCTTTCGCCCGGCATATGTAATTGAAGATCACGAAGATGTAGAAGAGAGGCTTTCCCAAGAGTGCTCATATCTATAGTTCCTGAACTCACCTTGACTGATGACAGCTCGTACAAAGCTTCGCGTAGCTTGAAAGCGTCCTGAATTACAGCAGGCACCAAGCTATTACTAAATTTTGTTCGAGCCTTTTCAAATATCTGTCGTATACGTAACCTGACTCTGCTAACAGGTGAATCAATGGCACCTAGCATAAGCCAAACTGTGTGACGAGGGTATGCACCAAACACCTCAAGGATAATCTTAGCAAGACTTCCAGCAAGGATATCATCTTCGACTAAAAGATTTGATATCAATCTTGGCAAGAACACGATAAACTGACACATAAAGCATACACAATAAGTTTTCTTTTTGTTTCAAAGATAAAGTTAGTGCTTCTTACTTGATATAGAGGTACAACATTTGTGATATTGAGCATAGATTCGCTAGCATCAGTAACCTTTTTGCTTAAGTCTGTCAATCTTGGTGTCCTGTTTACAAAAAGTATGTGAGATATTTAATGACATGAACAACTTGGACATGTAAAATGCACATAAATTCTTATTTTAATACTACTCTTCTTGTTGACTTACGATGATGATTTTCTCATTTGTTGACCTATGTTTGCTATATCAAACCAACAATTCAAGAGGGTAGACATAGAAGTATAATAATACTTCGAGCCGCGCTGAAGTGCTGATATTGACCGTTTGATGAGATATGTCTTTATATTGATCCTTTTTTTTTTTGTAAATGAAGAGAACTGTAAGTTATCTTTGATTTCTTTGTACAGTCATTATTGTAGTATCAACTTACTGAAGGTGCTCTTCGTGAGTTTCATTTAATCGTTTTCCATACCACTTGATACAAAGAATATTGGCTTTTTCGGCTCTATATATTAGATGCACGATGATAGTGTTTATATGTTTCAGTCGGTTGCTATAGTATGTACAAATCCATTGACCTACTTTTCTCCTTCAAGTTGTCCTTCTCGATTGATTATTTTGACCATGTTTTTTGCATCTCCTTCCAATGCATGTTGCAAATCAATATCAACATATAACAAAGCTTCCTAATGTTATTTTTTCAAAGCAACAAAATTCAGTAAGCTCGAACAATAAACCAAAATGCTATCTTACTTCGAAAGTGGCTTCACCGCTTAAAGCTCTAGGCATAAGTAAATCAGCAGCTTCTTTTGGACGTCCCTTTTTCCAAAGCAATTTGGCTCTTTCACGATACAATATTTGATTACTCTGTTGTTCAGCCTGTTGCAAAGCATCATCTGCTATAATCATGTTTCCTGCCTTGCGATTAACGCTGACAATATGTAGTAAGATGTTCTTCGAAATAGTAGCTGATTCATCATCAGAGCTGCGGATGTCAAAATAAGCAGCTTTTCGTAAATGGAGAAGGTCAAGTTGATGCTGGGTATGTGGAACAATGTTGCCAAACGTCTTCTTCCATCGCGCTTCTAAGTTTTCGAGATGCTTTGCTCGTTCAGGCATTTCCGATGTCACTTGAGACTCTTCAAGCTCTTCAATCAGCTGTAGGTTGAATAGAAGAGGGTATGATTTACGGTAAGATTTGCTTTGAGACACAGTTAGCTGCTCGATGACTTTGATTCTCGCCTCATCCATCAGTTGAGCAGCCTCGATACAATTATTTTTGTGCATCTCGTTAATGATGCAACCAATCAAAGCAGGTATGTCTCTATTCATAGGTAGAGAACTGCTTTCTTCTAGGCTCTTCCAATCTTTCAATCGCCATGAAGCGTCAATTCGGTAAGAATTAATAAACGGAAGCCATTTTGGCATCTGGTTAGACAACACCTGTGTTTGATAAATCATCTTATCATAACTCCCTGTCTTTTTCAGACAATCCAAATATCCAGTATAAGCTGATAGACTAGCTCCTTCCTCTCTTGTCTTTCCTTTATAGAGTACTTCTACCTCATCCCAACGACCAAGCGATTCATAGATGCTGATACGTTCATCCGTTTTAAGAGCGTTTGTATATGAACCACCAACATTAGTATGCATTTCCATAAGCGCTTTGAGATCTACTGAATCTTCAAGTTGAATATATATTTGTCTCAAGTAGTCAAGCATGTCGCCATCAATATTACTGGCGCCTTTTTCTTTCACATATGTCTCAAACTGCATCAATGATTGTGGATACGCCTTTGCGTAAAAAGCAGCAACACCCATTTCTTTCCTTGGCATTTCTTGTAGAAACATATTGACTCGTTTGACATGACTTTCTTTTTCTTTATCATGACGTCCTACCCTGTTCAGCCATTTTCGACAATATTCTGTGGTCTCTACGGCTACTTGCAAAGCACGACGATACCAAGCTGTAGCAGAGTTGTCATGATCTATTCTTGAATCTGCATTAGCATGAATGACATCAATAAGTTCGTTGATAACGCCTCTAGTATCATCGCCAGTTCCAGAGAGCAAGCTGTGCATCACAAGGTACGGTATCAAATGCTGAGTTATATCTTGCAAGTTAGATTTCACGGTGGGGACGAGCGCCTGAAATATCTTTTGGGCAGTTCCAACGGAGTTGTTGGCCATACGAAGATACCAGGCTTGAATCCAGTTATCGAAACCCTGAGCCTTAATAAAAATTGGGTAATCATCCGTTCTCGAATCCCATGAGGCTTCATAAGCTGCTACAAAGAATGGTGCTATAAACTGTTGAATGGCTGACGGCATTTTTTGGAAACCGTGTGTTTTTGCTTGAGGTCGTCCAGCAGAAATTGTGAGATCACTCGGTTGAAGGCCTGCCGCATCAAGTAAAGGCTTAATAGCATACTCAATGCATCGGCGTATAGCTGTATCACTTGAAGCTGCATTGTATGCAGGATACAGGTGGTTGGTGATAAGTTCGCATACAAAATCAGAGACTTCATCAATTCGTGTAAAATCATTGATTACAAACACAGTATCATCTATTGTAGGTACACTGATGAGGCCAGGATCCAAAGCTCCCAGTTTTCCAAGACATTTGGCTGCTTTTAGGGAGATAGACTTGTTGTTGGCATACTTATGTATAATATATAGTAGTCTTGAGTATACTTGAGAGAGCTGATACTCTTGAACTGTGTGGTCATGCAAATAAACTTCAAGTTTATCAAGCGCAATTTGAACAGGCACATCATCCGCTTCTTGTAGATTACTGAGGATAAGGTTCAAATTATGTCTGTATTGCACTTGAGACATCCTCGTTGGTAGTTTTGTTTTGACAAACTCGTCCAATTCCTTGAATTCATCAAAGGGTGGTATTGAAGGTAAGTTGGCATAAGAATCAGTGTTTAAGACATTTTCTCGTCCCTTTAATAATCTATGCAAAATTTGAACAACACGGCCTCGAACATCTGATGACGACATGCGGAAGACGTCAAATAAACTGAGGACAATTGCATTGAGATATTGTAACAATGCCTCTTGGCTCAACAAATCAATTAATGTTTTCCATAAATCAAGTAAATGGGACTGCATATGAGGCAGCTTGACCATGCTTTGGAGCAACTTAATCAGCTAAAAAAGAACGAAACTTTAAAAGTTAGAAATAATCACATTGAGAAAAAAAAAAAGAGTAACCATTCAATCTTACATGTAAAGCATGGCTATTTAAGCGTCGGTCAAGCAATATCATGAGCTCTTTAATAGAATCCAAAGTGTAAGGATATTCGATGTTACGAAATTCATTAGTTTTAGCGAAAACAAAAGTGTTGATCTTCTCGAGGATAGCAAGAACAAAAGTGGAAAGATGCTCAGAAACACTTTCGCCACTTACTGAGCTTATCAAATCTAGTCCTTTCATAATTTTTTGCTTTTGTTTTGCATTGCCCAAGTTCATTACCAGCGTAGATGTAATCTTTGTCATGTGCCGTAATGCTAGCTCTCGAACAGAATCCTTCAGCTTGAGTACATTGTTTAATCGACGAATAGCATATTTCTTGACTGCTTGGTCTTCTTCTTTCATTAGTGCAATGACTAAATGGTGTCCATGCTCAATACACATATTTTCAACTGTCATATCAATTGTAGTAGCCATTCGCAAAAGAGCGCCTTCTTCATCAGATATAAGCGCATAATAAAGAGCAAAATGCATATAATATATAAGAAACCCATTGACATCATGACCAAAAAGATGTGCAATAGAATTTGCTTCAGCTTCATCAGCAGTCAGTAAGTATATGATTAAGGGAACAATATGTTCCATTTGGTTATAGAAAAGATCCTCCCAGTCTGTATTTCCAGATATGATAACTGCTTCTTTCATGTTGTCCATCAACTGGTCGAGATCTTCTCTAGATATATCGAATCTGCATTCTCTCATGTTGACCAGCATACGTGTTGTTTTTTCTAGTTGATCTTGCAAAGCCTGCTGGAAGCATCCCATTTGACTTCTAGTGATGTTTCTTGTTGGCATACTATTAAGGTCGACTTCCATGTATTGAGAAGACATTTCTTTTTGATTGGATTCAAAAAACAGAGCTACTTTTTCACGAACATGGCTTAGTGAATGAAGTGAACGCTCGTCAGGCCATTCAATGATCTGGGGTTTGACATGATTCTTTACAAGGAAGCAGAATATGCAAAACAATGCATGAGCCTATTTCGTTTTTTTTTTGGAATAAATCAACACATATAAAAGCCTCTTGCCAATCACTAGATTTGCTTACTTTGACACTGTTACATATAGATGCTTCTTTAATTGTAATAGGCACAGTAAGTGCATCTAGTTCCAAAAAATCTCCTTGGTCGGCTTCAGGAGCAGAAACTACTACAGCTGATATGACATCAGCTACTTCATCTTTTGATTTCTCGTCAAGACCACCTTGATCCCATAGAACAAGCAAACTTTGCAACAATGATGTGACTGTCCAACGGCTAGGATAAGTATGCTTCAAATCTTCCAAGCTACTGTTGATACTACCAACCAAAGCCTATTTCAGTGTCTTGTTATCAGTAATGATGTTATTCATAAAAACATACTAACTTACTTTGAGCAATGTGTCTTTTGGATAACGAAGCTTGACTAAGTGCATAATGATACAAGGAATTGCGTCCCAGACAACGCTTACTATAGGCTCTGAAAAGCAAATTATGTTTTTGGAGAGCAAAGGAGATATAAAGTTCAAGATACTGTCCATTATAGTAAGAATCTTTATAGAGGCAAGGCTTCTTAGGCTAGAAAGATAGGTGATCTGTATTTATATAACAATTCAATTTTAATAAAGCCGCTGACAACGCATGAAGGAAATATCCTGTACCTCTGTGATGTTTTCATGTGTCAAGAATGATTGAAGTTCTATAGGTTATCTGTGAGTAGGTATCCATGTTTGAGCTTTCATCAACACTAACCTAGTAATGATTGTTGGGCTTCTATTAAGAGCTGATCATTCGAGGGATCATCTTTTAATACATAAATATATATATCTTGAAAGATGCGACTATAAACTAAAATTTCTTCTGACAATTGATTGTTTTCAACAGCATGCTTAAGAAATGGGACAAGCAAGGTTGCACAGAACTCAGATGAGATATCACATTGCATAAAGCCAGTCAAAGTCCTGTCAATATCTAAAATCCATTTAGTATTGTTAACTAGGGCCGGTTTTGATAACTTTGACTTTTTTCTCTTCACCTTCAATTGGGTCTCCTCCTTTTATGCTTTGAAGAATGATGTCTTCAGGGCCTTCGACAAAACTCATGACTGACAGTTAGACGATCGTGGCTCTTTCGTAACGTAATTAAAATAAATAATAAAAGGGCAGAAAAAATGTTGATTTGATTTCGAGAAAAAAAAAAGAAAGCGCGAATATTTTACCTGCGCTTAAATTTGATTGAACTACGCAGATACCCACCTGCAAGTAGATTTATCAACATAGTACAATAGCAAAAAGGAAGAAATAACTAAATGCTTTGAAACGTGCAGAGCAAGTCGATATAAACCGCGTTCCACCAGATAAGTTAGTCGCTGCGTTTTTTTGAGAAGAAAATAGCCTTTACAATTGTTGCATTTTTCTTTTTCTCGTTAGAGAAGAATGACAAAAACACAAGCAGTTGTCTCTCTTTCAGCTTGTGCTTCTCTTTTCTGATACTAGCTAGCTTGAAGACCTTTAGCTAAGAGGGCTGAATGGATCAATAAACAAGCCTAGTAATAACTGTTACACAGTAGCATATGCACTCAAAGTCGGACCTGTTTAAGATGAATATAAATATCTTTTTTAGCCTGTGATTAGCGTATCTCTTCTCGTTTGTTTTGAGCACATCATGTTTGACTTTAGAAGTATAGCCAAATTTGCAATATTAACCCCAATTATTGTTATATTGCTAACTATTGGCTGGTATCAACAAGCTATTGAGCATAGTGATATACCCGAGACTACTTTACCCAGTGATGAGCCTAGTGGCAGCCAGCCTACCGAGTCTTTTGTTATTGCAGGCTACTTTATTAACTGGTAAAACCTTACTTCACATGCATACAAACACACTCTAACTTCAAAAAAAAACTCTGCTATAAAAGGGGCATTTATGACCGCAATTACCATGTTGTCGACATTCAAGCAAAAAAGTTGTCTCATGTTCTTTATGCCTTCGCCAATGTGAACACTGATGGCACAGTATTACTTGGGGTAAGCGAGACCTGATTCTAATGCATGCTCGGACTAACCCGAGTCAACTCCTCTTTGTAGGATCCATGGGCTGATACAGATATAAAGCTACCTGAAGGCAAGCAATAAATGCACATACTATAGACTGTTAGATGTTAAATATCTTTATTCAATAGACAAGACAATAGATGGCATATTGGATCCCTGGAAGGAAGACGACCAAGACCTACACGGAAACTTTAAGCAACTCAACCTGTTGAAGCAACAAAACCGACACCTGAAAGTGTCATTAAGCATAGGCGGATACTCTTGGAGTGGTAACTTTTCTAGTGTAGCAGCAAGTCCTGAATCTCGAGCTACTTTTACAGAAACAGCAATTTCTCATTTGCAGAATCTTGGTCTAGATGGTATTGACATTGATTGGGAGTTCCCTAAAGACTCCGATGATGCCGAGAATTATGTATTGTTGTTGAAGGAACTTCGCAATGCGCTCGACGAATATCAACAAGAGATAGATCCAACAAAGGAACCATTTTTACTGTCAGTTGCTATGCCATGTGGGCCTGAGAATTATCGTATTTTGAAGTTGGCTGATATGGCAGAGTATGTGGACCTCTTCTACTTAATGGCTTATGATTTCGCAGGTGAATGGGATCAGCAGACAGGACATCAATCCAACCTATTCGGTGGTTCTCTCAATGTAAACCAAGCAATTGACGATTATGAGAGAGCTGGTGTTCCTTCAAAGAAATTGGTTATGGGTATGCCTGCTTATGGCAGAGGTTTCTCCAACACAAGCCCTGAACCTGGTTCATCTTATCAAGGTGTTCCAGATGGCTCATGGGATAGAGGGTCTTACGATTATAAAGATCTTCCACAAGAAGGTGCTGAGGAATACTTGGATGAAACAAACATAGCCTCATGGTCTTATAACGAAGAGACTAAAGAATTTGTCACCTATGATACTCCTGATGTAGTCAGAGCTAAATCTGAGTACATAAAAGAGCGACATTTAGGTGGAGGCATGTTTTGGGAACTGACTGCAGATGTACCTGGAGATGACCCAAGAAGTCTAGTTCATACTGTCTATCAAGTATTGGGCAATCAACTAGATCGTTCTCCTAATCACATAGTTTTTCCTCTCTCTCATTATGACAATATTCCCCATGCATAAACTTTGTCACCTTCTTGCCACTTTCCATTAAAATGAATACAAAGCAAATTCAATGATACTAAATTCTGGTTGCCACTGTGTTGATTATGTTTTCTTTTTGTTTTATTTGTTTTATACACACACACACTGCAATTTCTTGTGTTGATGGCTTTCAAATGGATATTTGGCTAATTATGGTTGTTCCAATAAATTATTGAGAAACTTCCTCAGGCTCGGCATCGTAAGCAGCCAATTGTTGAGACAAATCAGCATCAATTTCGGGGACCTAAGGATTGACAAATTAGCATTTTCTTTTTACAATTCTATCTGCGCCCTTGACTTACAGCAGGAGCAGCAGGGAGCTTCAAGTCCTTGACAGCGTTTTCGTCAACAGCCTATACAGAAGAAATAAATTAATAACGAACGCTCTCTTCTATTTCCTCACATCATGGATAAATACTCACAATAGGAGCAGGCTTGTAACCCTTCAATTCCTTGATGAACAAATCTTGGATGACATCTAAACAAACGAATGTAAGCTTCCTAATCGCGTCCCGATATCAGCTTCAAGTGTCGGCTGATGTGCACCTGCTCACCTTTTTGCATAACAGCAGCAGCAGAGAAGCTACGGGTAGCCATGGCAGGAACAGCAGCCTAGTTTATAAAAGATTATTAAAAAGTAAGATAAAAAACTTCAAGGGACATAGGCTATATCGTTTTCTTTTTGAAGTCTAGACGTTATTTGGCGTTCTCTCTTTACCTTGAAAGCAACGGAGCGAAGAGCAATGCGAGCAATTGACATTTTGATTAAAAGAGTCGTGTGGGGATAGAGGACAAGAGAGAAGCAGGGTTTAGTCGAAAATCTCTCTCCAAAATGTGACGCAACCATGTGACTGTTCTGAATAGAACTGAGTTTTTAAGGGAAGCACCTTCATGCTCATTGTGCTTTGACATTTTTGAAAGCAAAACCATTCGCCTTGTCCATATTTTGTAACGAGTGTTTCGCATACTCTGTTATCTACTGATTTGGCCTGTTTCTTGTTAACTGCTCAATGGTGTTTTACTTGTTCCTTTCTTTTTTTTTGCTTAACTTTTGAATTGAAAATTAGCTAGTACATGAAGCAAACCTAAATAATCCTAATCCATTGACGATGGTTTTTGTGGTGAATTACTATTACTTCTATAAACTTAAGATAGTCATCAAGTTGGATATGAGGACAGCACTTGAACTATGATCTGCTTAATTCTTGAGTGCAAAAACTTGTGTTCAGAGTTCATGTAAATTGCGCAAGGTAACTACGATATGTGCAATTCGATTTTTGCTATAATATGTCTATTTGTTGGAAACCCAAAACTGAATAGCGAGTGCTTCTAATTTTTCTTCAGAGAGTCAAACTTTGACCTCGTACTAAATGATTGAACTCACATACTTCTCAAGCCAGTCTTACTTATATCTTCACTGATGTAAAAGACAATTTTGAACATCAAGCAGCTTTGATCCAGACTCAATCAAAAGAAAGTTACAATATACTTTTTTATTCAGATATAGTTGATAACTTTTGCATCGCAAAGCATATAATTAGTTTTCGAGAACAAATCTGAAACGAGGCTTTCCAGCTCTGAAGTCTTCTAAAACCTTATTGACATCTTTCATGGGAAACATAGTAATCCATGGTCGAACATTTTTCTGTTCAGCAAACTTGAGCATCTCTTCAATTTCAACAGGTGATCCAAGACAAGAACCTTGTATAAATACTTGTGCCATTAACATCATAAAAGGAGGCATTGGTGGAAGCTCCCATGCCGGAGCATTTACATTGAGGAAGTATCCATTACCGCGAATAAGGTTCAAGTAAGTGCTCCCTGTATAAAGCATTGATTAGCGAACAGACGATAGTTGGTCAGTAACGATCTTACATTGGAAGTCAGGACTGCAGCCAGTACACAGGATATGAGTAAACTTTTTCTTATATCTGGCCATATCATCTGGATTAGTGGAATCAATGAAATCGTCACAACCAAGTTCGTAAGAGACACTGCGTTTTCTGTCACCAGTTGAAATGGCAACAACTTTTGCACCCATTGCTTTTGCCCAAAGAATACCATAATGACCCAGGCCACCAATGCCCATAATACCTACCACTGAGTCTTCGTTAACACCTGTACGCTTCAAGGGAGAATAGGATGTGATGCCAGCACAGAAGAAAGTAGCGGCAACTTCATTGCTTAAATGATCAGGGATCTTGAAGACAAAGCGATGATCGCCACGCCATTTGTCTGCATAGCCTCCATAAGTTTTGTCACCATTAGGCCATCTGGCATTGTATGTCATTCCAAAATTTGGACACAAGTTTTCGCGGTGGTTATTGCATTCATCGCATTCATGACAAGATGTACATTGGGCACCGACACCAACACGGTCACCAACTTTGAATCTGGACACATTTTTCCCAACTCTTGCCACGACACCAACAATCTCATGACCTACCACACAGGGATAGTCTGTAGGACCCCATTGATCATCTTGGTCAAGACAATGCAGCTATGAAAACGAAAGATAGAGAATTAGGCTTTGCAATGACTTAAATTCATATAAGTGTTTCATGTACATCACTAGCGCAGACACCACAATGTGTAATGTTGATATCAATACAATCTTCGTCCCAGTGTCTTAAAGACAGTTGCATTCGCTCAAGAGGTTTGCCTTTACCAGTGCCAGCCCAACCGTTAAAAATATTGCTTTCAGTACTAGACATAATTTTGTTTATCTTGCTCTTGATTTGAGAAAGTAGGAAAAAGATGGTTTAAGTTCGTATTTATATCTGAAAACATGAAAGCAAACCTAGTATGTTTTAGGAAGCTGGATTACGCTAACACATATCTTTCCGCTTTTAGTGCTCCTCTGCAGGTTTTGTTAGCTATATTTGACAAACTATCAACTCTCAAATAGTAAAAGAACTTATAAAGAACTTTGCTTCTTTGGTTCACTATGGCAAACAAATGAACGGGAACTTGCCTTATTATTGCAACCATTCAACCAATTCCCATTCATTTGTTTGCTGTTAAAGTTGTTTAAATCTGTTATCAAAAGATTTATTACTGATATCATGTCTCAGCTAACCAGGTGACTCGAAGCACCCACTATTACCTTTTTCAACAGTAGATATTATCTCTTCCTCTCTCGCACTTTGTTATTTTTTTCCGTTGCTTTTTTCAAAAACAAAGCACAGCCTCAATATTCGACTCGCTGAATTCTTGTTCTGCTGAATCATAGTTAATCACTTTTTTTTTTCAAGGTATAAAAATGGTTTGGATTACCCAATGCTTGCAGTATCAGAACAAGATAAAGAAGCGTTGATTACACATACTGTAAATATAGCTTTGTGGTATAAATTCCAAATGATACCTGGTCACTACTTGACAGTCAAGCACAACTGTAGAATTCTAAAGACTACAATTTCGCTCAAAAGCTATATCATTTAGATAGTTGGGTTAAAAAAGTCTGAACATGCTTATCACGATTTGGTTGTGTGTCGATGCAGCCAACCGATAGCACAAGACGCGCCTGCTTTGGTCTAGCACAAACATGCGCATATATTTTTGTTTGTTCTTTTCCAAGTTGAGCAAACTCATACAGAAAAGAAGGGAGAACAGAAGGAATTAGATTATAATGTAAAAAAGGAAAAAGAAAAGAGATTGGGCCTTTAGCTTTAAATAGACCTTGAAATGCGGCTCAATACAAGAGCGAGAACTGTTGTGCAAAGCAATTATCAGAATAAACCCTTTTTTCATTTACAGTTTATTGGTCATGTAAAAGTCAATTACAATGAATGTATCTGATATTTTGAATAGCATCTATCACGAAAGAAGCTGCCAGTGGTTTTTGTTCCAGCCTGGTACTTGTTTGTATGTGAGCATTGTGGTACAGGACAAGTTAAACAGAAATGTCCTGGGAAGGCAGTGTTAACATAGCCCCATAAATTTATCTTGCTACGCATTTCTTAAATAAACACTGATAGTGCTTGTTGGAGAAGGAGTCGAGAGCATGAGAGAAAAACAGAATTTATGTGCCTGATTTTTAGAAATAGAAAAACACTATATGGTTTCTACAGATTTAGTACTTTTGGTGTATAAATGAGTAGGTTTACATTTTCTTGTGCTTTTTTAAACTCTGAGGATGCTTAAGATTAAAAGACTATTAATGACTGTTGCGTTAGCACAATTTCTTTGCTCAAGGACAAATTCATTGTCAATTTATGTACTAGTTTGGACTAATGAGTTATACATAACAAAAAAGTCTTTCGTTTTGTTATGAATGATATGCAACGCTTAATAGAACATATAAAAACCCAGACAATTCGCTAGATGGGTGCGCTTTTTACCTTTCTATTCGAAAGGAACATCTTGTTTTTTTTCTCAAACGACTAAAGTATGTCTTGTTCCAGTTACTATTGAACTGGCTCCGATGAACTTGTGATGATATTGTTTACAATTGGAAGCACATCATTGAAGATGCAATATAAGGTTAGGTGTGTAATTAGTGGCTATTGGCGTATCATTATTTATTTTCTATCTTATTCTTTGACGCTACTTGATATAGGGTCAATACTTTAAAAACACCTTTGTAGAGGAGCGTTTATAAAGCAGCATAAATTGTTTTCTTCTCATGATTTATTCGGGGATACGCATTGTCCATCAAAATGTGCTCTGATACAGACGACAGTCAGAGCCTAACTACAAAGACTATTTTTATTCACAAGTTCTTTCAAATCTATGCTCTATCTTTAGTACTTCGTTAGCAGGAGTAGAATGACTGCGTAGTAAAGCATTGGGCTGGTTCTCAAATTCTGACTCGAACAGGGTGCCGTATAAAACCTGTGTACGACAGCTTTCTTTCGCATTTCCTACACTATACGTAGTTTTGAGTGTGTTTTTGAGCTTAACATTAAATAAACCTACTTCTTCGTTCTATCTTCTTCACCATATCTATGTCAGCTCCAAGTGGCATCCCTTGGGCACAAGTGGCAGAGAGGGGCAACCAGATGCGCATCCCTTTGACTCCACGATCTCGACATCAGGACACTACAGTCAAGTATGTCCCTGAAGTTATTTTTCAGTCCCCAGACTATGAAACAGAGCTTCTGAATCGTAAGGCTGCCAACATCGTACACCAGACTTTGACAGCAGGATCAGTGATTTTCTCCTTTCCCTCAGGCACTTTTGCCAATCATATTCAAGCTTACAAAGCCGTTCAGACAGAGATTGGGTCGGTTGAGGGCTTTCAGCATCTCAGTGGGTTTACCAATAACCCTCACAAGAATGAGCTCTTGATCGAGGCACGCTTCACTACGGCAGAGGCTCGTGATCGTGCGCTACAGGTCGGTTTGACGGTCGACCAAGCCACTTTTCTGGGCACAGCTAGTTCAACAGGAGCTGGCATTAAATCATTTGTTCATGTTGCGCTGAATTTGATCCACATTCCAAAGAGCGACGAGTTGTTGGCGGGCTTAACGGAATCATTGAGGCATTACGGCACAGTACATCAGATACGCAAACACACTTGTGAGGGGTTCTTTGATGGCAAGATTAGTTTTGTAATTGATACGCAGACAGCCAGTCGGGATGCTGAAGGTTTGGATGACCTTCCCATCCAGGATCTTACTAGACAATTGTATCTTAGCTACTGGGACCGCCATGCACCAGCTTTGTTTCGAGGGGCTGCTCCAGTCTGTTTCTATTGTCGTCAAGCGGGTCACTTCCGACGGGATTGCCCTAAGCTTAAGGATCAGGTGTGCTTTGGCTGTGGCCATACAGGACATACACGTCGTTTTTGTGGCAAACAGAGAATGAGTCGTACAGACTCAAGGTCGGAATCGGATCTGTTGAATGCATACACTGCTTTGCGCAACGAGGAGAAGGAGAGAGCTGCATCGCAACGCCAGAGGGATAAGAATCAGGCTACTCAGTCTACACAGTACTCTGGTACTAGTGATGGAACAGCCGCTTCCAAGTACGCTCCGGATTCGGTTGCAGTCCAAATGCGTGGAGTTGAAACCGATCATCAGGTTGAACTGGATGAGGATAATGGGGAGGACTTCTCCTCCACAGTTGATGAGGATATGTTGTCCAATTTTGGGGATACTAATACTGAGCAAGGCAATCAGCTCACCCGTACCTCTCAAGGCCGTGGGCCACAATGAGTCACAAACCATTGCGAATAGGCTCTTTAAATGCACGCAGCATTTTCAAAGAGTCTCAACCTAACCTGCGTAAAGAATTCCTTGCCCATCTCAAATCTCTCTCCTTATCTCTAGACATTCTCTGTTTACAGGATGTACTCCCACCCCAAGCCCACTCCTTTACCGATTCCCATAACGACAAATTCCGCACATTCCTTTTTCCTAATTCTTCGTCTCATGTAACATGGCACACAGCCATTGTCTGTCTTAATTCTGCTTTGGCCATTCAGGATACGGCAACCTATCTGGATGGTCGCTGCACCTTCGTCTCCATCGTGGACGATCAAAATCATTCAGTTTGTTCTCTGCTGAATTTGTATATCCCTCCTGCATACGGCGAACGATTTCTCTTCTTTGACTCGCTGTGCACCGAGGTACCTTTCTTTTCGCAGACGTATGAGGGTACACCTCCCACCTTTCTCCTCGGGGATCTTAATTCCAACCTCTTGGATCCTGCGTTTCGCAACAATCCCTTCTCGGGCCCTTGGCTGGAATGGGTCGAGGCTCGTTACACCAATTGTTTCCCTGATGCGCTCCCCACTTATACTAGAGCCGGAAGTAATGAGGGTCGTGCGACTATTGACTATATATTTGCTGACACCTCTTGGATGGCTAATGTACGCAATCCATCTTTGCATTACATCCCGCCTGAGTGGACGGATCATAGCCTCTTGACCATCGACTTCTCTGCTGCTGATCTGACCACAGGTCCTGGAGTTTGGCGTTTTAACCCTACTCTCTTGTCGGATAAACGTTTCAGCCAGCTGCTTACTTCTACAGTGGATGCTTTCCTAGCTCAACTGGATTTTGATCTGCTGCAGATTTCTCTGGCCACTCCACCACCTGCCACCCCTGCTCCTTATGAGGCATCCGTGGCACTGGAGCGACAGAGGGTGTGGGAACAACTCAAGCTTCTGATCCGTAATGTAGCTCAATCGTTCTCTCGACACTCGAAGGCCCGCACAAAACACTGCCTCAATCGACTACAGCGCGAGCGCACTGATTTGCTGGCACGGGTTTCGTCAGATACTTCAGTAACAGGACGACTGTGCAACATTTGTCCCGAATAGAGGCCGATATTGGAAAGTTCGTGGAAAAGGAAACTTCACAGTACTGCCTACGGACTGCTACAAGATGGAGGGAGAAAGGGGAACGCAACAATAAGTACTTTTTTCGTACTCTCCGTGCACGTCAACGTCAACAAACATTAAGGGGTTTGCGACGGTCCACTGATGATCCTGTCACTTATGATGTTGCGGGGATGCTTCGGGAGGCCCGCTCGTTTTACACTAATCTCTACCATCCCGACCCTATTGACCAAGGGGCCGTGGATGAGTTGTTTCAGGCCATACCTTCTGAGGCATGCCTGACACCTGATGATCAATCGTTCCTGCTGGATCCTTTTGGGGATGACGATCTTCTGGATCTTTTGAAACATAGTCCCGTTGGCAAAAGCCCTGGCTTGGATGGCTTGCCTTTCGAGCTCTATCGTTTCATAGTTCCACACCACAAGGGGGTGCTACGTCTTTTATTGGCCATACTTTGCGATGCGCTTCAAGGGTCCTTCCCGGCTTCGTGGAATTTCACCAGAATGATTTTGTTGTTTAAAAAGGGCGATCCCACACTACTCAGCAATTGGCGTCCCCTATCACTAATCAATGTTGACGCTAAGCTATTTACAAAGCTCCTTGCCAATCGGTTCAATTTGGTGATGCCAGATTTGATTAACCCCTATCAAACTGGATTCATGCCAGATCGACTCATCTCGGATAACGGTTGGCTCAATCACACTTTGATGACGGCGCTGCGTGCATCCAAGTCTACTCTTCCTCAGGCGGCAGTGTTGCTTGATGCAGAGAAAGCTTATGACCGTGTGCACCCAGGCTATCTCCAACAGGTCCTGGCACGCTTTGGCTTCCCTCCACAGCTTATTCATTGCCTATCTTCTTTGTTCTTTAACACTCAGATACGAATCACGGTCAACGGCTGGCTCAGTGCACCGGTTCCACAAGCGCGAGGGCTTCGTCAGGGTGATCCTCTCTCTCCTCTGTTGTTCAACCTTGCTTATGAGCCTCTATTAAGATACCTACTGGCCAGCCCCGCTTTCCAAGGAATTGAGGTTCCCCGATCTAACCCTACTATGAGGCAGCAGTGCTCTCCATTGGAGATGAACTCTCGCATTATCGAGTCTCCTCCTGTTCGCTTGCTAGCATATGCAGATGACCTTGAGGTGTTTCTGTCCTCCCCCGCTGAATGGCCATCCCTCCTTGAAGCGCTGTCCATCTACTCTCGTGCTTCCAATGCAAGGACGAACATTTCCAAGACGACCATAGTGTCATTAAGCGGAACTCCCTCGGCGACCTGGTTGGACATATGCCGTACATCTGGTATTGAGTGGCATGATTCGTCCTCTTCCAAAGCGGTTACCTTACTTGGATACCCTTTGTACTCCAGTGACAGGCAACTGACTCGCTTTCTTTCCGATGTACGAGCTAAGCTGTTCAAGATCATACACCACATACACATGCGAGGCCTCTCTGTTCGTGGTCTCTCGGTAGTGGTCAACTCTTTGGTTCTTAGCCGGCTTTGGTTTCTTCTTCGAGTGATAGTGCTACCTCAGGATTGGATTGCCTCCATTCGAACGGCCATATACGATCTCGCTCTGCCCTTTTGGCCCAAACCTGGTCGTAGAGCTGTCAACCTTCCTCGAACACAGGGTGGATTAAGCATTGTTGATATTGATGACCAATCTCTCGCTCTTCAGCTTATCTACATTAGGCGCTTGAGTAATCCCTCAGAGACAGCCGACTTTTTGACTCCTTGGCTGCTTAAGTTCTTTCAGATCAACACGGGTCAGGCTTCTTTTCTGCCAGCCTTAATGGACCCCCATCGGTTCCGGCCTTTCTTCAAGACATGTCCACCGATGCTACAGCTGCTCAAGCTCATCGGACGTCTACCTCCAGTGGAGTTGGACTCCTCTTGGCCTGCGGTGTGGCTCCTAGACCTGCCTCTACAAATGGTGCTCACCAAGCATCCGACTGTGAATCTGCCCCTCCCAGCGATCCGTCACAATTACCTTGTGTCAGACCTCTTATGCTATCAGGGCATACACGAGCCTCTCGGCGCTTGTCGGGCTTATATCCGCCCTTCACGCCGTGTCCTCCTGCAAACATTTGACGCAGTCTTTCTCACAAGCTCGTCTGACACTGTTGCTTGTGTCCTCCATTCTGTAGTGCAGAATCGCTGTCGTCTGCACCCTCCCAGCCCTGAAATACCTTTCGCTGCCTTGCTTCCTCCCAGCACTGACTATCTGCCTGACCTTCCAGATTGGACGATTGATGTGGGTCGTGGGGGCCCTATCCCTGTGTTCGATGTCTCTTTGGGCAAACTGCGTCGATGGTGGGGTTTGAATACCCAGACTGTCCCTGCTAAAGTGCCCTTCCAAGTGCCCGCTCCCCTCCGACTTCCAAGGTCTAGTTGGAAGGTATTTTGGCGGTTGCCTCTGGTGCCGGCAGCGTTTACTCCTTGGTGGCGGCTGTTGCATGACTGTGTGGCGAACGCATCCAAGCTCCACGCATGGGGCATTCCGAGGGTTGCCTCCCCGCTATGCCAGTTTTGTGGCCTCTCGCCGGAAACCCTACTTCACTTCTTTGTCGAATGTCCTAACAAATGGGTATACTGGACTCGGGTGCTTCAATTCACCCACCTGGCTGAACAGTTTCCCTCTGTACTTTCTGTTTGGACGGCCATCGTCAGCTTTAAAACCGTCGCGGGAGAGCGCCTTCCAGCCTCTACACTGGTTCTTTTAGGCACGGCTTTGTCGGCGCTATGGAAGTATCACTACAGGTGCATATTTGATCAGCAGGACTGGTGCATGGCAGCCGCCTTTCAGAGTTTTTTGTTTAGTCATAGTAATATGGCCAGCTAATTTTATTGGTCTGACATTTAATTAAGTTAATAAAAGTCTACACTTTCTACAAAAAAAAAAAAACCTGTGTACCCGGAGTTTGAATAGTACTGATCAAGCCACAGAGTCAGAAATTACATTTTACACTTTTTCATCTTTTTTGCTCTATAACAAACCACACTCGAATCATAAATCAATTGACAGATAAAGAATATCGAAGGAAAAACTACTTTAAGAATTAGTTTCCAGATGGTAAGCATTTCGAAAGATTTACTATTGAGCCACGTAAGGGCCTAGAAGATACATTCAACAAGTGTAATTTTGATATCGGTTGGGCACTGACAGGAGGTTCAAGAAAGAACATCAAAGGTTGCCCTACTCATTACAATAAATGCCTTGGTGCAGTTTATTGTGATCAAGAAATCTGTCCTTTTTTTAATAAAGATATGAGACTTTCTTATACGCTAGAAAAAATAAAAACGCAGATCTGCTTTCATTGTAAAGAAGCATTAAAGCATAGGGAATGTAAAGTAGCTGTCAAATTTACTTTGATTTACGACGAAATTAGTAATTTGGCTAGCTGCGCTGTTAAGTGCAAAGGCAGACACTCTCATGACAAATACAAAAGACTCTAATGCTGTCTCTCCTAGTTTCCGCTCTCTTTTGTCTGTTTCTCCTGTCTATGAGCTTAGCATGTGCTTTCAGCGGCAGGATGAATCAAAGATTGAATGCAAAGTACAAGATATGTTGTCCTTTATTGAGGGAAAATATCCTACTATGCGTCAATTTTACAATGCAAGAAAGCTGAAGGATCAGAAAGAAAAGCAAAAAGAAATAAGTAACTTGAGAATTCAGTTCGAATCAACATAGCATAAAGAGTCACTTTACAAGTCAAGACAGAACTCAAGATGCGTTAACTTTGAAAGTAATTTGATTTCTGAGGAATCTATCCCTGAATTTCTCTTCATCGTGGATTCAACAAATTTTGATATAAAGTTTGTTGACCACAAAAGCGAATTGAAAGAATACGATTGCCAAGCTTACTTTCCAGACACTTTTTCGATTAATGTACCTGCTGTTCAGAGGCCTCAAAAGCCTAAATATACATTGCATGTCAGAGTATATTCAACTCATACATCTGGTGTGCATTATTTGCAGTTGGCAAAGTACAATCATCTGAAAACAAGACAACACTTTACAAAACAGACAATCTCAGCTACTCATCGAAGTGTTTGAAAGAGCTTAGCGACTCTTTTGAATGTCCTCAAGAGCTTCTAAGAGCAAGAAGCACAATCTTTGTTTGCTATATGCTCAAACGCTAATTTCGCTTTTTTTTATTTATTTTTTCTTTATCATATCAACAAGCATAATATTTTTTAACACAGCAATGCTGTTTTATTCTATTTGTTCAAATCGTAGTGATATGAATGTTTTCTCAAAACTGATTAGTACACTATAAAGAAGCAAAAAGTGTAAAGTGATTCTGCTAAAGTCCAGTGACAGCTTTTACTATTTGTTCTGTGGTGCACTTGTTTTGGTAAAAACCTTTGGTATGACTGTCTTTCTACAATGGCAAAAACACAGTAATTGTGTGATGCTACACCATACACCTCAAAAACCATAAAACCACAGTAACCCACTTTATCCCACATCTTGTTTTTCTCTCTTTTTCATTCTATTTTAAATTATCTATTTCTCCACTTTACTTATATCGATTATCTCATTACCAACATTTTGGTCAGTACAATTAACCAAATTATAGCTATATTTCATGTCTTAACCTTTATATTTTAATCCAGTTGGTAATTATTTTTTTGAATAAAACCCAGAACCACATAACATTTGGTGCCTTCTGCCAGAAGAATAGATTTCAAGAAGAGATAAGCTCAATCATTGTCAAATCTGATTCTATTCTCGCTGGATATTATAATTAAATATGTTTGACGTCCCCAAGTTCGGTTCCAAGGATGACCCTGAATTGTGGATCTACAGATACAACAAGGCAGCGGCTATGAACAAGTGGGATGACAAGACAAAACTCTTCTATGTAGATAACTGTTTCAAAGAAACTCTACAATTGTGGTTCATGCAACAAGACTTTCATAAATGGGAAGAATTCAAAACAGCCTTTCTACTCAAATTTACAAAAAGGGTCAACATTGATAAGCTCGTTTCAAGCATCATCAATCTGAAAATGACAAGCAACGAAACTATTTCGGATTATATATTGAGATTTGAAGGCCTTAAAAACAAATACCTACTTGAATCTGCCAAAAGAAAACAGCAAAAGAATATAAAAGCTGCTAATGATAAAGGCAAAGAACGTGAATCTAAAGAGGTTGTGGTCGACTCTCCGGAAGAAGATTTTATTGACTTACGCATTACAGAAAATGGTTTCTTGAATTATTTTATCAAAGGAATCCAATCCAAATCAATGAAACGATTTTTAAGAACTGAAAAGCCAAGATCTCTCAAGGAAGCTTATGACATATTAGAAGAAGTTTATGGTCCTGAAAATACTGAAGATTCTGATTCTCACACTGATGATGGTACCTCGTACGAAATCAATAGTTCGAGTGATGAATCTGAACATGATGTGAAACCTAGCACAAACAAGACGCCTTCTAAGAAACCAAACAAGAAAGACAGTAATAGTAGTTCTGCTACAGACACCGAAAAGAGTATGAGTCGATTAGTCAATGAATTTAAGAACATGACTCTTTTAATTGGAGAACTCGTTACTAAAACAAATCAAAATGGCAACACCCCAATCAAAAATAACAAACCTTCATGTTGGAATTGTTTAACAAGTGATCATTTGACCAAAGACTGTACTAAACCATGCAAACTGTGCAACCAAAACGGCCACAAACACTATGAATGTACTCTCTATAAGAAAAACAAACCTACGAACAATGTTCAACAAGGCTCAGAATCAATGCTTATCGAAGAAATCCTGTTATCCGAAAAGAGAAAGATCAGTGATACCGACCTGGAAAATGTGAATGACACGAGAAACGTAAGGGTATCTCGATCGGGCAAAACCGTGGAAACTCCTAACCTCAAACGGAGTACTGTTCGAACAAGTAGTAACAACCCCAATGCCTTGATGTTGCCCTCCCTTGAATCCGAACCTTATGTGCCGAAAAAAAGTAGTCGAGTTAAGAATCTTCAAGCCAGTCCTAATCATCCTTTTACAAGACCTACAACCAGTACTGATGTCAACGCTATCAAAGCTAAAACAGAACAGATTTTAGATCGTCTATTCCATGACTCTAAACACGAACTTACGCTTGATGAGATTGCAGTGTTATCTCCTTCAGCAAGAACTGGTTTTAAGAGTAGGTTGACAAAGCCTCAGGTCAAGAAAATCAATGAAATTACCAATGCCATGGATAAGGACACAAGTGCATTGCTGGTTGAAATCAACAATGAGTTACCTAAGGGTAAAAGCGCCCCTCGAACGAAAGGCTGGATAAATGGAGAACCTTGTGAGGTTATATTGGATGGAGGATGCACATCTTTTATCATAAGTCTAAACTTTGCCAAACAACTGGGTATCCGTGAAGTCTATCCTATAAACACTACAGTCATGTTCGGTGATGGTGCCAGTCATTCGCCTGTTGGACTAATCAAAAATCTTCGTGTACAAGTGGGTGATTCCGAAGTATTATCGGTGGACGCACTTTGTTTTGACGTTACAAAATATAACTTTATTGTTGGACGCGAAGGCCTGCATTTACTGAAGATCGGTACCGATTGGGCTTCTCATTTCTGGTACATCAAGCGCGAGGAAGGAACGGTACCACTCGATACATATTATACTGAAGTGCCTACCAGAGAAACCATTGATACTGAAGATGAAATTGATCCACAAGATGATGACTATGAAGAAAATTTCGTAGATCAGGATGACGTTGAAGAAGGTTATCTCATCATTGAAGTTTCTGACGATGAAGACGAGGTGGTCCCACTTAAGCCAAATGATTCTAATAGATTTGGTCAACTCATTGATAACGTTAAAAATCAAGATAATCTCAATAAAGAAGAAAAAGATGCGCTCGTCGCTCTACTATACAAGTACGAAGATTGTTTTGGAACTAATTATGAACATTTGTCACAAACAAACTTGTTGAAATTTCATGTGGACACGGGCAATGCCAAACCTATATATAAGAGACCGTATTCTTTCCTGTCCTTTTCTGAAAAAGAAGATCTGAAGAAAGACTTGGAAGACATGGTCAACAATGGTATACTCACGCCTAACATGCATGTTCCTGGTACGGCTGAGCATTCGGGATGGTCATTTCCGTGCAGATACGTTCCCAAAAAGACTGGAGACAAACGCCTCATTTCCAACTTTCGAGAACTGAATGCTGTAACTGTGCGAGACACTTGGCCATTACCAAACGTGGTTGATGTCATAGAAAGTCTAGCCGGATCAAAGTGGTTCGCTGTACTCGATCTACTAAAAGCCTTTCAACAAATCGCTGTTGAAGAAAACTCTATCCCTAAATTAACTATCGCTACCCCATGGGGATCGTACTCCTACCGCTGTGTCCCCTTTGGCGTTTTGAACGGTCCTGCTGTCTTCAGTCGATGCGTGTTTCTTGCCATTCAACCCTTTCTTGGTAAATTCGCAACTAATTACCTTGACGATGTCACAATATACTCGAAGACTAAAGAGGAGCAGTTTGACTTCTTAGAAAAATTCTTTGCAAGAATGCGTGAAGTTAATTTAAAAATGAATGCCAACAAGTGTGAATTCTTTAAGAACAAGATCACATTACTTGGTTTTGAAGTGTCTGAACAAGGTATATCGCCTTCACCTTCTAAAATTGCAAAAATCCAAAACTTTCCTCGACCAAACAATGAAACAGCTATTCGTGCGTTCGTCAACTTATGTGGGTTTTATCGCAGGCATATCCCAGGGTTTGCAGATATTGCCGCACCTATGAACGAATTATTGAAGAAGAAAAACCCGTTTATTTGGAACGAATCTTGTGAGAATTCGTTTGTTTCGTTGAAAGAATCATTGGTAAATGCGGTCGCTCTTGTTCTACCTGACGCAAACACAAAATATAATTTGTATTGTGATGCCTCTGAAGTGGGTATAGGAGCATGCTTAGCTACTATGACTGAAGAAGGAGAACGTCCCGTGGTCTTCCTATCAAGAAAATTACAGCCTGCCGAAACTCGTTATCCAACGGTTGAAAAGGAACTTCTAGCCATAATTTACGCTCTCAAGAAACTCAGAAAGTACTTGCTTGACCGAGAATTTACATTATACTGTGACAACACAGCTGTATGTTATTTATTCAACAAAAATGAACCATCACAAAGACTACAACGATGGGTTATGTGTACTCAAGAATTTCAATTCAAAATTGTTCACTTACCGTCCACTAAAAACTCTGTCGCTGATGCCCTGTCGCGCTTCCCGCCTAAAACAATTGAAGATGACGAGGATGGCGAAGACTGTATTGATGCCTTGTTTGACCACTTACTAATGGAAGAAGGTGTTGAGCCTCAATACGAAACTTGGTTAAGCGATCTCATCTTTTATTTTAACTTTCCTGGGCATCCTCAAAACACTCCCAAGATTAAGCGATTATCCTTAAAATACTTGTATCAAGATCACAAATTATATCGAAAGATTGGTATGAGATTTGTACTTGTACCTTCCATTACACAAAGACGAGCCATTATGAATGAAGTACATGATGGACATGGACACTACGGTGTTAATGCTTCCTGGGCAAGATTGTACAAGGACTACTGGTGGCCGTCATGTTACCAAGATATGCGCGAACATATCCGTACATGCAGGGAATGTCAATTGTTTTCTACTCGTACCCCAAATGCTGCATTGTCTCGAGTACCCATCCATTACATCTTCGAACAATTTGCGTTGGATTTCGTAGGTCCTTTCACCAAGTCAAATGCAGATAACTACCACATTTTGGTCGCAGTTGAATGTTTTACTTGTTGGCCAATTGCCATTGCCACACCCAATACAGAAGCAAAAACTGTTGCTAACTTTCTATACAAACATATATTTTGTCAATTCGGGCCACCAACGCACATTCTCACTGACAATGGTTCAGCTTTTGATAACGAGATCATTGACAATTTCCTGAACTTGCTCAATGTTCATCACAAATTCACTGCGCCCTATCGACCATCCACCAATGGACGAAACGAACAAATGAATGGCAACATCGTCAAAGCCTTGAAGAAACTCGCCATCGATAATCCGAAGGATTGGGATGAACATCTCGACGCTGTTCTGTATGCGTATAGAACTAAAGCTCATTCTGTTTTGAAAATTTCGCCGTATGAATTTATGTTCGGAATAGCACCAAACTCTGCAAGAATGGATCCTTTACAGCTCTTGGGTCGTGCTCTAGGTATGGAACGGCTGGTTGAATTGAATGACAGAAATGTACAAATTGATGATCACAACGCGCTACAAGAATATGACCCCAAGCCCACTGTGAAGAGAAAATACTTTGAACCAGGAACTCAAGTTGTACGCTTCCGTCACAATAAACATTCGAAACTTGACTCTCACTTCAAGCCCGAGGTCTTCACCGTAGTCTCTTGCTTCGCAAATGGAACATGTCAACTCGCAGATCAAATGGGTCGTCTCATCAAAAGAAGGGTCAATATTAGTTCCTTAAGAAAAATTCATTCAAGAGAATAAATTTGTCTGGGGGGAGTATGTTCTGTGGTGCACTTGTTTTGGTAAAAACCTTTGGTATGACTGTCTTTCTACAATGGCAAAAACACAGTAATTGTGTGATGCTACACCATACACCTCAAAAACCATAAAACCACAGTAACCCACTTTATCCCACATCTTGTTTTTCTCTCTTTTTCATTCTATTTTAAATTATCTATTTCTCCACTTTACTTATATCGATTATCTCATTACCAACATTTTGGTCAGTACAATTAACCAAATTATAGCTATATTTCATGTCTTAACCTTTATATTTTAATCCAGTTGGTAATTATTTTTTTGAATAAAACCCAGAACCACATAACATATTTTATATATTTAAACTCCGGGTACACAGGTTTCAGTACACAGGTTTTATCTGCCCTCCTCGAACAGCTTTTCTAAGGGCAGCTATGATTGATCAAATCTGTATCGCTTCCGAGTAGTATGCATTATTTGATTTGTCTATCACTCAATGGTGGCGAATTTGCAAAGGAAACATCGTCTTGAATATGAAATTATTTCTTTTATTGATATTATTACTATTATTGCAAAAGAATAAATATGCTCTTTTTTAGCTATATTACAAACGAGCTCTTTCAATTGTTTCTTTCTGTTCTTTCTTGATCCATTCTTTTACTTCTCTGCGCAATATTTTACCGCTAGGGCTCTTTGGAATAGCATCAACAAATCGAACACCTCCACGTAGTCTCTTGTGACCTGTAACGTTCTTTGCAACAAATTCCTCAATCTTGCGCTCGTTTTCCTTACTTCTTTCAACGCCAGGTTGAAGTACAACATATGCGCGAGGAAGTTCAGTAGCTTGACTTTCATCATAGACACCAACAGCACAACAATCAGCGACAACATCAAGGCTCATCAAGATAGCTTCTAGCTCAGCAGGAGCTACCTGATAGCCCTTGTATTTGATTAGCTCTTTGATACGATCCAGGATGAAGAATTCGCCACTCTTTGAGTCAAATTTACCAACGTCACCAGTACGCATCCAACCATCAGCTGTAAACGTCTCAGCATTGGCCTTAGCATTTTCAAAGTAACCCTTCATGACACTTGGACCACGGAACAAAAGCTCACCCTCTTGGTCATCACCCAACTCTTCCCCATTTTCATTGACAATCTTACATTCGATATTTGCACACAACACACCAATAGAGCCTACTATGATGGTCAAAATATGATTGTTTCAATTCATTTCTTTTTCTCTCTTACCTGCTGCAGTAGCTTGAGAATGTTGAGTGATAACACCAGAAGTAGTTTCAGTCATACCATAGCTATAAATCAATAATTCTTAGTATATACTCCTTGCCTGCTTCTTTCTTTCTTTTGTACTCACCCTTGTTTAATTTCAGCAGGAATACGCTTTGAAAGTGCTTCGATGTGTTCTTTGCTTAAAGGAGCGGCACCACATCCAATGAGACGAACTGAGCTCATATCATATTTGGTAACAATAGGCTGCTTAGCAAGATGGACAGCTGTTGAAGAAGGAATATGAATAAGAAACTCTCAGCCAACCTTGGTCATGCATTTCACAGAAAAAGCAAAAAACTAAAGTTGATACATTACCTACGGGTGGTACAATGCTCATCAGTGTAACCTTGTATTTCTGAACAAGTTGACAAAGCAATTCCAAGTCATAGCGAGACATAACAACAACTGGAGACACCTTATAATAAGCATTGAGAAGCAAGCTAGTCAAACCATAGATATGATAGAATGGAAGGAAGCCAAGGATAACATCATCCTTAAATTTATCTTCTTCAGGCTCAGCAGCCATGGTTTGAACAACTTGAGCAATGAAATTCTTGTGCGTAAGCATAACACCTTTGGCAAGACCAGTAGTGCCACTGGAATAACAGATGAAAGCAACATCATTAGCGCTATCAACGCCTTTCAAGGGAAGGCTAATGGTGTTCTTGCTAATTATACTGTTGAATGGACGGCATCCTTCAACTTCTTTGTCACCAAACAAGAAGATACGGCTACGAGGCAAACCGATGTTATCACAAATCTTAAGTAAGACGGGTAAAAGAGCGGGTATAGTTACAAGTGCACTTGCTTTGCAGTTTGTGATTTGATGCTTGAATTCAGCTAAAAAAAAGAGGTATGAGAAGAGCAATTCAAATAAAGATACAACAAATATCTTTTTCTCACCTTCAGTATATGCAGGGTTACCGGGTGAAACTGTACATTTGGCACCAAGCAATGAAAAGTATAAAACAGCATGATCTACTTGATTTGGAGCAAAAACAGCTACAGTATCTCCTTGTTTCAATCCAACATTTTCAATCCAACCACTAGCAAGATGGAGAACTTGGTCGCGGACTTGGTTCCATGAAAATGTCTTGTTGTTTTCGTCATCAATGAATACAGGTGCGTTTAAATCTTTCTTCTCATTGAATTCGTTTTTGTTAAAAAGCAAAGACAATAAATCAACGTTTGGAACTGGAATTTCAGGTATAGAAGCTCTGTAGATAACCATGATTGTTTCTAAAGGAAGATGTGTGTATCCAAAGAAGAAGAAAAAAGAAGAAGCAAAACAAAAGGTTCAGGAGACTGCCCAATGCAATTTATATTATAGAATTTTTGGTTTTGACAGCCTTTTTGGAGTGGGAAAATGGTTAGTAATCGCTAGAAAACGCGGGGAAAAAAAGAGATATTTTTTTTATCGTATTTTGATGGGAAAAATGTTAGTAATTTGCGAATTTTACGTTACCTGAAAAGTCTTATATTCCTTGTTCATCCTTCTGTTTTGCTATACGAAAGCTTGGGGGGGGGGGAGTGTTGTCGAGTCATTGAATGTTCTCAAGAGAATTCAAGTTGTCTCTGAGCCAGAATATCAATCCAGTAAAATCTTGGAAAAAGATGTTTGACTTAATAACTTATTGTTGACTCTATGATGTAAGAAAATATATGACATATTTCTTTTTACTTGGAGTAATACTGTCCACTCTAAAGCACATACTGGTTGCCAGAAATGAATTATGTTATGTTTAGCTTATATCCATTACTGTTGCAACAAAAGAGCGCTCGTGTAACATGGTGTACTTTATGCACAGAGACCTGGGACAGGTCAGACTGAGATTATCAATCTATGCTTTCAGTCATCCATCTGAATTTATGATTAGAGCAGTATCTCATTTCCTCTTTGAATAGCTGAGAAGGAGGCGCATAGAAGTACAAAGTAGATTCATACAGGCATTTCACGAATCGTTTAATTTAGAGGAACCAACACAACCTTGTTTATACACTTACTTGAGGAGCCAAATGCAATGTACAAAGAAGATACATGGACATGTCTTGCATCTCTAATTGAACTTATTTGCACGCATGGTTGCTTCTAGAAGGAATTTTTTTGTGTAATAAAGCTTTTTTTTTTTGCTCAAGATCGTTGGATAGTTGTCACTGGTGGGAAATACGCATCCAGGGCACAGAATTTGTCCCTTTCACGTATAAGATAATTCTCTGTTTAAACAAAGCAGAACCATGCCTGATGTAATAATGCTGTCTATCTATGAACGAAGCAAACGCTATCTGGAGCTCCATTCATTGCTTTATTGTCGCGTTTGAAACAAATTCACTAAAATTGGAATGACAAGGATTTTAACAAAGACTGAACAGAAGATCAATGACCATTAACAATTCTTTTTCGCAGCTATTGAGCTGATTATGTTCCTCTTAGTTAGCGTTAAAATCATCATGAGTAGACAATGGTGTCCTTCTTTAGATTGAGCCTAAGAAGAACCAAATTCTTACTTTATTGATGCTCTCTTTTTTAATCATATGCCATATTCCAAAACTCCACCTCAAGTGCTAATATATCCAAGTATACACGCTCAAAACTTGCTAAACGACGCTTATCACTTGTATCAAGCTGATTGACAAGTGCTTCGCAATCATCAACAAAAGCAGCGAACTCATCCAGTGTCCAATTCTCCATCAATCGGTGACAAGTTTTCTCGTGAGTGCTCAAGGTACTTTTGCTGTTTTCTGATGCAGCAATTTGCTTTGCAAATGTCCAGGCACGAAAGAAAACAACCTCCATAGCCCAAAGCACCACCAAAGCTTCACCCAAGTCGTACCCACTTTCATTAGCTACTTTACGCACATAATCGACATACCTAGCCGTCCAAGGCTTTTGCTTCATAGACTGATGACATTGAGCATAAGGCTCTTGGCTCAAAATGTCTGTAAAGAATTGACTTTCTCTATAGACATTTGAGAGAGCAAAAGAAAGTGTCTTGATAACTGCCTGAGCCTTTTCAGGCGTATAGAATGGGTTGTTATCTCCCAAATCTCGCTGGTCTTCGTACAAAGGCAAACGCGATATCATAAGACCCATCATCTTGATGTATCCGCCAGTGTAGTATCTATCCTGAATAAGCCATGACTTGAGATGTTCTGGCTTAACCTGAAGTTTGCCTACTTGTGTGAGGAATTCGTGTTGCGTAGCTTTTTTGAAAGAAGCTTGATCCAACGAAAGAAGGTGCTCGGTTAGTTTCATGTTATAGGTTAGAAAACAACAAACAAATACAAAAGTAACCCTGTTGGCTAATTTATATCTACATTTTTCTGCTTGGAGATGATTTTTGTTAGTCACATCAGCAGTCTAAGCTATGATCATACAATCAATTAGTAAGGATACACCCTAGTTGCTTGTCTCTCATTCAGATGATTCTACTGGTGAGAGATCAACTTCAGTTTTTTTTTCTGTATAAATTCAGTATAGCTAAGCAAGCATTGGTACATTCTAGGGTTAGGAGAAAAGCAAAGAGGTTCAATGACAATTTAAAAGGATTTTATGCAAAGGTTTAGCTAAACTCTATGTACCAATAAAATCAGCTATCTCAACCAAGTTCAAAAACTACACTAAAGTAGCACTGGCGAGAACCAAGTATTTTGTTCTCGGAGTCTTTTGCAGCAGATGTTCGGTTGTACAAGAAGAACAATCAATTGTTAAGACAAAAAAAAAGAAACAGCGTATATCCATTCGTCTTGATATTCTAAAAGAACATCGAGCTTTTTTTTGGTTCCATCTAAATTACTTTCGATGAGGGAGAGAAGAAAAGGCATGCGCGTGACAGATGCTTGAGATCTATTTACTTGAAGGCCGAAAGTGTCACAATACCGTGAAAGCAATCATTTCACTGATCCTATCGGTTGCCAATATATCTTTTGAGCTACAGAGGAAAATCTTAATAGATTTGCATCAGCCAAGCATGTTTTGCTAATCAATACCAAGCTTTATTTCAAGAGCTTGCATTGTAACAATTCTATACGTGTGGCGTACCATCTAGCGTATATTTATTTGAAGCGGCGTCAATCATACAAAAGAGAATGTCTTTATTATAGAGTCTATGGATACAGAAGAAAAAAGGAAAGAAAGGTATTTTAAGCAAGATATTGGTAGTAAACATAAGCAGCAATCAAAATGAAAGGAACAATAATACGGAGAGGGCTAAAGATTGACAGAAAAAAATTAGTGTCAGTGATCTAATTTTTGTAGAAAAAAAATTGCCCCAACATATGGTACTGTGATTACTTACTTTCCCTTAGGACCGTCAGAGATAACTTGATCTTGCTTTTGAACCTTGACAGGCTTAGACTATAGAGCGTCTTGAGTTTTAGCAAAGAAAGTAAAATGAATTAATATGTGTGCCTTACCTCAGGGTCGACATCACCAATATAGTACTTTTGAAGAAGATCGCGAGCGTCATCTGAGTGACCAATGTCATCAAAAGCAACAGTTGCATCCTTTGCGCCTTCGTCAATCAAGACTTCTTCACCACCAGGGTGCTAAGTGCATCATGTTTATTTAGTAACCATTGCTACTGGCAACCCAATACTTTTTCCTGTTTTAATACTTACTTCGTCTTGAAAAGTAGTGATATCATAAACCTTGCCATTGATGACCATCCAGAGGTCCTTTCTGTTGTCATGCTTTGCGATTTCTTCGTAAGTATAGAGTTGGGCAGACATCTTTTTTTTTTAGAGTTTGTTTTAGTATAAGAAGCAGTAAAAAAAGAGAAAAGAAATAGAAGATGAAAGTTATTCAGGTGGTAAATTGATTTAAACTACGCATAGTAAAAAATTAAAAAGACCGTCCAGAAATTCACAAATTGGGGTAGACATTAACATAAGACATAACCTCTCTTTTGCTCTCCCTATCTGTGCCTATTCTCAAAGAAGATTGGATATCTTGAAAAGAAAATGTTTCGGTATACAGCCAATAGCATAAAAGAAAAAGACTTACATTTCATAGTGAAATAGATCGGCGTTCAAAGAGCTAAAGGTGCAGTCCAGAATGTCGGTCAATCGATCATGTATGAAGGTTGTTTCGCCAAGATTTGTCTCTGACCATCTCTTGGCTTTTCTAGCACTAAAAGAAAAAGACATCAGCACTACAAAATACATCTCAGGGTTGTGTTACTTACAGACAACTCAAAATTTCAGCATATACTTCAAGTATAGCGTTGTCTTGCTCTTCAGCTCTTTGCTGGAAGGCTCTCGCCTTTCTCTTGAGCTCCTTCTGCTGCTTGTCAATAATGTTCAAGCCAACTTCTGCCCCATTGTTGCTTTTCATCATCTATCAAAGTTGTCAATAGTGTTTGAAAGAGACGTCAAGTAGGTCATACATACCTTCTTCATCTCGTTTGCCCATGACTCTACAGCCAAAGGTATTTCTTCTTCATCACCTCCGAAACACGCAGCCAGGATCTTCATCTTCACTGCCAAAGGGTAGTATTGCAAAGTTGATTTTTACATCGACTTCGGCGCAAAAAAAAAATGGCTCAAGTGACTAATCAGAAAGATTAGTAATGCTTAAAGACTTGTTCCTCTTCTTATCAGAGGTAACTTACAGCTTGTCCAAACAACTAAGCTTCTTTGCACTTTCGTTGGTGATGGCAGCTTCTCTCAACTCGTCAAAGCGAGAAGAAACATTATAGTCATTGAGCATCCACTATGTCGAAAGTAATTTAGAATAAAGGCTTTGATCAAATTAATATGCATGTACCTTGCCAGCTTCATTATCTGGTGTACTTTCGGTAGCAGCACTACTAACAGATTTAAGGCAGGCACTTAAGGTGGAAGATTCTCCACTAGTTCTTCTTTTCTTGCTCATTTTTTTCTTCTTCTTCGTCATCTTTTTTTCTCTTCTCACACCAAATTTCGTTATTGAGTGCATCACCTCTGCACTTCTAAGAGAGGGAAAGTCCTGTCAATCAGCAAAAAAAAAAGAGCACAAAGTGAAAATCAACTTGTCTTTAGTTCTTCTTTCAATTCTTTTACCTTTTCAACCTCCCATTCTTCTAATTCTTCTTTCTCAAAGGTATTTAGGAAATCCAGAAAGAGTTGATGAGCATCTCTTTTTGATGAGTTCTTATTTTGATACTTGCAATTTAAATCAAAGTGATTTAACGAAAGATTTCGGAGGTTGGCTCTGTTGAGATTTGAAGACATCTTAATAATAGTGAAGATAATAACAGTAAAGAAATTAGAGATATATATCTTTAAAACAAAAAAAAGAAAGGGTGAGGAAGAGGAAAGGAAGCCAATCAAGTACCACTACTTTTATCTGCCAAACAATGTAGTACATCACAATAAAAAATTCTAAGTTAAAACATATACTAGATTCATCACTTGAGTTACCATCGTCTTCTGAACTTTCTGAACTTTCAGGTCCGTAAACCTTCGTAAGCATCTCATAAGCTTGTTTAAGTGTAGTAGGCTTCTTTTTTTCTTAGGCGTTCTTTTCATGGCTTTAAAATGGATACCATCGGTAAGATAGATAAGAAAGCCTTCTTCAGTGATTAGCATTTTAACGTGAGAATCATTTTCTGTTCGTACATCATTTGATCTTGAGGCTTCAGTTTGAGAAGACAAGTTACTTGTGACTTCCCTATCCAGATCGTTATTGTTGCTTGCTCCAAGTGAAGCTGCAAGCTGAGGACAAAGGATATACAACTGAGCATATCTTGTATAGTTATCCTTCTTCAGATAAAAGAAAGGACTTTGCATTGGATACATCTGGCCATGGATTTGGAAAGGCATATCACCAAGGTTGTTGTTGCCAATTTCGTGTCTCAAAGAAGTAAAAGCAAAGGCCATATTGTATCTCCTAAAGCTATCTTTAAAGTGGCGACCTTTTGTGTTCAACTCTTCAAACAAAGTTGTTCAAAGAAAAGTGGGTGATGCAACTCAACCAAAACCTATTTTTTCAAAGAGCACTGAGAGAGCAACTCGCTCTCCCAATGCTTTGTGCTGCAGTCAGTACAAACGCGTGTCCATTGGGTCAAGATCGAAAGGTTAAAGATGGTCAAAGTCCGAAATATATGCAGCTCTTTGTCGCGTCTAAAAAAAAGATAAAATTGTTCATGAGTTAGACAAATGTTATGGTGCTTCCAATTACGCGTTGAAGCTTACTTGGCAAGTCTCACTTGTTGCAAACCTGAATGAAAAGAAGAAAGAAAAAAGACCCACAGTTCAAACAGGTTTCAAAAGTATTGTTCTGTGGCGTACTGATTTTACCTATATCCTTATTTGGTAATCATTTGGTGCTTTGTACGTTTGCTTGTTGTGATCAGTGTCATGTTACAACACTCACATTGTATAAAAATCATTACCCCACCATTTTCTTTATTTCACTTTTTTCTTCTTTATAACAACTATTCAATTTTATCACATCTTATATTTTACCTATATCACATATCGCATTACCAACATTTTGTTGGTAAATAAAATTTATTTTAAATCTAAGAACCACAAATCAGTTTGATAAATGAAATTGATATAATGAAAATTAAACATAGGCAAATTAAATCACGTGATAGTAACTCTTTTAATTCGATTTTTCAGTAATATATGTTTTGCTAGTACCACAGTGTATCTTCTGTCAAAGTTTTGCCAGCCCAAGCAATCTATTTGCTCTCGAAACCAGTTTCGCTGTCGCTTCTTGCTAGCGCCTCTCTCCATACTAGATCCGGTAAGTAAAGAGCAGGTTTCAATATTTAAGAAGGAGAGATGTTCTCTTTTTATTAAATGATTTGAGGATAGAACAGCGTAAGTTTATGAAACATATTTCTAAACTACTTGATTGGTTAAATTTCTGTTTCTTTATAATTCTTGCCCAAATTGATATTATACAAATATATGATAGGTTATATTTAATTCATTGAGAAACATCAGCAAATAGTTTTAGGACTCTAGAATAAGGTACGGTTTTCCAGGAATTGGAAGGACAGAGGAGGTCATAGGCTGTAAGTCTATTGAAAAGCTATGCTTCTTATCTTCTAATAGCTGTCACCGGTTAACCCAGAGAGGAGTGAGTTCATTATCTCCCATCATTTCCTCTCAAGGAAGCTAGTCGATGGGATTAAACTGATGGGATTAAACTGTCGATCTACTCCCCTCTGGGTTGACCGGTGCATACCTTTGTTGAAAATATTTAGTCTACTTCTTTCTGAAGTCTTGAGACCATAAAGTACTCGATAACAGACGAAGTCCTATGCGAGAATCGTTTCAACGTAATAATAGCTTTCTGCAATTAAAAATTTACAGAGAACACTGATGTTTGATCTCTTCAAAAGTACAGTATTCTGTCATCAGATCCTACTAACAAAGAAACTGAA
Organism: Choanephora cucurbitarum; assembly: GCA_025331435.1. Classification (NCBI taxonomy): domain Eukaryota; kingdom Fungi; phylum Mucoromycota; class Mucoromycetes; order Mucorales; family Choanephoraceae; genus Choanephora; species Choanephora cucurbitarum. The sequence continues at coordinate 97,460 of JAIWNI010000015.1, read as the reverse complement.
TTGTGAGTTCTTATTGCATCTATCCCCAAGCAGCTAATTGATGAACAAACGATCTATGATGGTTGACAAAAAAAAAAGGCATTTGGTAGAAGAAAAAAAAAGCTTCTGCATTAATTATACTAAACACATAAGGAAGGAGAGAAAGGGTACAATTTATGGTATCAATACAAATTTCGCTTTATTTGTTTAGGAAGTTAACTAAAATTACAATCTTTGACAGCCTGAGCGAGCGATAATCTCCTTAGGACAGGTGACTTCCTTGAAGTCAATAGTAGGGTTATCAGCAGACTTGAACCAACCGAATCTCCATTTACAACCAGGTTGAAGAGGAGCAGGAAGCTTAGAGCATTCTTGAATTGAGCTAACACCACCGTATCTCTTTCCCCAACCATCAGCAGGAGCACCCCATTGAGCAGTACAGCCATTGAATTGACCAACACCACCACCAGGAATGTGAAGATCGAAGGCATTAGGTCCTCCATCATCACCAGTGTTGGTAATTTGAACAATCATCTTCTTGCCCTTGACTGTGCTTGAAGTGAATGTGAGTTCCATACAAGCACAACACCATCCAGCTTCGTTGGACTTGGAGAGGGTAGCAGCAGCAAAACCGTAAGCCAAGTTGTCATTGACAGCCCAGGGTTGGTTGTTGTTACAAGTGTAACCAGCTAAATATGAAGGTAGGATATTAGTTATGGTCAAAGAAAGTTAAGAAATAGAGATTGACTTACGTCCATCAGCACCCAAGTCTCCACCGCCACCACAGCCGCTTTGAGTGTTGTAGCCTAACATCTTGACACCGTTCTTGGCACAGACATCAACGGGGTTGGTTACTTTGGCCTTGCCGTTCCAACTACAGGATTCTTTACAACAGTCCCAGTAACGAGTGGTAGTACCCTTACCGGTGATACCGTTGGGGATAACTGAGTATCCTGAAGTACCCTTAGCGACCTGCTTAGTAGGTTGGGGAGCAGGCTTAGTGGACTTCTTTGTGTTATCAGTAGCAGGCTTAGGCTTGTTGCTGTTACTTCCAGATTGAGCTATAGTTCAAATTGATTATATTAGTTCGTGTTGACTTTCCCACAGTTTAGAAACCTACAGCTAGGAAGACATTGAGAATAATATTGGTTGTTGTCTTTGGTTACGCAAGTAGAGCCAGCTTCACAACAAGTAGGACCTGTCCAGCCTTTACCTAAATACATTAAGAGAGAACAAGAATAATTTAGTGTCAACAGTGCTTCATACGCAAGAAGTTACATGATCTTGTTACCTCCACATTGGTAGTAGACTGAACTACATTTGCTAGCTTCAGCAGATGCAGTCAAACAGATTGCAGCTGCAATGGAAACAGTAGTGATGGAAAACTTCATGCTTAATTGGCTGTCGGTTTATTTCAATAAAGGAAAGGAATAGGATGTTAATGCAAAGAAGCAAAAAGTATAAGGGATAATCAATGTTGTTCTCCAGGGTTTATATATGTTTGAGTTTAATCTCAATGGTCCGTGATCGAGCTCTCTCATAACGCATAACACATCCCGGTAATTTAATGAATAGCATTTAATTGCCATACTGTCGACAAGTCCTCGGATGGTATAGTTATACAATGTGTTATCGAGTCTCTTATTGAAGTATTACGATTGGATAATGTAGATCTATTTATGTCTCCTTCCTATTTTTGCTTAATTCCTTCTCTCACTCATCAATTGGAGATCAAGTGTGCGCACAAAAAAATCGAAACATAAAATGTCTTAAAACTATTTTAAGCAAATTTGCCTAACAGCTAAATAGTATACTGTCCTCTTTCAGCAAAAAGAGAAAAGAAGAGAGACAAGAGAATGGAATGCATTTAATTATACAAAAATACTTGTCGATTGGAATATATACCTTTCGAAATTGAAATACCAGTATAAAAGGCAATCAGCTGAAGATGCTTGAGTACAAAGAAGGATATTATTCAGTTGCAGCGCAAACATTCGGTGTCTGATTAGTTGACATTAATGACATGGTTCAACATTAAAGTTGTACGCAATATCAGGAGTGTAGTACGTTGCACAAGCGTAAATTACGCTTTTATTTGTTCTACAGAGACTGACAACGTACCAGAATAACAAAATTCACTAGTTGAATTGATTGAAGCATTGCTTGCAAAGCTAATATCACATACTCGATGGATTCGACACGATCCAAATGCTAAATTAAATGCGCCTTAGATATTAGATTTGTATGTAAGTCCATATACTTTCGCGTACCGAGAATTGTAACTACGGTAATTTAAAGAAAATAGGCGGATTTGCAATACAAGAAAACACAATCTAGAGCCATTCTCTTTTTATTATGATTCTTACATGTCCAATGGTTTCATAGCTAATTGCTTTAACGACTTGGGAGTGTATGACAAGCCAAGCGCATTTCCTATCTATGAGACTTCACCGATCAAAAAATGACCACGTATTTACGTGCCAGCACACCGGTTCTGCTGTGCTCGAAACGTCCTCGAAAACACCAACGAAGGCGTTCTGGCGTGCTCCCTCGTTACACAAAGGTAGGGGTTTAAATCAAAATTTCAAGTAGAGATGACGCTTTTGGACTTATGGTGCTACTTCATTTTAAAGCTCAATTTTTTTTAGCCTTTAGGCCTTTTGTTTGATTGGATTATTGTTTATAAAAATGTGGCTTTTATTATTTTTAAATTGGTATATTAAGATGATAACGAGCTACGGTAATGGAATGCCTGCCTGCAGTATAATGGCTACAAGGGGTATCCTTTGGTTGCTATATCGAACTAAATGATCCTTACCTTGATATTTGCAAAGAGAATTTTGGAGCTAAATGTAAAGCGAGATCATAACGGGTGCGATAGATGTGGTCTATGTAAAAATTTTAGTTGAAGCTTACAAATAAGGATTAAGCGATACATACTTGTTTGTCTTCCAAGCAATTTGAATATAAAAGCGAGCTAGTCGTAAGAATCAGTGCCTAAATACCTTTGGTGACGTATGTAGTACTTGCTCACAGTAACAAGTTGAAAGCTGCAAGTAAAGCGATGGTCAGTAAAAAAGTATTGAGAAACGCGTATTTAACCTTACCTGTTTTTCAACTTATCTTCTTACTTGAGAGAACATATAAAATATAAAACTAATATCAACTGTAACAAAAAAATATTAGATAATGCAATGAGAAAGCTTTTGAATTACTTACTTCAAGAATAGAGGTACTTATTCAAAAATAAAACGAAATAAAACAAAACGACAAAGAAAGAAAAAGAGAAAATTGATAAGTTGGAAATAACTCTTTTTTTTTTTTTAATTTTCCAACACCGTTCTTTTTCTTCGTCCAATAAAGTCCATAGTTTGATTTGTCTTGAGAATAATGTCTTATTTTCTATTCAAAAATGGAAGCACCGTACTACAACGAAAGAAAAATATTTGAAAGTAAGTCGATATTGTAGGCATTCAACTTTTTAAGCCTGCAAGAGTAAGTCGACGGGCATCGAATTATAAAAATTCGTATCACCACTCTGCTCAAAAAGGAAGAAAGTGTTCAAAATGCGTTTTTTTGGTCGAAAATAGTAATCGCACATTTATTCCTCCAAAAACTGTCACTCAAGCTGCCTTTTTGGGATTTTTTGGCGGATAAAGGTTTACGAGGACGTCCAATCTGTTCTAGCACGTAAATACGTGGTTGATTTTTGATCGGTGTTATGAATCTGAAATAAAACCTCCAGGTTTCAAGCTTAATATAAAGATGTATACACATGACTGATTGGAGGTACACTGAGGCGTTTTTCTTTAACGACAGAAAACAATCGATTAAGAACTAAAGCAATTACATACACATAGGGTTAATAGACGTTCAAAGCTCTACATTAGAAAAAGCTATCAATTAACCTAAAATATATCATGCTTATCCCCACAACAAGATGTCTGCATAAAAAACGAGAGTTAGAGACCTTGTACGATAGGGAGAGAAACGCTACTTGCACCATATGCAAGCATGTTCCACCACAGAAATGCTTTAGGATTCTGCAAGTTAATTTTCTTAAGTTGCAAACAAACTAACTGAAACTGAGGTTTTTGAAAGAGTCGGTTTGTGAAGTCTTCATTTTCAAGCACTTTGTACTATTAACATACTGAATTAGCATTAGTCATTGCCTTTTATTTACTTTGACATTGTATTTATGGCAGCCCAATTTGATCAGTTGCATCTAATTAACGGGTTCATTTTCTTAGAGCAAATAGGGAAATGCTAAACCGTCTGGTCTTGAAATTATCTGATCTTTTTGTTTTGCAAATGACATAGAGGAGGGGCATAGCCTTGTAGGTTCCTGTTACAACTTCTTCAATGCAACACAGTAACAAGAAAAAAGGGCCAATCAGATAGACTATATTATGCCAAATAGTGGACGTTCTTTCTATTCTTGACAAATGTTCCTTTATGTTAAAAAGAAAAAGTACCTGAAAATACCAAAAAATCTTTCGAATTTCTTATTCCAAATTTGTACTTGATAAAACAATACATTTGCTTTTATTAGTTAAAGTTGAATCTCATTTTGTAATGAAGATTTTGTAAAGGAAATTTGTCCCTCAAGTGTATATGCGCTACAAAATTTCGAAACATCATCCTTCTACATGACACAAATTGAAGAGATATGCCACCAAAATTAGCTTTTTATTCTAATTTGAAGAAAGAGATTCTAAATTGAAATTATTTAGTGATTTGGTTGTGTCAAAAGCTATATGCATTCGTTTTCATACTGTTCTAAGACATAGTCAAGGTGGTTTGAAAATCTGCTTCAGAATCCAAAGCAGTTTCTACAAAAGTCGCTTCGCTAGATGAAAATAAAAGGTTAGCTTTGGTAGAATTATAATTTGTGTCACATAAAATGGTAGTACATAAGAATTTTCATTAAGAGTATGTGACTTATAAATTTTAAAGATCAACGCACAACACCAACTTGTACACTAAATCTACACGTTCGAGTAAAGCCCATTATCTATTTGTTATGTTCTTGACTTAGGTTGCTCTGCCATTCTATCTTGATCTCAAAAACCTGCTTCTTGCCACCAAAATTAGCCAACTAGTGCAAACAAGGAAACAAAAGGGTTGAATCAAAAGTATGACTTTAACGGACTGAGTGTATTTTCTCGGATAACACTACGTCCACTTAGTTTGTCCACTCAAAATTTGTCTACAGACACTCCAAATAGGTTTTGTCCACTCTACCTTTCAAGTCATGATAGTAATAATCCTTACTCCCCCAACTTTTTTGTTCACTCAATGTACAAATTTCTAATAAAGAAAGGAGGAATGTTTGTCCACTCAAAAACACCCTTCAGACCTCCCTTTTTTTGTCCACTTGAAGTACCAATTGATTGAAATGATTTCCAGTCCTCTGCTGTCATCTTCACCATTTCAACTCTGTTATATTCTCGAGTTAAAGCAACCGCTTAAGCATTAGTGCCTGGAAAGAAAGAGAAAACGCACAACTTATCTTCTATCGGTATCTATAAACATATTTTCTGCAAAGAACACAGCTTATTTGATGTTGAACAAGCAGCTCAAAAAATTGGAGACCTTGTCATAATATGTTCAATAAATGCTTTGACAGCGACTGCTAATAAAAATAACCTCTTTTTCTATCATAAAAATGAATGAAGAAGTTGCCCTTTATTTGGAATAGTTTCAAGATAGCAAGAACTGAATACAGTAGCCAAAAAGATCTACGTGATGGTAATTGTCAACTTGGAAAAGAGCACAATATTATCAAAAGCATCAAATCTTTCACATCCACTTCGACCAATGACATTTGTAAGCATGATGGGGAAGAGCGGGTCAGATCAGACCGAGCAGAAAGCACAATACTAGAAGAAGTAAGAAATCCTCTTGTGATGTTTTCATCAATTTCAAATACGACATTGAGTGGACAAAAAAGTTGGGGGAGTAAGGATTATTACTATCATGACTTGAAAGGTAGAGTGGACAAAACCTATTTGGAGTGTCTGTAGACAAATTTTGAGTGGACAAACTGAGTGGACGTAGTGTTATCCCTGGGGTAACACTACGTCCACTCTCACCTTGGATGTAAATAATTTATGATTACTCCAGCACATATTCAGGTTTGCAAAGAGTTGAAATGAATGATAGGACAGCATGAGCCATACCCATCACTATAAGAAGAGTGGGTGTAGCAACAACCTTTTTTCTGTTTCTCCTTATACTGCCTTTCATTTTTACAAAAAAAAAACCTTTAATTTTTTCAAGGTGTTTAATTTTTTTTGTGTAAATCTAGTTGAGCCGCTTGTCAGATCAGCTTACAAGATATCTGTCAATTAGATTTGACTCTTCTCCTTCCTTGCATAGTCACATTTGGTATCTTTAAAGATCTCGTGAAGATGAGCTTTCTGTCATTGATCTCTTGTTGTATCGAAGCACCATACGATGTCATTTATTGCGAATTAGCTCATGTTCTCATTTCTTCATGGTCTGTGTATCAAGCATAACAATAGCTTTTTGTTTTAAAAACAAATTGAAAAGATGCATTCAATGATAGACGTTCTTTGATAAATTCACTTATAAAACTGGTCAAGTCATACAAAAGTAATCTTCATTGTTCAACATACGTGCATGAGAAAATAAGTTTCAAAATCACGTACGCCGAAAGGTCAAAAGCTAATTGAACTGATGAGCGAATTCAACCATAATGTGACTATTTATTGATGGTATATTGTCCCTATACAAGAGAGTACATAGGATCAAAACATATTCCAAAAAAAAGCTTTGGTCAGATAGAATGCAAAAGCACAACAATAAAGACGTTGGCGTTGGTACTTGCATCTTTATCATTTTATTACATACAGCTTTCAAGCCATACCATCTTTCTAAAGCTTTTCGGCAAATGATACTTGCTTTTGAGAGATCTGAAGTGATGATGCTCAAAGCGTTATGATAAAACGTCTTTGAGTATTTAGTCTCATCTCTTCATAAGAGAAAAAAAAGACTAGGAGCATTTATAAGTTTCGAAGTTTATAAATATCAAAAAAAAAAAAAGAAATGGATCAAATAGGTAATTTATGACGATATCCTTCGTCTTTGTGTAAATCAATGTCGCTAGCTCAGCTAAAACATAGACTTTCATTCTTATGTAAAAGCTATAGTAACCTTCTTGCTTCAAAAGGAAATAATATCCTTGTTCTGTATTCTCTTTTTATGTAGATCTTTATGTCATTCTGCAACCACTGTAGGAGTGTGAATTTTCATCTTATTTAACCAGAAACAAGTCAATCTTTTGCCATATCATTTTCTTTTTCTCTTTCTTTTATTCTTGCTCCTGTTTCACATAGAATGACTCAATCTATGGAAGACATCGAGCTTTCAAATCAATCTTCGAGGAGATCACATGGTTACAATAGTGATACTCAAGAAAAACACGATGACGACATGACAGCAACTACTACTCACCACAGTCAATTAAGCATGATGCCCGAAGAATCAATACAACAAAAGCCTAAAGCGCCTGGCAATATTTTGGCCAAGCTGTTTCCTTTACCATTAGTGCGAATCGTCGTGAAAGCTGCAATCAGTATTTTGATTGCATTGTTATTTGTATTTGAAGAAAATTGTCGAAATGCTATGGGTTCTGCTAGTATTTTAGTACCTATTGGAACATTATTGTATTTCCCTGTTCGACCTATAGGTAATCTTAAAATATATATAGCGTATTGTAATACACAGAGAAAATTAATATTAAAAAAATAATATGTAGGTGTTCAGATTGAGGTTAGATCTCTTTCTTTTTTTTTTATGTATATGTTTAACAAAAAAAAAAAGAGACTTAAAGAGTATTGTAGGCTGCTTTTCAAGGTACCTTTGGAGCTCTTTTAGGATCTGCTTGGTGTTTTTTAGGTAAATTCGATTTGAAGCATGATTGACACATGTATTAACGCTTAGGTTTAGGCATGTATCTTGCCAGTATTGTCCGTGATCCGACTGTCATTTCACCGGTCCAACCAAAATCAAGTGCCATTTTAGCTATCTTTATGTTTATTGGCGTTTTCGGATTAACCTATGTCCGCACTAAATTTGCACAAGGTAAGTAAGAAGTCCGCCAAAATAATGCTGCTTAATTTGAGCTCAGATTACAGTTAGCTGATCTCTCTTTGTACAGCCAACTTTGCTACTATTTTTGCGAGTATTATTGTTGCCGTAAGTTTCGCATGTAATCTTGATAGATGACAAAGCCTGATCGGTTATTTAGTTTTGCCTTACGCAAGCATCTATTGTTCGGATATTCTCTACTACCTTAATTGTAAGTAAAGGAGATGAGCAGGATACATTGGAGCTAATTTCTGTTGTAGTATACGTTTTTGAAACCCATTGCAACAGCTACTGCCATAGGGTTACTTGTCGATATCTTTCTATGGCCTGAAGATAGTATCACGAAGTATATGGGTGTCATGAGCCGATCTCTCAAAGAGTACAATGGATTTTTTGAAGAGCATGTAACAGCCTTCTTATCAACAGACATGACATCTCCCAACACAATCACTTTGCCTACATTACATCAGCGCTTACAGAACATTGTTTTGAAATTGATTGACAGCAAACGAGAGATCCAAAGAGAAATTCTGTTCAATCGACTTGCGCATGAAGACATCAACGATATCACAAGACATATCAAACTGATGCGAGTGCCCTTGCATGGTATCGGTCTTAGCTTGATTGCAAAGTTAGAGCGTCTGAGTAATATAGAGCATGACAAGATCCATGAAAATGAACACAAAAAGCAATTCATAGAAGATATGAGAGAAGCCCGAAAGTCAACTCAACAACTTGCAGATGTGTGTGTCACCGCGTTAAATGAATGTACTGAGCGTTTGATGAAATTCAGTGGAAAGCCTCGGTCAATCAAAAGCACGTTGCTTTGGCCGTTCCCTCGTATCTTCCTTTCTGACTATTACAAATCAACAAAGGAGCAACAGGAAGATAAAGCAGAACAGGACAAAATCAAAGCGATTGCTGACCGTCTTCATCAGGCTATTGCTCACTTTGAAGCTGAAACAAGAAAGCCGAATCGCATCTTTATTGATCCTGGATCTAGTCAATATGAGATTGAATTCAACAGCATACTTCAAGTTGTCTATCTGTTCCAATACAACCTAAGAGAGCATGCTCTCCATCTGCAATCCTTTGTTCAGTCTATTGAGACGATCGAAAACAAACGCACCAGCAGACGACTTCGATTTCCAAAACTACCTTTGCGAAAATGGTTCCGATCAATCAGTGTGGATGCCAATATGGGAGCTCGACTTGATTCTCCTGCCAATGACTCTCATGCCGGCACTGGTCAGACAACCAACGATTTGACGTTATGTCAGACAACCACTCGAAATGATTTTGCGGACACAACGGATGGTCTAGTACGACAGAAGAAGGCAACATACCCTCGTGATCCCGATGTCAACCCTCCTGAGACAGCCAGTGAAAAGTTCTTTTATGCGCTCTATCGATTTATTGAATGGCTCAAGAGCCCAGATTGTGCATTTTCTTTAAAGACAGCTGCTGGTTTTGTTTTGATTTCATTACCTGCCTTTTTACCAGAGAGTGCAACCTGGTTTTTTGCTTGGAGAGGTCAATGGGCTACCATCACACTCATGATGTGGATGATTCCTGTCACTGGCATGTTTGTCTTTTCGTAAGTCAATTTTTTAAAAGACCATTGAAGAGATGACTCATTCTTCTTTTGCTATTGTTAGCGTTATTTTGAGAGTCATCGGTACTGTGTTGGGTGGTGTCTTGGGCATTGTTGTATGGGAAGTTGTTAGAGGCAACCCTTATGGTCTTGTTATCCTGACTTTCTTTGTCATGATGCCATTATATTATATCTTTTTTACCAGCCAAATATTTAAGATGGTGGCTATCATGACTCAGCTTACTCTTTTGTTGGTAAGTTCATCTTGAAATGTAATTTTCAGATCTTGTTTTTCTTATCTCTGTATATACTATAGGTTGTTTGTTATGAATATCAATATGTAGTTAGTGGTGCAGCTACCTATGATTCAGTTGAAGTCGTAGCAGGAAAAGTAAGTGCCCTCTTTTTTCATTTTGAAGCAATCTTATCTTCTGGACTAACAGAGAATATTTCAATAGCGTATGTTGCTTGTGATCATTGGTGTTGCTGCTGCTGCTATTTTAGCATTGATCCCAAAACCAGTGACAGGCCGTGTGGAACTCCGTAAACGTATTTCTCGAACAATCAAAGACCTCGGTCAACTCTACAGTATCTTAGTGGGTGACATTCTTGCTGAATCTGAACCTACAGAGAATCAACGCAAAGCATTCCGTAAGCTTGCCCTAGGCATTCGTCGACAGATTGCCGATGAGCAAACCTACCTAAAGTTAACCAAGCTCGAGCCACCTTTGAGAGGCAAGTTCCCATTAGAGACCTATGCTACTTTGGTTCAGAAAGTCGATAATATGGCTGATCTGTTGCAGGGCATGGCATATGCCTCAAAAGACATTGACAAGTCCTGGAGACGTTATATTGTAGAAGTCACTCGACAAGAAAGAAAAGAACTGGTAAAGTAGTTTAATTAAAGTAGAAGCAGCTCATTGACTTTATTTCTTTCTGTACCTATAGATTGCTAGTAATCTGTCTATTATGAAGTTACTATCAGCCACATTGGCATCCAAGATGGCATTGCCTCCTTATATGACCCCTCCTAATGAGATGAGAGCAAGATTTGTACAACAAATGGGCGATGTCATCAGTAAATATCCTAATCATCTAGACAACGATACTTTCCCAAATTATTGTGCCTATAGTGTCAATGCCTATATGTTTTTAGGTGAACTCTCAGAGACGCTAGAGTGTGTTGAAAAGCTTGTGGGTATTGAAGATCCAGATCAATGGCTTTTGTTACATGCATAGACTATAAATGCGATTTCTTTTAAATAGACATAGACAACCAATAATACTGTAATACAATAAAGACATAATCTTAGTAGACTTATTTTTTTTTAGGTGATCATGATCGTAAGGTTACTATATTTAGTGGCATTTTCATGTTTCTGATAAAAGCAGAAGATGTAAGACAATGTAATATCAGTTTGAGTTTAGTGACAAAATGTAGCTACACAAGCTTCATTATCATCTTAGATTTGACACTTCAATGTTAATTTATGTTTAGTAACGCAGACAGGAGAGTGTTCTGTTTGAAACATTAGGATTTGAATAAACAAGACTGATTCTACAGAAAATCAGCGATCAAGAAAAAGAACGAAAAACACAGCTCTGTTCTATTAGTACAGAAAATGAACGAAAAGCAAGGCATGTTCAACCCTGTTTGGCCACCAAGGCAGACCTGATATGCACACTGTAGCTTATCACGAGAGATGCTACAATTGGATAAGACCAGTAAGGGTGCCTGCTACCCTGTCTGATCATCTAAAGTTGATTATCTAAATAGTTGAGATTAACTTGTGTTCAATCGGACTATCTTTCATTCTGATCGTGAGCGACTGTTTGACAGAAGGTATGCAAAGAAACAAGATTGCATGCTAACCCTTTTCTATTGATTTATCTACAGTAAATGTCTATAGATAAGCACCTATCCAAAAGATAGTAACAGTACAGAAAAAAGAGGTCAAACTAAATGATTTGAACAAAGTCAAGATCATTTTGCTAGAGTACCTGCTTCAGAATCGTCCTCCACCTCTTTTTTTTTTTATAAGAGAGATGACGTCAATACAAGGCGGGTTCCTGTGTTATTCAGAATGGTAGAAATAAGGGACATGTTCTTTCTCTTTAAACGGAGTCAAGTGTATTTGATTTTTCCGAAGCTTGTTACAGGATCATATTGTCCTTTCTACTCTCACAAGGCATTCAATACCTTTCTAGCCTAGCTTAAGCAACTTGAAGCAATCAACAAATCCATTCTTCTTATCTTCGAAACACCTACCTTAGGTAATTAAGCTATTAAGTTTGAGTATAGACTCTTTTTTTTTTCTTTAAATGTCATTTTCACACAGATGGTATCACTACGTAAGCTAAATCCAACTTTTTCGTTCTAGCTTACAAAAAAAAAAAATTAGCGCCTAAATAAAACTCGGGTCCAACATAAGATAAAAGGGAAGCCTATTCTCTCTCACTCACTTACTATGAAACATATTCTTTTTTTTTCAATGACAACATTAGGAACAGAAAAAAGAAAGGGAGGGAATAAACCCATAAGAAGCAAATATGTCAGAATACAGAAATTAAGGACACAATATACATGACAGGTGTTTCTTTTTTATAAAGGTCATCTATCTCTAGGGTAGTACAAAATAGACAATAAAATTCCCTTATTTAGGCAAATTTACAACATGGCAAAAAAATAAAAAATCTGGGGAAAACTGACGTCTATCCAGGCCACACTCTAAAATACGCCCTATAAATACTACGGACAAGAAAAAGAGAAAGCAGTTATGTGTGTCATTGGAAACAAAAAAAAAGTGGTTCACTCCCTCTCTTTTTTTTTTTGTTCAATGCCTATGACGACTTGTCACTCAGATGAACAGTTGACTTTCCCTTAAAAAACCCGTTTTTTTCATAAAATGTGGGTTATATTCAGGGAATTTCAGTTGATTTGTGTTTCATACTTAGGTAATGAAATAACTCTTTTTAGGATGGCTCAACTACATCATTGACTTTGGTTAAAAGTCTAGAAAGATGATAGTCTATAAATAAGGACATGGTCCTCTTTGACTCTCTTTTTTTTCTTTTTTTTTTCATATTAACACCAATAAGAAATGAGCTATCAACATCCTGTCCGGGAATCTAATCATCATACCCAAGATCCACCTTATATAGACTCGACTCAATTCGACGATAATGTGAATAACCAAGAGAAACAAGTCAAGACATATCCTTCTACATCCTCAGGAAGTGATGTATATACCACTAAAAGAAAGACATCCAATGGTTTCACAGGTTTCGTCAAGAACCCTTATGTTTGCTTTACTGCTGTATTTGCCTCAATTGGTGGCGTCTTGTTTGGCTGTAAGTTCAAGAGCAATGCTTGAAGAGTGTATACCATGTTACTGATCTCTTCTTTTTTAGATGACCAAGGTGTTATTTCAGGAGGTATGGGGTTTGACTTTATCTATAACAAGCCAAGATAGACTAAACCTTTTCTTTTTTTTTAAAGTGCAAGAAATGGACGATTTCGTCAATCGATTTCCCTTAAACTCAACTCAAACAGGTTTCATGGTCTCCATTCTAGAATTAGGTGCCTGGGTAGGTGCTTGGATCATTGGTTATTTTGCTGATAGAATCAGTCGAAAATACTCTATCATCTTGGCTACTGTCATCTTTCTCTTGGGAAGTTCTATTCAAGGTGGTGCTCAAAACATTGGTTATCTGCTAGGTGGTCGATTTGTGACTGGTATGGGTGTAGGTTCACTTAGTTTGCTAGTGTAAGTCACCATCTTATGCTTGGCCTAAAGCAAAACTAACACTACATAATAGACCTCTCTATCAATCTGAAATCTCTCCACCTGAAATTCGTGGTTCTCTGGTGTCATTACAACAACTGGCTGTGACATTTGGTATTTTGATCTCTTTCTGGATTGATTATGGCCTCACACGAGTCCAAGGAGAGGCTTCATGGCGTGTGCCACTCTGTATCCAGATTGCATTTGCACTTGTCCTTGGTGTCGGTATCCTCTTCTTCCCCTTTTCGCCACGCTGGTTGATGAGCAAAGGAAGAGAAGAAGAAGCCCTTCAGGTGATTTCCAAACTACGTCGTCTCCCTCAAGACCACCCTGATGTGGTTGAAGAATGGAAAGAAATCAAGGCCACTGTTGAATTTGATCGTATTGTCGAAAGACAACAATACCCTCAATACATCGATCAAGGCAGCAAGGGTCGCTTGATGATTGAATTGGCTGGTTATCGCGAACTGTTCCGCAAGGGTATCTTCAATCGTGTGGTCATTGGCAGTATGATCATGTTCTTTCAACAATTCACAGGTATGAATGCCTTGATCTACTATGCACCCAAGATCTTCCAGTCGGTTGGTTTGACAGGAAACTCTGTCTCTCTGTTGGCCACAGGTGTTGTTGGTATCATTAACTTTGTCATGACCTTCCCTACTGTCTTCTTTTTGGATGTGGTCGGTCGTAAGATTGCCTTGATGGTTGCTTCTGTTCTGATGGCTATCTGTATGATTATTGTGGCTATCATCACTGCCTTGTTCCAACATGACTGGCCTAACCATACAGCAGAGGGTTGGGTCAGTGTTGCCTTTATCTATGTCTTCATTGCCTGTTTTGCCTGTACCTGGGGTCCTATCGGTTGGGTCATTCCTGCTGAAATCTTCCCCTTAAGAGCTCGTGCAAAGGCCATGAGTGTGACTACATCCTCTAACTGGATGAATAACTTTATTATTGGTTTAATTGTGCCTGTCATGCTTGAGAACATTACTTATGGTACTTATATCTTCTTTGCCTGTTTCTTGATTCTTTCCTTCTTCTTTGTATGGTTCTTTGTGCCAGGTAAGCCTTAAAAAAAAGAAAAGATAGACAGTAAACTCATGTATTTTCTCTCTTTTAATAGAAACCAAGGGTCGTACACTTGAAGAAATGGATGAAATCTTTGGTGGTCAATCTGCTGTTCATGATGCAGATATCATGAATCAAGTACAGAATAATATCAATCAACAGCCTATTAACAAACAAACACCTGCTTAATAATAATAATAAAGTTTATTTAATAGCCAAAAAAAAAGAAAAAAAGAAAAGAGGGCCTGCCTGTAGTATTATAAGCAAATTAATGTTTTTTTTCTTTTCCTTATAAAATAATAATAACTTAAAAATCAGGGAAAAGATTTCTAAAGGGATCCACAGCAGTCTCATTGCCGTATTGTTCATCTGTTTCGGGATATCTATCAAAGTGACTAGCATCACCATCACCACGAATATTAGGCACATAAGGAGGTCTAATTTGGCGTGCTAACACTCGATTGAAATCAACCCCATGGAACCAAGAATGTCTCTTGATATCCTCACTTCCATCCTTTAGATTACCATAACGCTTTGTTAAATCAGCTGTCAACAGACGCTTTAGGAAATCTTTTGAGTTAGGTATAAAGTATTGAGGGTATTTAACACGACCAGCAAGAATCTTTTCATACAATTTGAGATGATCATCATCATAGAAAGGTGGATAACTAAAAGAAGACACATCAGCCATCTTCTCTCCCTCTCTCTCTGATGTCTCATTTGACTTACCCTGCTAACATTTCAAATACCAATACACCCAAACTCCACCAATCAACTGCCTTACTATAACCCTTGGATTGAATGATTTCAGGTGCTATTGGATAAAAAATCAATGATGGGCTCATCTTTGAAACATCAGACTCTAACTTACCCAAATAATCAGGTGTACCACATAAAGTCCAAGTGATATCGGGCACATGTTTTGCAAAGCCAAAATCAGTGATCTTGATATGACCTTGACTGTCAAGCAATAGATTTTCAGGCTTTAGATCTCGGTAGATCACATTCTTTGAGTGCATGTATTCAATAGCCAAAATGACTTCAGCAGCATAGAATTTGGCAACATGGTCAGGGAAGCGCTATATTTATATTAGACAGACTCCTTTATATTCAATTCACTTACCTTGGATCGACGCAAGACAGAAAAGAGTTCACCACCAGGAACATAATCCATGACCATATAGAGATTGACAGCATCTTGAAAGGTACCCCACATATTGACCAAGAAAGGGTGTGCGACTGATTCAAGAATGTGCTTCTCATTGTTGGTATGTTCTACCTGCTTTAGTCGAACTACTTCTGATTTCTTCAAGACCTTGACAGCATAGTATCTTGCATTCACACGAGACTGAACAAGATGGACACGGCCAAATGAGCCTGTACCCAAGGTACGAAGCATGTTAAAGTCCGCTAATTTAAGTCTGGGTCGATCTTGACGTTGTTTGATGATAGCTTGGTCATTGTAGACTGAAGTGTAATTGTGTGTGCGATAAGAGCGTGTGGATGGTTGTGGTGATGCAGGTGTTGAATTGTCAGGGATTGGCTTTGTATCGACCATCATCATGTTAGGATTATTATTTGCTAAAAGGGAATAAACTCAGCATTATTAGTTGCTATTATTATAAATTCACATGTTATATGTACATTTCTCTTTCTTTAGCTGTTGAAGGGATTCAATCAATTCTAAAAAGACTGGGGGTGTAAGTAGGCTATAGAACAAGGCTTGTTTTATTTACCTTCTAAATCTTCGTCTTTCCCATCCTGTTGAGATGAAGTCTTTTCATTTGTAGATGACGGTATTTCTCTCGGTTGGCTATCAGTGGCTTGTTGTGTCTGACGAGACCCTTTGGCCTTGTCAATAAATTTATTAATAAAAGACATTTTCCCGCTCTTTTTTTTTGTGTATATAAGAAGAAGAGAGAGAGAGAAAAAAGAAAGAAAATGAGAGTTCATTTGGCCCTCCCAACATGTTTGTTTAGGTCGGAGATGAAATGATGCGCATCTTTTTTTTTCTTTTAATGTTTTTTTTTATCAGTTGAATTTACCTTGTTTCGATAATCATTAAAAAAGAAGGTGAAATCATGCTAATGTCACAAATGATGCATTGATAGCTTGAATTAATTGAAGAAAGAGAGAGAGGGGGGTTAGTAGTGACTTGAGTTTATTGAGTAAATTTACCCTTTACTGCCTTAGTGACAACATTTAAAAGTCTTGTTTCTTATCATCATCTATTTCCATAGAAAGAGATAGTTTATGATCTTAGTCAAGTCTCTTAATTCACTCCTCATTCTAATGACATTGAATTTTTATACAGATAATCCTATTGTCTCAAGATAAAAGTGATGTTTATTAAATGATCTATCAGAATTTTATTGATTAAAAAAAACAGAGACAAGCTTTGACCAATACGCCATCATTCAATCTCCGATCTAAGACAGCAATTTGGAGGGTAGAAAGGGGCAAATTTAGGCGGGATAAGGTTTAAGATTCAGCCATATTGTTAAAATGTTGGCTGATTCCCAAACTTGTCAGTTATAAAATAGGATTGTTCTTTTTCTTTCCTTCCTTTTTTTTTTCTTTCTTTCATTATTTAACAAAGAAATGATAAAGTCACTGTTTGTCTTTGTATGTTTGATGGCTGTTGTCTATGGTGCTGATATGCCCAAGGTAAACAATAGAAACAAGACAAGCGAGATGATACTGATGCTTCACGGTTAGAATGTTACAGATGCTTACATAGTAAAGAGACAGTATGCTTCTTCAGATACCGTGATATCCTCCAGTGATCCATTACTTGCACTGGTCATTTTTGTAGCCCTTAGTTCATTGATGTTCTGATTTTCATCAACTTGCTATAGATGTACATATAGAATTAGGCTTGACTATTGTTGTATAAAATGATACCCTGTAAATAAATCATGTCTTCATCATGAAATAACAAAATCCTGCCAAGTTAAGGTTGTACAAGCAGCATTGGAAATGTGGGCTTTTTATTTTAAGCCAAGGAAAAGGTTGGGCTTTGTTATTTATAAGGCTAGGGCTTAAAATAGTATCAATGTTTACACTTTTATCGGCATATTAAAATCCGAAAAGCTGTATACATATATATATAGGGCGTGTCATAGAAATCACAAAATATGTTCTTTTGAAATAGTTGAAGTCATGACTAAACAAAATGACTCTTGTGTTACCTTGGGCATATAGAAGATGAACTAAAAGAAGTGGTTACATTTGACATCAATCTGACTACATTTTCCTTTTCTATGTGCTACAAGTGGAGTGCGGAAGACTAAATCATACTTTGGTCTTACAGACTCCCCCTCTTTTTCTGCTATAAAGATGCAGAAATGTTTCGACAAGATGGTATCTTTTATTTTCTATTATGAATGACATCATTATGGTTGAAATGATGGATTAAATGTATACGCTTTACTAGTGTAACCAACATTAGAAAGTTTGCCATGGAGAACTGCAGTGATGTTGTTGGACCATTTGTTGGCATACTGGACCTTAAAGTCAAAGGTGACTTCTTCACAACTGTTCATATTGATAGTAGCATCCTTGACACAGATGACTTGATCGCTGCTACAAAGTTCGCTTCCACCCTTCAGGTTATCTTTGTTCCAGAGAATAGTTTGAGACCCAAGTTCATTTGAGTGCAATAGTAAAACTTCTGCTTCAAGAGAGCAATACAAGTTGAGAGTCCAAATATCAGCAAAGACAACCGATAGAAGAGTCAGAGCAGCCAACACAAAGGGAATCATTAGTTTCATTATGTATATGTGTGTAGAGGAGGGGGGGGGAGTGACTGAAGGACTAGATAGAAAGGCCTTCTACTATTTATAAGGAAATAGACAACAACAATAGATTTCTATAAAAATAATGAAATGATGCATACACATAACATTGATTCAACAATGAATATGTGGCTATTGGCTACATTGTCGATATCGGCAAAAGAGGTTTAGTATTCTCCTTAAAATAGACAATCAAAGCTGGCTGATATTACTTTGAGTGTTAAGTTCGTGCCTCCAGTCAATAGGCCTGCTCCTCCTGCCTCCTCTTTTTTCTGGCTTTGTTTATATTTTGATATGAATCGTTTCTCTGTTATTTACCTATACATATACGTGTATTTGCTTCTTATGAACATATGTATGTCAATTGATTTCATTATTCAACTAACTTCTTCTTGAAGAGACTGTACAGACATGGTTTGGTCGTCAGAAACAGAAACATATCCTTTGCATGTATGTACGTATGTGTGTATGTAATGAGCAAAGGCCTTGCTTAGTAGTACCCTCTTTTGTGTGTTCATTTGCTGTCTCTTTTTTTTTTTTTAGACTATCACACAGCAGCCATAGGTTGCTCAGAGATAGGAGATAGGGCATGGTTACACCAGCATTGGAATCACAAATAAGTTGGCATAAAGAATATGTGCACAGACAAGGCAGCATGCAGCACACAACACGGAAGTTAGAACGAAGGTAAGTGTACTGCGACGTGGAGAAGCAGAGTCAAGGGTTCTTCGATGGATGAGGTGGCTAGAGTGGTAGATCGCAAAATGGCTTGAGCCTCTGCTGTCAGACAAGTATCCTATGGTTGAGCGATGTCAGAAGAATGTGGCGCCGAAAGGCAGTAAAGGAGCATCGTTCTCTACAGGGGGAGGGGAGTGGCCAATTAATTGTCGACGGAGGACAGATTGATCTGCTCTGGATAACATCTTCAATGGTAGAAGGAGAGAGGTGCTTAGAAATAACAAAAAGGAAGGACAGATTGAGCTACAACCACGTCTCTACACAACCTATCTGTAGACAACTTGAATAGTGAATTATTCGTATATATCACGACTGACGTATGTTCAACTGGTTGGTGTCACAGTAAAGGATTAGGCATGATAGCATAGTCACTTGAAAAATGAATGCCAAAGTCGACAAAAGTTCAATGGCAAGAGGGGGTGGATGGGTCCTTATCCTGTAGAACAACAAATTAACGAAGGAGAATAAAGGCTTGTACTGAAGAACAGTACAAATGGCCACTTCATATCACAAGGTAGCAGTTCAGATTGTAAACGCTTTTTTTTAATGTGACATTTATACAACGAAGTATGGAAGACTAAACAGAGTTTTGACTTTATATATATATAGGAAAGCTTTGATGAGAAAAAGATAGAGTAAATAATGCCTGTGCATAAATAAACCACGCTTCGATATATCGAATGTGCTCATATATAGTTCCTTTTTGATTTTAAGCAACATCTTTACTTTATTTAAATAGCATTATTATGGCTCAAATACTGGAAAAAACTTATATACTCTACTAAGGTAACCTGCACTAGACCAGACACCATAGATGACTGTATTGATATTGTTTGACCATTTGTTTCCATACTGAACCTTGAAGTCAATGGTCACTTCTCGGCAATCGTTCTTCTTGACAGTAACGTCTTTAACGCAGATGACTTGATCGCTGCTGCAAAGTTCTTTTCCACCTTCTAGTTGAGCCTGGCTCCAAACAATACTCTGAGATCCAAGTTCATTTGAGTGCCTTAATATAATTTGTGTATCAACTAAACACTGCATGTCAACAGACCAAGTATCAGCAGAGACAGCCGACAAGAGAGCCATAGCAGTCAGTACAAAGAGAGCGAAAAATTTCATTATGAGAGGATTTGTTGAATGAAGAGCTCTTGTTGTGAGAGTTCCTTTGTTATTTATAAGGAAGTTGTCAACAATAATGAATGTTTACAAGTCATTTGGAGAACAATGAAACGATGCCTTTGAATGGGTCCAATAGCTGTGTATTTGTTCATTGTAAGCCGAGTAATGTCAACCGAGTTTATTATTTTGAGGATTTCTTTTGAGAGGACGCAGTCAAATAACTAAAAAGAGCACATACGTCTACATTGCTTAAGCTTGTTTTATTTCCTTTGATGTATGTAATGAATAAAGACTTTGTTAAACAACATTTTTTTATGGATTTGTTTGCATAACCATTGCTATTTCTTTGTATGCAAATTGGATTGCAGATCAAATCAAGTAGACTTGAACTAGGGAGGCAAGTCCTGTATTTTCTTTTTCTGTTAGTTCAACTGTGTAAAACGATAATAGTGTTAACTCATCTACTCTAAATGGATCATCCACAGAAATACTATATCTATATTCCTGTGTCACATACCATTCAACAAATAAGTATGCAGACACAAGATATGACGTTTGTCATTTTTATTTTTATTTTTATTTTGTTAGAGTAAAAAATAAAAATAAACAAATATGACAACGAAAGAAGCTGAAGGCCTCCCAGTTATCGTGTTTATACCCATTATCATTTGTTTCATTTGTATTTTCGTCCTACTTGACATTCGAAAAAAACTAAAAGATCCTCAGATCAACAGTAAGTTAAGCGTTGTCCATCCTACTCGTTTTTGCTGAACACTTTATTAGCATCCATTTATCAAGATGACGACGATCTAGCGCCCATCACACCACCTCACGAGTCTTCAGAGGATGAAGCACCTACAGCTTCCTCTTCAAGTACTCTTCACATCAGAAAGATCGGTAAGAAGCGAGGCGAAAAGTTAAAGCGTAAAGAACAGATGCGCCAGTACCGAGAGTATATGGATCAACAAAGAGAGATACGCAGAGCACAAGAGGAAGTAGCAGAAGAACAGTTTCGACAGAGAAAGATGGAAGAATCCATTCGAAACCAGGATGAACTACAGCGACTTCGGAAAGAGAAGGAGAAAAGAGCAAGACAAGAACAAAAGGAAGAATTCAAACGACAACAATTACAAGAGAAAGATGCTAAAAAGAAACAAGCTCGGTTTGGCAAATACAGCCATAAGGTGAAGCAATGGGTTCAGGTAATTGAGCATTGTGTATGTGTGTGTTGCTTCAATCTCTTGCTGATGTAACGGTCTTTAGAGAACAAAATTATGTGATTTAAATGAACTGGCACAGTCTGTTGGATTGTCAAAAGAAGATGTGATCGATATACTGAAGCAATTATGTGCTCAAGATGATGAATTCAATCTATCGTTGTGGTCTGGAGAAGATATGTTTTTGTTTGTCACACCAGAGGACTATAAGCGCTTAAATCAGTTGTTTCGAGATCAAGGCAAACTATCTGTACAGCAAGATGATCAAATCATCATTCAATCTTTATTCGAGAAATAACATCTTTTAAGCTCTTCATGATAAACACATCTTCATCCTTTTCATTCTTTTGAGTCTCACTACAAGCAAGTTTACTGGTTAACTCTGTGATTTCATCCATTTCATTTGGTGCCACAAAGTGCTTTAAGAGTTCAATGATCTAATTCCTTGTTTTTTATTATTATGGTGGAATCCATGTATATATACACCACTCCTTCTTTTACCTTCAATACTTGATCCATACTCTTTCGGTTAGTCGAATTTGATTGAGAGATAAGTAAATCTAGTCGAGAATTCGCTAAATCCAAAGGTGTTCGTGTGGCCGCTCTTAGTCGTGTCTGTAGACCTGATTGATTGTCTGTAGTATGTCGATGGATATGAGCACCTGCCTCTAACAAGACCAAGACAGTATCGACATCATTGGAAATGACAGCCAAATCCAATGGTTTGTTACCTACAATATCACCCATTGGATTATTCACGTCTGCTCCATATCGAATCAGTTGACGAACAACAGCAGCCTGACCAGCAGCACATGCTACCAATAAAGGTGTACGTAATTTTGAATCTCGTATCAAGTCAGGATTCAGCCCTGTCTTTTTTTGTTCCAAAAGATAGGTGACTAATGGCTACTTTGAGTTCTCTTGCATTTTCTAATAACAAATAGTATAAGCTTGCCTTTTGGAAGATCGCCTTTAGAGCAAGCCGTCATCAGTCCTTCTCTTTGCTCACTATTGATAAAGACGTCTTTAAGACGAGTAGAGGTTACACTTTTATGACCTGTTGTATGCTTGGTGATGTTGGATTTAGTTATCTTTTTCAGTACATCATTAGGTGTCTTGCTGGACATTGTTATAAAAAATAAAGAAAGAAGGGTGTATATGTCGCTTCTTATAAAATAAAACTTTATTTTCTACCATAGAAATCTTAAATCGATACCATCGTCTGGAGAAGAAACCACTGTTCTTGATGGATCAAATACATAAGCACTTAAGGCTTGACGCCATAAAGCAGTGTTTTTCTCATGATCGCCATAAAGATAAGCTTTTCCCTCTAATCCTTCATCTGATTCCAACCGAACAAACTCAGTCAAGAAAGCACTGTTTCGATTGAACTGAAGTATTATGCCTGTCTTTCTTGATAATCCCACTGATTCGCAATCATCTAACGATGGTTTTGTAACTGCCATGAGAGATAACAAAGACACCATACTTAAAGGATCTTTGGTATCCTAGTACCATGTATATTTAGCTATGAGATACACACGCGTCTTTCATTGTCTTTACCTTGAATGTAAAATCATAAAGTACAAGTTGATTTCCTTCCATGATAACCCAATAACGTTTCCATGTCTATATAGGCGTGTTCAGTATTTCAAAAGAGAAGAGTAGGACAAAAGGGTGGGTGACTCTACATACTTACAGGATGACCTAAGCCTCTTGTATAGATAGTTAAATAATCGCCTTTTTGACAATGCAATTGAGAGGCTTGAATATCATTTGAATTGATTTCTTCATCTGTAATTTCATTTGGTAAATGCTGTGATGTGCTATAAGACCAAGGAAATCGATGGACAACAGCAGGTAAAATTTCCTCTACTTTGATATCAATCAATAGCTCGATATTGATCCAACGATTCATTGTCTTATCTACTGGCTTGACCAGCCTGAAACGAGAGACGCCCTGATCAAGTATGTCCATTTTGTTTTCAAAGTTGAGACAGATATATCCTGCTATCGGTAGTTTTGTGTTGGTGTCCTCTTTTGGGTTGGAAATGGGCCAGATTCCCAATTTGGCCAATCTGTCTCGAACAAATGTATTGGTATGACGCGCAGCTACCATAAAGTTAAGTGAAAAAGGTTCCTGTACTTCACTATAAAGTAGGAGTGAACCAAGGAGGAAAATTTAAGAGGGACATGAGCAGCGAATTCTCCTCACATAAACATGATGCACTTACAATACCAGGGCTTCATCGTAAGGTCGATCTGCACTTGCATTCTTCTCTGTCTTGCGCAAGATACCTCTCTTAATGGCTAATGTGACATTATTGAGTTGTATATGCAACTCATAATCGCAGTCTATATAATAGAAATGAGGTCAACTTGGCATAGCTTTATCTCAAAAAAAAATTACCTCGAGTAGAAGCTAAATTGATGATCTGCATCACTATAGAAACACACATCAAACTCTAGACTTTTTTCTTTCAAGTGCGTTTGTTTATACCTCTGCAATACATGATGCGCTTAGGTGTGATAAACTTTCGTTTATTAATGATCTGCTTATCCTTTTTGTTAGGGGGGCTTTTAAGTTTCAATTGATTTCTAAAAAGAAAGAAATAGGTAAGTGATTTTAAATTACATAACTCACAAGAGGCTCTTTACTTTAGGAAAACGCAATGATCTGAGTCTGTACCATAAACTGTATCTTGAAGGGACCTATCGGATGTATGCAGCCAGTCAGGCCTCGCTAGATGCAAGTGGTGACTATCACTTTGAGTCAAACGCATCAAGACGTGATCGGACGCGGATTGGTATTTCTGTGACACATAAAGACCAAAACTCTGTACGGGAGGAGCTGTCAAGAATCTTTGACCGACTAGTCCTAACCAGGTAGCAGCGCGCTTCAGTTGAATGTGTCCCTTAGAGGCTGCACGTGTCATCTGCATGGCTGCATGTCGCTTAAAGTAACTTGTTTTATTGACCAACTCAAGGCTGTTACTGCTCAGACTACTTTGAAGAGAGGCTTCAGTAGCTGAGCTCTGGTTCTTTGGTAACCAAAAAGCCAAAGGCTGTAAATCAGACTCATTTGATTCTATACTTTCTTGATCTGTCTGTTTCTTTTGAATGGCTAATGAATGGATCATAGATTTCTTCTTTTGAAATAAGACCCCCTTCTTCTTATCTTCAAGAGGGGTCACTCGTTTTCCATGAGGGCGAGATTGAATCCGTCTAAATGAAATAGGCCAATTTCTTTCATGACTAGTTTCCATAGTATCTGTTGACAAGAAAAAAGAATGAAAGAATCGAACAAAAAATGGCCCTGAATATAAATACAAAAGAGATGATAAGCAGTAATTCTCCGAATAACATAGAAAAAAAGAAGACATTCCTCTAGAGAAACCAAAACTTCATACTTCTTTTTTTTTATGAATGAATTAAATGCAAAATGAAGAGAGAGAAAGAAAGCAAATATGAAAAGTCTATCTAATCCTTAATGTTGTTCTGTACTGCATTCAATTTCAACAGATTTGATATAAGCCGATATACCATGAGGGTACTTCTCCCACTATAGAAGACAATGTTAGTAGACATCGACAGGTGCATTCTATCAAAGTTAAACTTACATCAATTGGACCTTGAGCCCATTGTGCAGTGCCACCTACTGAACTGCCGTCCCATAGACCAATAGAGATATGTCTAAAAAAAGATTGTTTAGTTCATCTTGAGAAACAACAAAAACAAAAGTAATTTACGCAGGATGAGTAGGATATTGATGAACATTGCCATGTTTAGGATCCAATTCTGTCTTGTTCTTATAGGTTGTACGAACAACCTTGTCATCAATACTCCAAACAATCTTGTCTTTAGTCCTGCGGAAGGTATGGTTTTAGAATGCAAGAAAGAAAACAAAAAGAATCCAATGACTACTTTACCATTCAATAGTATACTTGTGGAAGTCATCATAAGCATTTCCACTAGCACAATCTGTTGTCTGTCCATTAACACCATAAACAATATTAGGACCATAGAAATAGTTGGAGCTAGAAAGGAAAAGGATGAGTTAATGGTATATCTAAGGAATACAGAGGACCACTCACGTCACTTGGTCTTTTTTGCCTGCAAGGAATTCAAAATCAATTTCATCACCGTTTTCAGCATACAAGATGACAGCAGTGATAGCACCAGGAGCAGGAGCAGATTTAACAACAGTAGAGAATTTGCCATACAACATAGTACCAGTGTGGTTAAAGGTAAAGCCTTCAGCAACAACTGAATTGATAGGAAGTTCTAATAAAATAAAGAGTAAAGGAAAGTGAGTGATTGTCATCCTTAATGATCCTGAGCACTTTACTTTCTTTATCTTCAACCATGTATTCACGCTTGACACCTTCAGGCTTCATTAGTTTCATTTGTACGCCATTGCCATTTATTTCATGTGTGCCAGAGGTGTAGATCCAATCTTCAAGTGACCTGGATTTACTGAAATCATAGAGTTTGTTGACACAAGCAGGCTTATCCCGACGAGCAAGAGAAGGTCGATGAATGTTCATGGCCTGAATTTGGATTGTTAGACAGGACAACAATAATAAGCTTGCAAAGAAGAAAGTGATTAACATTGTCTAAAGACACAAATATGAATGAAGAGAGAAAAGAGAAAGAAAGAGAAAGAAACAAAGGTAACTATTTATACTACTTTTTTAATTGTTCAATAATAGAAAGGAGCTAAGTATACACACACATACAGACTCACTCACACATATAGACTCACTCACACATACACTCACAGATATATATATATAGACACATACACGCATACACACACAAGGGAGGAGAGAGGGGAACATACTTGATTCCATCAAAATGCTGTCATAAAGAAGTATTAGGAGACAAAATGATCAAGGAGATCACACTTCTTTTTTTTTAAACAAAATCCAGGAAAAGGGATAGTTGAATAAATTAACAATCTTGAAGTATGAAGACGCCTTTTGTTTTCTTCTCTAGATAAGCATAAACACCCTGTAACATTCTTTTTGTGCCAAAACTCTTTTTCTTTCTACACTCTGTATGCATAGCATTCAAAAGATCTATTTATATTTATGAAGAAATGTATTGTTTTATGGTTTATTCTTGATCAGCTTCAGGAACAGCCCAGTAGCTACCAACAACGGGAATCTTGCTCAAGATGTCCTTCTTCAACAAAGGAACATCAGAACCCAAGAGAAGAACAGCACTACCAGCAGCAACACCCCAAGTGGCGAGATTAGGAGCACTAAGAGGAAAACAAGAGATTAAATTTGAATTCGACAGATAAAGTATTCTTCCTTACACTCTGGCAAACTTTTCGGGTGTGATGAAGGAGAAGTGAGGAGAGGTAACAATCTTGGAGACAGGCATCTTTGGATAACAAATTCTTGTATAGAGAAAAAGAATAAAAACCAGATCTTTTTTTCTGTTGTTTTTTTTAGTGCTGACGTTTAAAAAAACACTAATGGCAGGCCCTTGAAAAAAAAAAAAGGTATCAAACACACCCAACAGGAATAAGAAAATCTATATTTGTTGGTAGATGATAAACTATTAGCCGAAAGAACCTGTTGGTATGAGATGTATTTTGTGGCAATATACATCAGAAACAACTTTTTATTTTGACCAACTCCCTTATGTAGCCTACATATCAGTTAGCTTGGTGCTGATACAAAAGTCGATTTGAAAAAGTCTTCGTTTTCAACCGTTAAATAGAATCTGTGCCTTGAAATGGGCTCTACATAACATATGAGTGCTCATACTTATTGAAAATTAGTCCGAAAGTTATATACAGAGTAGGATATGTTATGTAAGCTTTTCTGAAGAATAAGCAGATTTGTTACAACAGTTTCCATACCAAACACCTGTAACATTGTTCGACTAATAACCTACCATCTACCAACGAATGCACGCTGAGTTCTAAATAGAGAATTCCCCAATCAGAATGTACTCCATACTAAGGTACATACATGACAAATCAAAAGGATGAAACCAGTTGAGGTTTCAAATGAGTAAATGCCTAGAATTAAATGTTCAGGACATCCTTCAAGTATGTATGCTCACTATTATTTCGCCCTGTCTTCCCTCCTTTTTCTTTTCTTATTGAAATAAGCAAATGAAAACCATTGTTTTCTTTAACAAAGAGTACTATTCATCCCCTTCTTCTTTGATTGTTACTTATTCAGGAACAAGCTTTTAAAAACATGTTAGATCATCAGTAAAACTATTGCTATCTAATCTTCGTAAAGATCTTATTTACAATCTTATCTGATATTTGAAGAGGGGGAGGGGAGAGAGGAGAGCTAGTAATTCTATTGGCCTAACTTATAGTAAAGAAAAAAGAAAAGAAAAGAGGGCGTCAACATCCTACTACCTATCATAGACGGACACAAGTGACGTCTACTCTACCAATTCTACAATGACTCCAATAAAATGCTACACTTTATTTTGTCCTGCTTCAATGACTGATTTGTTTAACTGAACTATCTGCAAAGGATCATTAGGTCCATATCTTGATCTCCTTGAAGGCATTGTCTTGGCTCGCTTAATTCTTTGATCCTTAGTAGACGAATTGAACACTTCTGATAAGTCTACTGTAGCATGTGATTTGGTATTTGAGTGATTGGAAATAGGATGATGTGTATGAAAGGTATGGTAATGTGTAGGTTGACTGTTATGTCTGTGTGGCGGTGGTGGTGGTGGTGGCGGCGATGTAAGGGTAGGTGTTGTTGTAGATGGTGGTGTTGAAGTAGATGTGGTAGGCACAACCAGGTCTGTCTTTGTCTCTACTTGTTCTTTTAGAACAGTAAACCATGAGGAACGAGGCATTTTGAAACAATGCTGATGTTCAATAAGGAACTGAACTACTTTTTGTGAACTTTTGTATTGAGCTGGTATCATGGCATGCTCAGGATTCAACAGAATACCCGGCGTGAAGACAGAGGCCAGATTGAATGAGTCCATTTTGGTGATCTGCATACTTTGACTGAACAAAGACAGGAGATCGAGTAGATAGAACAAGAGGTATTGATGGTGTTCAGGCAGTTGTTCAATCAGACCCTGAAACTGAGCCACCTTCTCTGGTTCTGTTGTTGTATCAGATGAAACGACATCACGAAAGGGCTGATAGAGCTCATGCACAATCACAGGTTCAGGTAGGTAGTTGAGAAACCGACGAAGGACACTGGCAGCATCGTGTACTGAATATCCTTTCCAATCCAACTGTCTTCCATAATCTGGTGAAGTATTGAACAATTGTTGAAGTTGGCCAATTCGTTTTGCACTAAGGTTAGATACATAAGAGACAGAGATAGATCTCATTTAATTTTTTTTTACCTGCCGCTCATGCGAAATACACCCTCAGTATAGAGACCTAGATAGAGATAGAACGATGAGCTACATTTTTCAATATTTAGATAGGTTTCTACCTTGATCCTTGAGAAAGGAACCACATTTGGCCACAATGACAGGTATAAATCCAACATATTGAATATCATTATCAACATAGGCAATGGCAGCACGAGCACATCGTAAACTTTCTTCTAGTGAAACCCCGAATATTTGATCGTCTTCTTCTTTACATACAAATCAATGACAATGAATTTAACAAATACGCTATTATTACCTTGTTTTTGAGTAGGTTTTGTAGTGTTTGCATTATGTGTTACTTTCTTCCACCAACTTTTTATTGATGTATCTTTGTTCGTTTCTACATCCATTTTAAACAAAATATGAGAGAAAAAAAAAGAGAGAAAAAGGAAAAGAGAAAAAAAGAGTGAGAGTGAAAAAAAGTTTTTTTCCTCTCCATCTCTCTCTCTTTTTCCTTTGTGTCTATAATGTGTGTGTGTAATTGTTGAATGAACAAATGTATCTTGAGTTTAAAAATAGCAAAACACCTAAAAAAGAAATTGACTGTGATTCAACCATGCTTAAAATAAGTATCGCTCTCTCTAACGTGTCCCTCTGCTTAGCGTATGATCCAATTAGATTTCATTGAAAATAGGCAAAAGAAAAAATGAGTTTTAAATGAATTAAAGGGAGATCTAATTTAAAAGTACATTTACTATGTTAGCTCCTCTTTTTAAAAGATACATGCTTAAATGACTCTTCAAGACAACTTCAAGCTTAAGGATGTTCTTGTTTTCCTTTGATAGTTGTGATTGCTTTTGCCTTACTTTTTTGGGAGTGTCAATTTGACCAATTCAAAGAAAAAAAAAAGAAAGCCTTGTCTTTTCTTTCCCCTCTTTCTCTATTATGTAGAGTGAATGACCTAATAGTGAGGTGTATGATGGAGCAACTTTATTCTTTTAAGAGAAATCGCTTCATAGGAATATAGGCGCACAAGTTTAAATCAAACTCGCGTACACTCTTCTTCTTCAAAAAAAATAAAGAGATATATTCAATTGGTTAGACTATTCAAAACTGATCTACATTCCCCTTTGTGGCTGTAGACATAAGTGATGTCTTTTATTTAGATAGTGTGGTTCATTGAAAGGAACTGTATTGTTAAGTCAGATGATCTATGAAACGAAGAGAAGCTTCTAAGCGTTCAGTTCTACTTCGAAATAAGGGCAGCTGTTATCGTGATAAGAAAAAGATAATTTCAAATGTTGTTAGCTGGCACTACTTATAAATTATTCACCTATCAATTAGAGTAAAATAAATGTTGTTCAAGAAAGGTATATATTCAAACATTGCTAATTCATCAACATATTCATACAGTACTTAGAAGGCTATGGTGAGAGAGGGTAGTGTGATATCCATATCTCTTCTGATGTTTGGCCTAGCTAACATATAGTAGGACATGTGAGCACACAGAGTAACTCAAGGACTACATTAGTTGCTAGATTTAGGACTATACTCAGCATAAGAGTAGCATTCTCAACAAACATCAATCTTCTTGGACAATGAAACTATCTTACAGATCGTAGTGTTTATTTCTATTCAGTTGATTCCAGTTAAAGACTAGGCTTTTATGTTCAGTGAGGTAGATGCTCTATTAACTTGATCTGTACAATCAACTAAAAGGAATGTAGGCTTTTTTTTAATAGATTAAATAGGATGCTTATATATCTCTCTTTTCAATCATAACAATAGTAGTTGGAAGAGAGCAAATTGGTGCAGAATAGGAAACTATGTTAGAGATAAGCTCGTCTCTCATCATCCTCAATAGGTGTAGGAGGGTCAGCAAAAGGATCTTCCTCTTCTTCCTGTCGTCTCGAGATTTGCATATCTTCAAGGCGCAAGGCAAGCTTATTGGGTGGTGGTGGTGGTGGTGCACGAATGGCTTTGGGAGGTTCTTTGTATTCAATACGATGACTAGAAGGTACCTGTTGATTCTGAAGCCAAGCAGCAGGAATTTGTCCTACTAACATGATGTCATACATATCCAAAGCCTTCAAGAGTTCCTCATTTGTAGCCAACAAAGTACCAATCCATTCTTCATTCTCTACTAAACGTGCATAACGCACAATGCGTTTCTTTGATTCCTCACATTTACTATGATATTCCTGTAATTTCTTGTCGTGCTGTAATTCAATTTCCCATCGGTCCTCTGATGTGTTGATCAATTTCAATGCATTGACCAGATTGTTCAGGTTACTGTTGGCCACAGCAATTTCTTCTAAGATCTTGGGTTTAGCCTTTTCAAAGTTAAAGACACGTGTTGTGGTAGAGCGTTGGTTAGATCCAGTTGCTGAACTGTTACTTCGAGGTCTGGTGGCTGGCTTGGGTGATGTGGGTGATGGGTTGGCGGGTGGAGGTACAGATCGTCGTCTCTCTTCTCTAGTGGGTGAAGGGGATCGAATACGAGGAGGGGATGGAATAGGTGATGCAACCACGGCTCTAGCAGGAGATCTTATCTGTGGTGAGGTTGGTGTTTCTGCTGTGTTTACTTTTGGGCGAGGAGGCTGTTTTATATTAAATGAGATTCAAATGTGTATATCTTTCAGTATGGATCTGACTTACTGCACGGCGTTCACCTCTGCCTAAAGCATAGAGCTCACCCAAAGATCGCATACCAGGTTCGTTTTTGTATTTGATAGCCCATGCACCCAAGAGTGAAACAAGTTCTTTCTTTACAGCTGTATTCTCTGTCTAATGGTTCCAATTAGAAAGAAGGATCCCCCTTTATCTTCTTGACTTCGAACTTACTGGTGATGTGATGATAAATTCAAATCTTTCCCTCATTTTCTCATTAGCAAGGAACTGGCCTAAAAAAAAAAAGATAAGGCCATATTGCCTAAAGTTAATCCCATCTTATAAAAGATACACACACACAAAAAAAATTTTTTTTTCTGCAAGTACTTACGATGAAACTGTTGATTGCTGTTTTCCATTAACAACTTGAGTACCTTTCAAAGAGGAAAAAAAGAACTGAATTCAATCCCCCTACTCTCAAATCGTCTTCGAGAAAACTTACTTCCAATACGCGCAATTTTTGTTGAGTACCACCATGTTTCAACTTCTTTCTTACTGTTTCTATAGCTTCTCTCGCTCCATTTTCTTGCATTTGAATAGACTCTGTGAGTTGTTGTAATAGATACCAATCCACTTCCTCTAAATTGGAAAGTCTCTCTGTATATGAAAAAATATTATCAGTGTCATTGCATAAACACTACCCATTGTTTCAATGTACCGATATAGAGCGAAACCGAAGTCTTCTGTATTTCGTCACCAAATATACCCATTTCTGAACAAGTATTATCTTTATTTGTGTTTATGAAAGAAAGAAAGAAGAAAAGAAAAAGAATTAGAGATGATCTCTCTTTTTCAAGAAAATGATGTCAATAAGCAAAAAAAAAAAGTTAAATGTAACACAATAACTTTAGTTTTCAAAGTCAACCAAGACATCGAACCGACCCCCTTTAGACACTAACAGGTTCTCTCTTTCCTCTTCTTCTTCCTCGCCTTCTGTATCATCTAGAGATGCCTTGTCTGCTTCTATCACTCTTAATTTCTCATATTTGGTAGAATGAAAGAAACCTGGAGGTTTGAAGGATAAAAGGATTCGCCCGTCTGTTGTTAAGCGTAGGATTGTATTGGCAGCTGTGTAATGACAAATAAATTGATAAGCAATGCTTGAAAAATATAGCTCTTTTTTTTTCTTCTCTTTGTTACCTCGATATACATCGGGCCTTGCCGCTTTTGCAGTAAAAAATCCTCTTTGTTCAGCAAATTCTATAATTTTCAAAAATATAAGAATAAATTTTCTTTTCTAGTACACAAAAGTTACTGTCTTACGTTCACAGATAGACCAAGTTGTCCATTGATAATGCTTCATGTCTTGGAATTCACAAGGTGGTGTAAGTGATAACACTTTCTCTAATGGAATACGTTCTGCCTATTTTAAAGTGAGCACAAAAAAAGACTTGGATCTTCATTTGAACTTACAAGATATTGAATGGCGCTATAAGGTTCTTGAACTTGAGCAATTGGGTACATGCCGGATAAAATCTATAGGCAAAAAAATAAATCTATTGGTCAAATACGATATACACTGTTTTTTTTTCTACCTGTAAAGCTCTTGGAATTAAAGCCGGAAACACAAGTCCAGGTGAATCACATAAACGAACATGAGGCGATATATGGATTGTCTGAAAATGCTTTGTATGTCCTGGTGTACGACTGGCACTAACCACTGTTCGCTTCATTATACTGTTGATCAAACTACTCTTGCCTACATTGGGATGACCTACGAGTCCAAGAGTGATATAGTCATGATGTGGCTTGATTTCTTGACCTGTAATCTCAAGAATTCGACTAAATTCATCATCTATCAAAATCTAATCTTTAGTAAAAGATCAAGGATTTGGATGTTTTTTCTTACCTAAACCATCCATACTACCAGTATCACTATCACTGTCACTATCATCATATTCCATTTCTTCTTGAGAATGATCATATTGTGCTATCATAGTATGCCAGTCCACTTGAACATCGGGTTTATCAATGACATCTCGACATAAACCTAAGATGTCTTTGACACCTTGTGCATAATAGTATCGCTTCTTGGGTCGTTTGGCTTGATTTTTAAGTGCATCTGTTCAAGATGGGATGAGAAATACATGTCATAGATGCTTCCTCCAGGGAGACTTACTTTACATGTAGTTGTGTCATCAATCAACTTGCTATCTCTAGGATAACAACTGAAGGTAGCGATATGTAGTTCAGGGAATTGTTCTTCAAAGTATTTACGCCATGCAAACACGGTGAATTCAGCAACCAAATCCACTTTGTTAAAGACACCTATCATCTTTCTCTTCAATGTCTTTGTTACATAGTGATATAAAGAGCGAGGGAAATGAAGCAAAGGATTTCTAATGTCCATCACAAGTACAATTACATCACTGATCTCAAGCACTCGCCATCTAATAACTGAGTTAGATGTTCTTACTGCTATCATCGCAAAAAAAAAAGACTTACAGTTGTCGCCATACTTCCAGGTTCCTTTCAAACCAACTCAATTGCTGATCTTGACCATATGTCTCTTCAATATGTTTCATCCATGAGTCAAAACTTTCCTGTTCTTGTTGTTCAACTTGTTCTTTAGACATTTCATAATTCCATGTAGGTCGCTTTGGAAATTCGATTGTCTGGCTGAACTCTTCGGGTTGAATCTCTAGATTATCCTTATAACCCAATTGAGTAACTCTATTGTTTTCGAACGTTTATCTACAACTTACTTTAGGTAGACGATGCAAAGGTTGCATGCTCTTTTGTTTCTCTCTTTCGATCTCAACAGAAGAGAGTCTTTCAAAGACAGAAACTAGTTTGGTGCTTCTGAAGAAATAGCGCTTATTTAATTTTGATTCTATAGTGAAAACTGCGGCATAATATCTACCTTGAAGGTGTATGAGAGAAATCAGAAGGGGTTGCATGGTCTTGACCGGAAGCAGATACGAAATGATCTGATAAAGAACTCATTTTTTCTCAATGTTTTTGCCGAGATAATCAAATGAGCTTGAATCTCTTAGACTTTCTGTTGTTTGAGAGAGTGTCAACTACCTTTAGGTTATTCTATATACATACTTCTTTACCTTTTTCTTGTTTTCTTGCATTCTTATTTTGAAGTTGAAGTTTTTTCTGTTTTCCACTAAAGGGCTTTTTACGGTGTGTCTTTGGAGGCATTGATTTTTTTTAACGAAGAAAAGAAAAAGAAAAAATATGAATCTCGCGACATGAAAAATGACAGTGCTATTTATTTTAAAGTGCCGGAATTAAAGGGTCTTCTTCACACTGAAGTAAAGTTACGTATAGATTATGAAAGAATTTTATTTATTTTTTAGTGGAAAAAAAAAGAGGTGAGAAATTTAAACATATTGTGAAATCCAGCGGAAACCATCACCATAACCTTGACGCATAACAACTGAACACATGAAAACTTCAATGGGACGAATGTCATTCAAGACAACCTTACCCTATATAAACAAATGAGTTAAATGTATGCACAAAGACACACACAAATGTATATCTCTTACCTTGCCAGTAGTCTGGTATAAACCTAATTCTTGTCTGAGTGTTTCTTCACTAACAGCACCAGGTGCATCAATCTTGTTACCAAGAATCAAGAAAGGAACCTTAGAAAGTTGTTCAATAGCCAAAAGAGCCTAAAGAAAGAAAATGTTGTCAACTCTTTGTAATCCTAACATCTCTACACAAAGAAAAAGAAGGGGATGGAACCTTACATCTAATTCGACCTTTGCTTCGGTGAATCGAGCATGATCAGCACAGTCTACCAAAAAGACAATACCTCCTACTTCAGGGAAATAGTCTCTCCACAATCTACGGGCCTGTTGGTGACCACCCAAGTCATAAGTAGTAAACTTGACGTTACCGATTGAAAGTTCCTCAGAAGCTAACGAAAAAATAAAGAGAGGTCAATCCTGTGATTTACGTGTTTTTTCTCATCTGATAACTTACTAGGATGAAGTGTAGGTTGCAAAGTAGCCAAACGGTCATTCTTTAACATGTGCAATAAAGTGGTCTTACCGGCATTATCAAGACCCAAGAAAAGGATCTTGGCGTTCTTGTTTAAAAGACCTTTTGTTATATTGTTTGATGAGTTGTCCTAAACTCTCATCTAAAATACCATCAGGCGCTTACCTAAAGAAGACAAGACGTCCCAAAACCAGTTAACGAGAAACATATGTGATTAAATTGATATAAGGTGGATAAAGAAAGAAAGAAAGAAATGACTTTGCACACACACACACAAAAATACAGGTCTGTACGTGCACACAATTCAAGCGCCTACGCACACAGGTCTTTATCGGTATTCAAAATGAGTTCAGTATTCTATTGTTTTTCTAGTGCCAGAAAGCCCCCTTCTTTCTCTTTTTTTAGGCTAAGGAACAAACACTATACAACAAGAAGAGATACAAGGTATCAATTGAACAAGTATGTTGCAATTAGCTCGCTTGGTTCTTCAAACAATTGTAAGACAAGGTCATCAATATCATATGAAAAACCTCTTGCCTTATAAGGATTATCTTTAAAAAGAGCGAAAAAACACTTATCTTTTATTATTAATTGAAAAAAAGTCTATATTACATGATCACCGTAAAGAAAGAGAAGGAAGGGGAGAAAGAGAGAGAGAGAGAAGAAAGGGAATGCATTATTGATCTGATGTTGAATTAGGATAGGTAGCAACAGGAGCAGCAACAGGATCAGTAACAATAGGTTCGCTTTCAGAATACAATTTGGATTCTGTCTCTACTGGAAACTCCATAGGTTCGCTTTGGTATGGATGTGGTAATTGAGGTTCAGGTACAAAGGACGTTTCTGGCTTGATTTCTTGCATGAACATGTCATTTTGAGCTTCAGGAATAGATGGGAAGGATTGAATACCGGCAACAACTCCAGTATTAGGATGGAAAGGAATAGGTAGATCATCACCAACAACATGTGATGTCATATGGACTTCATCCTCTTCATCTGCATCATCCTCATAGCTATCTTCTTCGCTCAAAGGCACATCTCCTTCTCTAAAAGGTTTTTTGGCTGAATTTCCTGCTTGGGCATCAGCATCAGCTATCTTACGCTTTCTTGCTTGTCGGATAGTGAAAGGTTTAGGATTTAGCACAAGATCACAGAGTGAGTCGATACGACGGGCGATCACAAGATCTCTTGGCCAAACGAACTTATTTGTGTCAGTGGTAACAGCGGCGGATTCTTCAGTAGGTAATGGTGTTTCATCTGTTGTGGTTTCCATAAGTGATTGCTTCACATGATAGAAGGGTAATTCAGGATCTTCAATCAACAGATCGTGACGACCAATACCATGTTTACTGACACCTTCTAATAAGGCCTTATCATGTTGAGGCACCTTCCACCAACTAAGAGAAAAAAAAAAGTTAGCCGATACAAAAAAAAAATTGTGTTTTCTTTCTCTCTCTCTTTTTTTTTTTTACCTTGGCAAACCAGATGTCTTTCTAGCTTTGGTCAAAATAATATCAAGTTCAGGATGAGTAAGGACTTTTTCTCGAATTGTGTTCATTTGCTCAATACGCTTAAGCGAACGTCTAGCCTTGTCATATGGAATAATGTCTCCATTTTCATTAGCATCCCCAGGTTCAACACTAGATTCACGACTGGCTGTATCCAAATTGTCTTTAGGAGAAGAGGCAGGTGTATCAACATCTGCAGCTATTTCAACAGACTGAGCTGTAGGGTTGGCATTCGCATTATTCTCAATGACATGGCGCTTAACAGATTCTTCACAGGCAGCATAGACATCGCGAAAATAAAGTGTAAGCGATTCATCTGTCTTTTTGTCAAGACCTGCAATCTCTCTGAAACGATCCCATCGGAAATCGTCTTCCTCACGTTCAACACCAAAGGACATCAGTGTCTTTATGAAATCACTCTTGTTCTTCTTGGTCCATCGGTTGGAAGCATCACCCTGTCTTGATCGTTGACGACCTGTTGTACGGGACTCCTTCTGACGTTGACGTGTTTGACGATCTGTTTCTTTCTTTTGAACCTTTTCTTGCATCTTACGCTTACGGTTGTTGTTGGCCTTCTCTCTTAAGAAAGCAGCAATGATACGACGCAAACGCATGCCAATATCAGCCTTGGAGGGCCATACATACACCTTCTTGCTGGCTCTCATTTTGTTCTTTTTACCTCTACTACCATACTCTTCATCGTCATCGTCCTCCTCATCGTCTTCCTCATCCTCCATGTGATCTTCTTCTTCCTCTGAGGAAATATCTTCCTTCTTATCTTCGTAATCACTATCATCATCTTTCTTACCGTACACTTTCTTAGTCGTTGGCTTGATGATGGGTTCAAGAGAAGCTTGTCGACTGCTGTCGGCATCATCGTTCTTATCGTTGGGTGTATCGTCGTCATCTAGGCCACCAGATTGACTGTCATCATATTTCTTGCCATAGAAACAGAACTCAGGGTCGTTTCGCATAGCAAGGTATTGTTGATAACCGTGCTTGCAAATACCCAACAACAAATCACGGTCTTCATTGGCACCCCACCAAGGAGCAGGAGGTGATCCAGTCACTTTAGGAATTTCTAATGCCTTTGCTTCTTCCCAGTCAGTAGGAACAATCTTATCTCGAATCAAATGAAGCATTTGAATACGAAGTAAAAAGTTACGGCCTAGAAGTGTATTAGTAACTCGTTTTCTTTTCCATTTTTCTTTCATTTTACCTTTTCTTTCAATATGATCAATGTAATCTTCTGGCGCACGGTGCAAGAATGATTTGAATTCAACAATTTGTTTCTTAGTTGCACCTACATAGGGAATACCATCATTCTTTTTGACTTCATCACGAGCATCATTGATCAAGATGTTCTCAATATCTTCAATCAACTTGCGATCTTCTTCGGTTGTCTTCTTGACATTCTTGATAGTAGGCAACACCTTACGCATCAAAGCTCTTGTGACAGCCTTCAGATCTTTGGCTGAGCGACGGGGGAAATGAGCTGTCATGGCATCCCAACTACCGTAACCATAAATCATCAGCTTGCGCTCATATTTAGTTTTTTCAGATAAAGTCCAAGGACGCGCTTGATCGCCACGACCACCACGACGAGAACGAGAGTCCAGCTCTTCTTCATAAGCAGC
The DNA here is from genome assembly GCA_025331435.1 of Choanephora cucurbitarum. Lineage (NCBI taxonomy): Eukaryota > Fungi > Mucoromycota > Mucoromycetes > Mucorales > Choanephoraceae > Choanephora > Choanephora cucurbitarum. The sequence goes on along the minus strand of JAIWNI010000015.1, from coordinate 58,944 downwards.
ATCAGAATCATCGTTGTTTTCGTTGGAAGAATAAGATCCGTCCATTGCACGCGATCCAAATCGTTGTACCTGACGACGACGACGAGGTAAAGGTTGAATCAATGTGTTTTCATCAGGGCGATCGGTTGTATCAATCTGAGCCTTAGCAGCCCACTTCTCCCAAAAGTCAGGATCATCTAGATCTACACCTGCGTTATCTTCGTCGGCAGCAGAGAAGGTAGCCTTGGAAAAGACAGAGCCCTTTTCATTTCCTTCATGACGAATGACGGTGGTACGACGTTCAAGGATTTGATCGATGTCTTCTTCACAGAACTTAGCACTAGCTTCTTCATCCAACATAGCACCATAAGCACCCTTCTTTAACAAATCTTCAATTTCTTTTCGGTTCAACTCGGCTGTTTTGTTGGCACTACCATCATCGTGGGTTCCCATGACGGCCTTATCCAAACCAAGCTTCATACCTGCACGATCAAACATATCCTTTTCGTATGTGTTGGCACAAATCAAACGATAAATTTGAACTGGTTTTGTTTGACCAATACGGTGACATCTTGCTTGAGCTTGAAGATCGTTTTGAGGGTTCCAATCACTATCAAAAATAATACATGTATCTGCAGCCTATGCACAGATAAAAAAAAATTAAGTTAATAAGCCTTCTTCCTTCTATTTTTTTTTTAAAAAAAAAGAGTGTACTTACAGTCAAGTTGATACCAACACCACCTGCTCTTGTACACAACAAGAAAACAAATGATTCTTCAATAGGTAAAGTAGAGAAACGATCGATAGCAGCTTGACGTTGATCACCAGGAATACTACCATCAATACGTTCGTAGGCATACTGTCTTCCACGAAGGTAATCGGCCAAGATATCCAAACAAGAGGTGAATTGGGAAAAGATCAAAACTTTGTGGTTACCTTGGATCAATTTCTTCAAGAGCTTGTCAATCAAGACCAGTTTACCGGAAGATTGAACAAGACAGTTGAACTGTTCTTGAGGACTTTGAGCATTACATTCATTCACAATCACATCTTCAGCGCCTTCCAGAAGGTAAGGGTGAATACAACATTTACGAAGTTGGACCATGATGTTACGCAAATGAGGCATTTCCTTGTTTGATTTGGAACCCTTCTTTAGGAAACTGAAGTTCTTTTCAAGAATAGCACGATACCACTTCTTTTGAGGATTTGTCAATTCAACTTCAATGACAGTTTCTTCCTTGACAGGAATGGTCTTTTCGACATCTTCCTTGAAACGTCTCAACATGATGGGTTTGAGGAGGTATTGAAGTCTTTCTACCTCATGTGCTGAACTCAAAGAACCATACTCAGCAAAGAATCGGTCTTCATCATTAAAGACATCAGGCTGCATAAAGTTCAACAGACTGTAGAGTTCACCCAGGTTGTTTTGAAGAGGTGTGCCTGTCAGCAACAACTTATGATCCATGTAGAATGTCTTGAGAATCTCAAGTACCTTGGAGTTCTTATTCTTCAATCGATGGGCTTCATCAAAGACACCACATCGCCATGGGATATCCTTGAGTACAGATGCACCTGCAGATGCCATTTCGTATGTGGTAATCAGAACATCAAACTTGTATTTGTTCAAAATAGGCTTTCCTTCAATATCTTGATAGTAGAATTCAGTTTCGACAATCAGGTTACGAGCCAAGGTACTACCACGGTAATCCACCACGTTGAGATCTGTCCAGGCATTGAAGGCACGCGTCCAATGAGGAATAGTCGAGAGAGGAGCGATAATCAAGAAGGGACCGCGAATACGGATGGTTGTATAGATGTCATTCAAAAAGGCAACAGACTGTACTGTCTTACCGAGACCCATTTCATCAGCTAAAATGCAAGATCTGAACGTGTAATAACAGAATCGAAGCCAGTTGAGACCTTCGAGTTGGTAAGGACGTAGTGTGTTGTTGTATTTGTAAGGAGGTGAATCAGCATATTCAATGAATCGTGTAGGGTCAGGACGAAGTGGAGGAGGAGCCAACTTTTCAGCCGGTATTTGCTTTCGAGACAAGAAGTCATCCAATTTGGGTGAATCGACCTGACGGACATCTTCCTCTGTTTCCCATGTGGCATTATCGTAAAAGAGTCCATTCCATTTGACAAGGTAATAGATCTTGCTTTCACCTGTTGTAGGATCCTCCAGTTCACCATCATCGATGACACGGTCAATTTTGAGGTGTTCTTTAAAGTCCTCGCCTTTGTCGCCATCCTGATGATACTTTTGCAAAAATTTCTTGACACGATGTTTGCCCAAATGTTCTGCCTCAATCTGCTCAAGAGGCACCCATTCAACATGAAGGAAACTGCTGTTCTTGTATTTAATCAACAGCTCCTCTTCATCTGTTTCCTCATTTCTTCTATAATCCAAGATACGTTCAAATACCCTTGTACCCATAGGAATCATGACAGGCTCTTCAGAATCAGTAGGTGAAGATGCCTGTTTTTTGTTTTTGGTGGGTTTTGATCCACTGTCGCTATCTTCAAATTCGCTATCTGGTGTAGGCTCAGATTCTTCGGATTCCAAGTCCTATAACAAGAGAACAGTAAGAAAAAAGAAGCCTTTCAATTAAATAGTTTATGCTTTCTTACAAAATCCTCTTCTTCTTCAGAAGACATGTCGTAAACGCGTTTCTTTTTGGTTGCGTTTCGAGTAGGTCTCTTGGGACGTTCAGATATCATACGCATTTGTTGTTGTTGTTGCTGTTGATGATGGTGATGCAAGCGTTGTTGATGCAATTGATATTGGTGTAATTGGTGATGGTGGTGCTGCTGTTGTTGTTGCTGTTGTTGTTGTTGTTGTTGGAATTGTATTTGATTATGCATAGGTTGCTGCATCATCATCTGTTGATGAGACTGCATTGGGTGAAAACGGTGATCAAAGCCTTGTTGATGTTGCATCATCATCTGCTGCTGTCTTTGTAACTGTTGCTGTCTCTGTAGTTGTTGTTGTTGTTGTTGAAGTGCTTGTAAGGCTTGAGGAGACATTTGAGGCAGCTGTTGTGGTTGTTGCATAGGAAATCCAGCAGGTGGTCTTTGGTGTTGCATTGAATATGAGTTCATGAAATGCATATTGGGCTGCATAGACTGTTGTTGTTGTTGTTGCTGTTGTTGTTGAGGTGTTGGTTGCTGTTGTTGAGTAAGAGGTGGTCTATTCATCATTGGGTTACCATACATCATATTGTTGTTTAAGGTTGCCATAGCAGCCACAGGGCTTGTTTGTTGTTGTTGTTGGGGAGATCTGTTCATCATAGGTGAGCCACCGGCAGTTGGACTCATGAGCATAGAGGACATGCTTTGTTGAGGAACAGTAGGTCTTTGAGGAAAGCCACCGTTGAAACCTGCCATTCCATTGAAGTTCATCTGTTGCTGTGGTTGTTGCGGCGATTGAGCCTGTTGTGCCCTCAAAAAATTTACCTGTTGCTGCTGAATCATTTGAGGGGAAGGTTGTTGTGGTGGTTGTGCTTGTTGCTGTTGGAACTGTTGGTGATAAAAGAAGTTTGGATCGACAGGAGCAAAGCCTTGTTGATTAAAGTTCATTCTATCTGGCTGTGGTTGTTGCTGTTGAGGGTTGTTTGGTGAATAAGCATTTTTAACGTAAAAGCTCTGATAAACGTCTCTTTGTTGTTGTTGTGCCATCTTGTTAAGTGTTTAATGACTAGACGTCTTTTCTTGCAGATTCGAGATTCTTCTTCTCTTTCCTGAATTCTGGCTTTTCCTCTCTCAGTTTAAATAATGAATAAATGAAAGAAAGAAAAAGAAAAGGGCTTCAAGAACTCTTTTTCCAAAAAAAAAAAGGAATTTTCTCCTATTTTTATAAGAGAAAAAAAAAGATTAAAAAAAAGTTTTTAGTGTCTTTCTTTTTTCTCTCTCTTTCTCACTTTTTTGAGTTCTTTTTGAGTGTTGAGAAAAGCCCGTCTATTTAATTGGTGCGTGTTTATCTTTCGCGTTTAAACTATTTGACGTGACTCAACGGCGTTTGATTTTTCTTACCCCTTCCTTCAAACAAGAACAAGTAAAAGAGAGAGAGAGAAAAAAGGAAAGTCTTACCTTTGACTTGTAAGGTTTTTAATGAATGTATATTGAAGTCTTGTAGGAAATGAGTGACACACAAATGGAGCAGAGAAGGAAAGGTTCTTTTTCTTATGTTTCTTAAAAGTAGAGAAAAAGAATATGTGTATAAACAAACGACAAAGAGAAAAATAATATATACAAAAGAAAAAGAGAATGTTTTATTGTTGCTGTTGTTTTTCACTCAGAAAAAAAAATATGTGCTTACTTCCCTTATCACAATCGTATGTGACATGTCAGCATTGTTCCTGTACAGTGACTCTTCAAACGAAAAAAAATCAAGTAGGAGTCTCGATATTTGAGCTGAGATTGCAAATATGAACCAATCATGTCTATTCTTTTAATTGTTTTTAATTTGTATCTCCGTTTTTTTTTGGCTGTCAAAGAAGACTAATTTGATGTGTACTAATTTTCCAAATAGTATTTGCAACTTCAGAGTAACAACTGTCACTAGCGCTAGAGCAACCCATTTCGCTACTCACTCTTTCTCTTGAATAGAACGACTCAATTAGATCCAAGAAGCACTATCAGTCTTTGAGCTTTATCAACCCTACAAATCATTTCGAACTGTTGCTGTAGAACAAATTGACTCAAGGCTTGTAGAGAACTTGTCCTATATCTATCATTTGATTAAAAAAAGACAAGAGTTTGTAGTAAAACCAAGAAACCCACCAATAGATACTTATAGGCTGTCCTTACATAAGAATTTCAGCTGTTGTGCTTGGTTTTGGATGTGATTGCCTTCAGAGTCTATCATAGCGATAGGCTAAATTCTATAACATTTATCGAAAAAAATAGAGTAGATCTAGCTAACCAAACAAGACAAATATGCTTTCTCGAATACAAAAATAATGATATAATGAAAGGATTTAAAGCGCTAGCTATATTGCCTTAACACTAAGCGATTATTAAAGTCATAAGCAACAATAAATCTCGTTAGTTGCAGATTTGGGCTCATAATAAAGTACAATCCTTGAGATAAAAGGCCATATATAAGGTATTTATCCATGATCAAGAGAATAGAGAGTACAGAAAAAGACATAGACAATATGTCATCTGCTTTATAAGGTAAAATAACGCAAATTATTTTATCTTTTGTAAAGTATATGCTTCTATTCTGTTTCATATAAGGTTTTGTTGTTCTGCACTACCTCGCAATAATCCAACTGTCTAAGTGCTAGATGTATTCTAGTATACAAAGAGCAAAACTGATGCAAACAACTCTAAACAAAAAAAAAGATACTAGATGACTTAATAGCTCTTTGACAACGCTATAGATCTTACACCATCGCTGACTTATACAATCAGAAGATTGATGCTATCATAGATAAATGTTCGCATTTCCTTCTTGTTTTATTATTTAGATAAAAAGTGATTTGCTTTTAGCTTGTAAGCTAGAAAAGTTTTGTGAATTTAAAATAAGTTTTACTGTCAAGTTATAGATGGCATCAAAGGAATAACATTCATGACTTGCTCGACATTTCAAGGACTCAATTATTGTTGTTTGACTAGAACAGTAATATCAAAACGCAAACCTCAATTACTCTGAGTTCATTGTATGCTTTAATGAAATATGAGTACGAGAAATAAATTCTTTATTGTGTTTCGAGATTCTAAAGCTTGTATATAAAGACAAATAAATAATTAAATAGCATCTTTCGTTTCTTAAAAATTTCGAATTGGTGTCGCAAACGATATAAAGAGGACCATTTGTTATGATATCTCTTCAAGAAATAAAGAGTGTAAGTTAAGTTAAAGTTGAAGAATATGTGTATGTAGAATAAAGTTGTAAGCAGGATAAGCAAAAAATCAATGAGGCAACTCTTATGGAAGATTGCTAACTTTAGCGCTGATATAACCAATGCTAGAGGGAACGTTAACAAGAGTGCGAGAAATAGCGATAACGTTGCTGCCAACAGAGCTGACGTTGTTGATAATAGAAGTAATACCATTGCGGGCGTTATTGATACCGTTGATAGCATTACCTACTGAAATATTAACAGCACCACTGACAGCGGCGATTGCACCAGGAAGAGGAGCAACAATACTGTTAACGCCAGCAACGGCAGAAGAGAGAGGTGAAACGACGATGCCAACACTGCTAACTGCATTGCCAACGGAAGTAACGGCAGCAGGAAGAGGTAAGACAATGCTTCTAATAGAAGAGGCAACGGCATTAATATTAGTGATAGGGAGAGAAAGAGAAGCAACAGCAACACCGATACTGGTAACAGCACCAGGGAGAGGAGCAACAATACTGCTAACACCAGCAATGGCACCAGGGAGAGGAGCAACAATGCTGTTAACACCAGCAACGGCATCACTGACACCGGCAATGGAAGCAGGGATGGCAGCAACAGCATCACTGACACTGGCAATGACACCAGGGAGAGGAGCAACAATGCTGTTAACACCAGCAACGGCATCACTGACACCGGCAATGGAAGCAGGGATGGCAGCAACAGCATCACTGACACTGGCAATGACACCAGGGAGAGGAGCAACAATGTCGTTAACACCAGCAACGGCATCACTGACACCGGCAATGGAAGCAGGGATGGCAGCAACAGCATCACTGACACTGGCAATGACACCAGGGAGAGGAGCAACAATGCTGTTAACACCAGCAACGGCATCACTGACACCGGCAATGGAAGCAGGGATGGCAGCAACGGCATCACTGACACCGGCAATGGAAGCAGGGATGGCAGCAACGGCATCGCTGACACCGGCAATGGAAGCAGGGATGGCAGCAACGGCATCGCTGACACCGGCAATGGAAGCAGGGATGGCAGCAACAGCATCACTGACACTGGCAATGACACCAGGGAGAGGAGCAACAATGTCGTTAACACCAGCAACGGCATCACTGACACCGGCAATGGAAGCAGGGATGGCAGCAACAGCATCACTGACACTGGCAATGACACCAGGGAGAGGAGCAACAATGCTGTTAACACCAGCAACGGCATCACTGACACCGGCAATGGAAGCAGGGATGGCAGCAACAGCATCACTGACACTGGCAATGACACCAGGGAGAGGAGCAACAATGTCGTTAACACCAGCAACGGCATCACTGACACCGGCAATGGAAGCAGGGATGGCAGCAACAGCATCACTGACACTGGCAATGACACCAGGGAGAGGAGCAACAATGTCGTTAACACCAGCAACGGCATCACTGACACCGGCAATGGAAGCAGGGATGGCAGCAACAGCATCACTGACACTGGCAATGACACCAGGGAGAGGAGCAACAATGCTGTTAACACCAGCAACGGCATCATTGACACCGGCAACGGCATCGCTGACAACGGCAATAATAGCACCAGGGAGAGGAGCGACAATATTGCTGACGCTAGCAACGGCATCATTGACACCGGCAATGGAAGCAGGGATGGCAGCAACAATGCTGTTGACACTAGCAACGGCATCATTGACACCGGCAATGGAAGCAGGAATAGGAGCAACAATGTTTCTGATTGTAGTAGCAACAACGCTGACATCTCGAACTGCGTCACCAACATTGTTTGCAGCATTGTTTACAGAATCACCAACATTATTGACAGCAACATTGACATTGTTGATAGCATCGTTTACATTGAAAACTGCATCTTGGACAACGCTCACTCCAGCGCCAATGACATCGAGATTAATGGGAAGGTTTTGAACTGAGGCAGAAATACTATTAACAACATTGTCAATAGCTAGCACTGAATTTGAAAGAGGAACAACAATGGCCTCAATGACATTTTCAGCAGAAACCACCTTATCGCCAATTGAAGAAATAGCACTATTGAAAGATTCAATTAGTGCACGGAGAGATTCCATATCGAATGTGTTGCTAGGTTCGCCTGAGCCAGGATCTGTTTCTTCATCAGAAGCAGCAAGCGCCTTATTGAGATCATTGACAGCTAATTTAAAAGCATTTAGAGCGCCCTTAGGATCATCTCTGGGCCAATAGACTTTTTTTAAAATGAAAAAGCAAGGAAATCAATGGTCTGTCTTTTTTTCTCTTTTTTATTATCTTTACTTACAGAGGTAGCTATAATCCAATTTGGTAACAGTAGAGGTACTTGTTTGAGCAGTGAAAGTAGAAGTTATGGTGGTAGTGGGAACACGATCGAAGATTTGGAGCTGCGGTTGACCATCGATGGTAACAGTTCTGCTTGAGAAAACTTCCCGCTTGAACAAGCTAATGTACAAATGATTAAAAATGTATAAATATCTATGAAACTGTATAGTAGAGTTACTTGTAATGTCCAGCAGGAGTAGCAGCAACAAGAGCTGCTGAAGCAACTATAGATAAAAGGGAGAGTTTCATTTTTCCCTGTATAATTTAGGTATAATTGATAGATGCAAAAAGTCAACTGTCAATAAGAAGAAACAGAAAGAGAAAAACAAAAAGCTTATATATAGACATATGTTTGTATGTGTATTCTACTCCTTTGTCTTTTGCTGTTCTGAGTCATTCTTGGCTATATTCAGGATATGACATATAATGCTGAACGTACGGTTTGCTTTGTTTTCTTTCCCATTCCTAATTTAAATGCACTTTATTTACCTTCCTTTTCTTCCAGAATATCTACTTCCTTCAAATTTTACTTTGGAATGTTTTTTTCTTCAATTGACAAAGAGAACCTTCCGATGATGCAAAATAGGAAAATAACTAATTTAAGCTTTTTTTTCTCTGACTTCTAAATAAATAATACACAGCGATACAATTCGGCAACTACCCAACAATTTAAACTATTACCAAGCAGTCGATATTGCTGCTTCTGTGTTATGTCTTCAGGAAAAACTAAGCGAGGCAAGCAGGAAGGAGGCGAAAAAGGTCTGAAAGATGAAGTCGATGGTAGATTGTTTTCTAAAACTTGTTTAAACTGGTAAGGTTCAACAGGAAAAGCATGCAAGCGAGCTATTTCAGTAGGTGAAAGAAAGCGCAATCCAAAAGGGAGTATAGAAGACATATCGTCCCAGTTGTAGTCCACACACTATATAGATGTTACTTACTAGCAATAGTTTATAGAAAAAAAACTTATTTAAAACTTACATCTAAGCGCTTTGTCTGTACAAGTGAACCACTTGTTTGGAGGTGATGAGATCCATAAGCCTAAATTAAGCAATATATTTACGGATCAATAGCCTAGTTCGGCACATACGCCTTCTCTTACCTTTGTCACACAAGTTGTCATAGTATCGGATGGTCTTACAACATCGAGGCGAAATTTGTAAAGCTTTGTGATGTATTTCTCAGGTACCAATGTCTGCTTGACTACATCAGGATTATCCAATTCTAAAAAGTTAGACAGCTGAGGAATAGCAAATTCGATTTTTTCATCTGTGAAGGGCCAATTCGTCTTAATACTGCAGGTCTTCAAATAGGGTTCTTGTTCTTCTGGCTTATTCTGATGCTTTCTGCTAGCAGATAGATAGTAACGCATCCTATGATTTGGTATACCAAACTGCGATGGTGTTAACAGGCATTCGCTTATTTCATATCCCAGTTGATCCAGTTGATCCACAAGCTTTTCTCTTGACTGAGAGATCTAGAGTTGGGAATCAAAGTTGTTAACAGACGACAGATTGGCAGATAACGTGCATACTTCAAAATTTTTGACGTTTTCCAAAAAGAGATAAGTAGGCGGCTCAGATAATTTTGGCAACAAATCAATCAAGTGCAAAAGACCTTGAGATCGAGCATCCTCCATGTCTTTGCGATTACCGCCTTGAGTATAAGGCTGGCAAGGAGGACTTAACAGCCAGCAATCTGCTTTGTATTTTTCAACATCGTCTACTGTTAGACGATCAATCAATTTCTAGAAGCAGATCGAGTCAATGTTTTTTTCTTTGAACCCTTAATAGAGTATTACGATCTCACTTTTGAAGGCGTGATGTTGAAGTTGTAGGAATACACTTTATTTGCTACCACGTTAATGTCGAAAGCACCGACGACATCAGCATTGATCCCAGCGATCTTCAGTGCATAGTGCTAGCAAATTTACTAAAGGTTACTTCTTGCTATCAAAGTAAATGTTATGTATCTGTACCAGGCCACCGATTCCACTAAAGAACTCCAGACAACGAATAGGTTCTTTTGTCATTCTGAAAAGCTCAAGAAAAAACTTTTGCCAAACAAATCCAAGGCATTTTATACGACATCAATCCGTGTTTAAGCTCAGATATCTAGTAGTATTTTCATAAAGCTGGCACAATCAACCTAACTGCAGCTGTAGCTAGTAGCGGCACTGACAACCTATGCAAACTATTTTTTGTTATTAGCTCAATATTATGATGTCTTCATAAGCCATATTCTAGAGAAAACTAGTTGCTTTTTATTGATAACGTTCTCAGCATGAGAGAATGAAGTCTTCGTCCCTGAGTGCTCGCGTTCTGAGCTTATTTATAGGTTAAAGCACAATCGATCGCATTTAAAACTTTATTTTTGGGCTCATTTAAACCTGGGTGTGAACCTTCCTATTACTACAAGAGTGTTGCGAATACGGCGATTCTTGTTACAATACTTTTCTCGATTTTTCTTCATTCCTTAAGGCTTATTTGATATTCTGTATAAAGCGCCAAAAACGAAAAGGATGGCTTGAGAACAAATATAAACGACCAACAAATTAGGACAGTGACCGAGTTAGAAATTCGAGTAGGCTTACAATTAGAAAGCAATAGCTTACTAAGTTATATCTTAATTGCATAGCAATTGACTATTCTCCTCTTCTTGCAGGAAGGGGGATGCTTCGATTTTGAATTCTTCAGTTTCGAATTGGCTGATTTTCCTAGCTGAGAAGGGAGGAATTGGCTGATCGAAAACCCATAAGAAAGACCCGACAAATTGATTGCAAGTGAAGACAGAGCGTCTCTTGACTTTGTTACCCTGCCACATCTCATAAAGATACAACTTTGATCAACAAGCATCAATCTACCAAGTGTGTTTCTTTTTTTGTTCTTCTGTCTTTCTCCTCTACGAGCAGCAGATGTTCCAGCTTTTTTGAAAGCAATGGAGACTCGTTTGAGAGGCAAGAAAGATCATTGTTGAGCTGTTTCTTTTTCCTTTTTGTAGAGTCTGTTAGGAAAGGCTATTCATCACCGAGTTTTCGCTTCCTTAGATTTTCATCAGTGTCCCTTTTTAGTCATCAAATGAGCTTACAGCCTCACATGCTATACAGGTAAGATCAATTCCATTGATTATAGACGTTTGGCATTCTAGATATACTTGTAGGTGAAACGAAATGTAGACAGGTAAAAGAAAAAGAATTAGAAAAAAAGGCCAAATTTAAAATTTCAGGAGAATCCTTAACTTTTTTCGATTAATAGCGTGATGGAATATATCTATAATGAACAAAAAGACAGGTCCAACTGTGTCTTTTATAGCAAGCTGTGTTTTGTTAATCTAAGACAATTGTCATATTGAACTTCGGATATATTACAGGTATAGACATTCAATTAGTTCTATACCCAAGATCAATTGTGAAACTAAGATAGTTCGTACAAATGATATGTGTCACAGACAGAACAATAGAAAAAGAAGTTTTGGACGCATACAAAATCAATTTTGATATCGCTTGCTTCATGATTGGAAAGGTAGAAGACGAAGTAAGTATTGCACTATTCAGTTTATTATGATTCTGTTATGTTTTTATTCCTATAAATTTTGTAAGATTTCTTTGCCAGTGATGTTGAGTATATTGTAAAAATAAGCAATAACTGTTTTAGTTCTTGTTCTTGTTCTTGTCTGGATGCTGCCGGACTTTGTAAGCACATCTTCTTGACAAGTTGTGCTACAAGTATTCCTCTGTCTCTGTGTGTGTCATCAGTTGAGCCTACTTCTGCTAATAAATGCCTCTGAAACAAGCTATGATATTCTGAATGCTTTCAAAGTATCTAGCGCGCCAAGGCTCTTGAGATTTTTCACTATCGTAGCTTATTCGAAAGTATTTGTCTGCAGAAGCCGAACTAAATCAGCTTTAATCTGTATTTGCATAATTTATACACAATGGAAGATACATTAAGACAACTAATAATATGGATGACAACTCTTCGTCAAAGACAATAACAAGTATTCCTTTTATCTTTTGAAAACTTGTATTTTTGTTGAAACAAGAGGAGACGATCTGCAAATTCCTTTTTGCATAGATTTTCTTTGATTCCCCCCCCCCTCCCATTAAATCCTGTGGCAGCCTCAATTTGTTGGTTATTTAGATTATTCTGAGGAAGGAATTTACTGGCTCTTAAATCAGATTTACAAACAAAATAAGCCCAATCGGTACTTTACAAAAAAAGACTGTACTTTACAACATCAGTATCAATTCTTTACTTTTTAGTCTACTTTGCATTATTTCTTTTGTGCAAAAATAGGGCTCTGGTATAAGTTAGATGTTGTAAACAGCTTACTGGTATCTTCCTTTCATTTTAATCTGTATTTTAAAGCACTTTAAAAAAGATGGAATTTTTGCTTTCTATTTATGAATTGATTGCTAGTGGATAGAAATGTAAAGAAAAGAATGTGAATCGACTCGTTAGTCATTGTATGTATTTTCGTTAAGCTTCGTTTAAAGAAAAATAGCCTAATTTAGCTTTTATTTATGATATAAAGCTTTAATATATAACAGAAAGGAGGTTCTTTAGCCGATATAAATAAGTTGACAACTGAAGCTTGTAGCAAACATAGCCAAATATGACATATCAAATATAACTGATTTTTACAACTAATGACCATAATCTGATATTGTTAATGCCGTTGATTTGATACATTGACATAATGGTGTAACCTCAGCAGTAGCCTACCTGCAAAAGACTTGAGGAAGTTGCTTATAAGAAGTCAGAACAGAACGCTGGAAAGAAAAAAAGCTCCTTTACGGCTGCACATAATAGGCACATTTATGAGCTTATCGACAACGATCCACAGTTGGTATCAGATGACATCATTGATAGCTTAACCAAGAACTTTGAAGATTTCGAGATATCAAAATCTCAACTCAACAACCACTTGAGGAACACAATGTTAATAACAATCAAGAAGTCCATTTTTGAGGCTGAAGTGAGAAATTTAGCAGAAAATTTGCAAACAAGATATGAATGGTTCATGAAATGGAGAGACTCTGATCTAGATCATACAGAAAACTGTGTTTTTATTGATGAAGTCGGTTTCCATATTAACATGAGAAACAACCGGGCTAGGTCAAAGTCGGGAAGTATTGCTGTAGTAAAGCAGCCAAAAACTAGATCGCTCTCTCACACTGTTATTGGTGCCATACATTCATCCGCTGTTATGCATGTGGTTATGAAAAAGCCTACACCAAGAAAAGAGACAGAGGCTGCTAAGAAAAAAAGAAAATCCAACACTGGAAAGAAAAGAACTGCATCTGAAGTCGACAGATCTGACCCTTCAACAGAGGAAGATGACATGAGCAACAAACCTATAACCAAAGGCACTACAACTGCTCATTTTGTAAGGTTTATCAATGATCTTCTTGATATAATGGATATGGATGAGAGCATGAAAAAACATTACTTAATCCTTGACAATGCATCAATTCATAAGTTTGAGCCCATGGTTCGCAAAATCGAAAGCAGAGGCTATAGGGTTATGTACTTGCCACCTTATTCACCTGAATCGAACCCAATTGGGCAATGCTTCCACTTGGGCCAATCGTTTTTCAACTTTGGTCATTCATTTTTGAGTTTCTGCCATTTATTTTTTCGAAAACGCCTATTTCAATAGGTTTGACTGTAACTGCCAAAAAAGAAAGGAGAAAAGCATACAAATAAGTGTTATTATTTCTATAGACAACCTAAAGAGCCTTGAAATGAACGAAGATGTATAAGCAACACATTGAATATGCGTGGCTCTATCGATCTTGTTCTTTGGAAGGGGTGTTTTAGATCAAAAAAGCTCCGGGAGCACACAATCGGGACTTCAAGGTTAAAGATTATGCAAGTCCGGGCTATAAATATACCTGTATTTTTACACTCTTTCATATATATCAATATCTTACTACTCAATGCTGATGCAATTTTTACATTTAAAGCAAATTGAAATTTATTTTCTTTTTTTCTCTCTCTTTCTCTCTTTCTGTCAATAAAATGCCCAAGCCAAAGAAGCGCCAACATACCCAATCCAAGCCACAAAGGCAACGAGAATCATCGCAATCAGAAAATGCTCTTGGTAACAACAGTAGTCATATCACTAGCTCTTCTTTTCAGCCTTTAAACATGTTCTTTGGAGGCTCTCGTTCTTCAGGATATCAAGCTATTGCTTCTGACGTAATGCATAATCATAACGATAACCATTGAGCCTAACACAATTACACTTTAGGAAGACAGACCATACCTTTCTCGATCGCCCATACAAGATGATGTCGCCATCAACATGAACAACAACGCACCTGAACAATACCACTCAGATATCGAAACCTCAAGTAATTCACCTACCAGTTCAGTTGAAGTTGACGTTTGCTTTCCAACACCAAATAAGAAAGATGAAGAGGGAATTGACTATGAAGCCTTAGAGGAATATGTTCAGCAAGAGAAACAAGAGACCTTTGAACAAAAGTATGAAAGAACACCTCGTCGACGTAGACTATCCACTTTGGGTGCCTCAGATGGCAGGAGATACAGTATGTATGGTGACCGTATGTTGGTAAGTTGAATGATAAGGATATGTTTTTTTCTTTTTTGCTGAAGCCATATTAAAGGGTAGAGATGAAAGCAAGAGCGAGACAGATTATCGTGTTACCTATTATTCAGCCCATGAAGCTTCCACTATTCATGCTCGATCTATCTGTGAAATCCCAGATGGTAATGAAAACGAGACATTGACAGACATGTTAAAGAAAGGCTGCTTCTGGATCGATATTCTGAATCCTACAGACAACGAAATGAAGGCACTTTGTAAGGTGTTTCATATCCATCCACTCACAGTAGAAGATATCAGTATGGAAGAACAACGAGAGAAGTGCGAAGTGTTTATGAACTATTACTTCATTTGTTTCAGAAGCTTTGATCAAGATGAATTTTCGCTTACTTACATGCAGCCTATTGCTATTTATATCATCATTCTAAAAGAAGGCGTGATTACAGTAAGAAAACAAAAGCATTGTGCAAATGTAATAATGACAGTATTAACTTATCATTAGTTTCATTTCAAATCCATGCCTCATCCACACAATGTTAGAAAACGAATTAAGCAATTAAAGGACTACATCAATGTGACACCAGGTCAGAAGTAACTAAGCAACTTCTCTTTTTCTGATTCTAACTTCTTCTTTTAGATTGGATCTGTTATGGTATATTGGATGATATTACAGATTCATTTGCACCTTTGATTCGGGCTATTGAATTCGAAGTAGACTCAATTGACGAACTTGTGTTAATCTTGAAAGAATCAGAACAATCTGATATGCTGCGGCGTATTGGTTATTGCAGAAAACGAATGATGGGTTTATTGCGTCTATTGTCTTCCAAGACGGATGTTGTCAAGACATTGGTTAAAAGAGGAGAGGTATCTCCAGATGGTGGTACGCGTCCTGCTTTAAGTAAAGAAGTAGCCCTTTATTTGGGTGATGTTCAAGGTGAGATTTCTTTTGTCTGTATACATATTTAACTTACATTCTGTTCAGATCATATTATCTCTATGCTATTATCTTTAAACCATTACGAGAAAATCTCTTCTAGATCTCATTCTAACTATCTGGCTCAAATTTCTATTGAAATGACTCAAACAAATAATGAAATCAACGATGTGTTGTCAAAATTGACAGCTTTAGGTAGTGTACTTGTACCTATGAATTTAGTTACAGGTTTGTTTGGTATGAACGTTCAAGTACCTGGACAATTCCAAGTAAGATCAAATAACAATGGACTTTCTATGACACTCTGCTGATTTGCTCTCTTTTTTTTTTAGGAGGATTTGACTTGGTTTGTAGGCATTATGATGTCTATCCTTGTCTTCTGTATTATTTCAACTATATTGATGCGCTATTATAATATTGTATAATAGTAATAAAGAGAGAAGATAGTTTATTTATTGAGTAGCTGCATCTCCTAAATCAATTGGAAGTTCAGGTAAAGGTGTTCCTTCAAGGACACCATAAAGACGAAGGCGCTTGATACCACCATCAGGGATGATCACAATCTTAGCATGACTAAAGACTTTATCTGTGTGAGGAAGATCAAAGTAAAACAGATTGTGAGGGCCTACAGAAGAAGGCTCAATCAAGGTTGTCCATTCAGCATCCTTTTCGGGCACCTCTTGACTAGACTGAGTAGCTTGCAATTGAATCTTGTTAGGATAATTGCCTCGGTAATGAGAAGTATCTACAACAGCCTTCAAGAGATGGCCAGGTGCGCCAAGACGCACAGTGACAAAATCAACATGTCCAGGTGTACGCGAACGCTTGGTTTCCCAACCGTCTCCCATGTTCTGGCCACGACCGGGTAAAAGAATATTTGATCCAGGCGTATAATGTTGATCTGATACTTGAACTGCTCGACCACCATTACCACAAAAAGCGAGATCTAAAATAGCACTGATCATCTTTTTTTAAGAAAGTTTTTTTTTCTGCAAGGAGATATATACTTACGACTTGTCTTGCGGCCAAACAGGTGATACATTACCATAAGCACGGAAACGAGCAATGCCACCATCAGGTATATTGTTGAGACGAAGATGAGTATAGACACTAGTTTCCTTTTCCAATACAAATACATTGTGTTGTGTAGGAGGTAATGCTACTTTGGGTAAAATCTGAGTCCATTCGATCTCAGCGGATTCAGCATCAGCACCCACAGGCACTACAGCAGCATCCACTGAGGCAAAGGGAGCTTGATTGCCTGTAAAATAATGAGTATCGATATCGAAACCTAGAAATGAACCGGGAAATCCAAGTTTGATAATGGCCCTGTTTCGTGTAATATAGATAAGATAAAGATGATTGCTGTTTCATTTTTTTTCCGCTATCTCTATTACCAGTCATAATTTGGGTTATGTCTCTTGGACTCCCAACCGTCCATCCAGGCACCAGTTTCTGAATTTGTGATTAAGAATTTTTTGTTCCTTTTTTTTTCTTTGCATAAACTTACCAACAAAGCGCCCAGGCGCATGAATTGGAGGAGCGGGATTTATCATATTAGTTGCAGGAGCAAAAAACTCATCTGTAACAGCAACAATAGTAGATCCTAAAGCAGAAGAAGCGAGATCTTTGTATGCGTTTTGTCCCCGAAAAAAAAAGAGGAAGATGATTAATTATGTGCTTGGATGCCACCTTGTCACCTGCTTACCTATACATTGACCAAGCTTAGAGGATTTTAGTTGGTTATGTTCAATACGTTCATAAGAAGCCATGAGCATAAAATAGAAACGTTGATGGTAAAGAAAGAAAAAATGAAGTAGAAGAAAGAAAAAAGCTTCCGACAAGAAGCACAAATGAAGCGTCTTTTATTGTTAGTCGTTCTTACAACAATTTCCCTTCGACTCCGCTCCATCAGTTAACGTGATACAGACTCCAAGAGCCGCGCTTTATAAAAAAAATACCATTGATCTCTTTTTCTATTATACCCTCAAATAGACGAGTATTATATAATCAATTTTCACCATTTTTTTTTTGTTAGAGGGAATCATTTTGGCTACTTTCAGCCAAAACATTTTCAGCAATTGAACTATTAGACAAGATAAAAGAGAATGAAAGAGAGAAAAACAAGAGGCAATCTTCTTGCGGATTCTTCTCCAAAGCTAATCAACTTTCAAAAAAAAATCTAAGGGAATGATAAATCCAGCCCTGAGAATATTCTCTGGTTACCTTGGAGCAGGCATTCATGATTCTGAGTAAAAAATGTGATAATCTGATCTTAATAAAGTTCTATTTTCGCATAAACTATTCAATCCAGCACAACAATCAATTGTGATAATACAGATGCATCGACTATAACTATCTCGCCATAAGCAATAGCATATAACTATAAACAGCTACAAATATAGCATTTATACCATTGACAATGACTGCAGTAACAATATACCAATTGTGGTCTCGAAAAATAAGATGATAAGCAATGTAACCACTACTAAAACTTGTGTAGACGATTGCTGGAGAATACTGCTCGTGTCCTGGAGGAGATGCAAATAAGCCACGAAGAGAACGCAATGAAGATGATGATGGGTGCAAAAAGCTCTTCGAATTTGCTTGACTATGTGAATATTGATATCCAAACCCCACAAAAAGGTGCTGGTTACGGCATCTTGTTGCCTAAAGAATATATTGTTGTAAACTATCACATATGTTGTTACATCCACTTTTCTACAGTAAGCCCTCAATTTAAGGATTGCTTTTGGTCATCAGGTCATCAATCCTTATATCCAAAGGTTTCTTATTGCATTGAATCCCTAATTTACTTAGAACTTAGAACCAATAACATTTATTTAAATATTCTATGAAACTGGATGAAGATACAACAGAAAACTAATCATCCATTGTTGTCTGATGCCTCTAGTTCTTTTAGTATGCTGCTCATCAAGTAATCTCCTTGCTTTTTGTTTTGAGGAACAAGACCTGCAAGGATTGTCTTGACAGTGCCAATCACCTCATTACTGCTTGTTGATGATTGATTACTTTTAAGGATAATATCGTCATCCAAGCCTTCTTGCGACAAGCTTGCTTCTTCTTCTAACAACAGGCTTGAGTCCTCCCTTTCTCTCTTTTCATCATAAGTATGAGTTATCCCCCTCATCATAAGCTAAATTGACAGACTCGCTGATATCCGCCAATCCAGCTTCACCTTTATTTTCAATTTCTATGACTACGCCTTTTGCCTTTCTACTTCATCAAAGTTGTGTGATGAAAACAGTTGATAACGGTCAACTGCTTGACGAGGCTTCAAGCAGCGACCGAGAACCTCACACCATCTAGCTGGTTGATTTTGTAAATATCGTCAGATACACCACTCTTCATGTATGTAAAAGTTGTCAAAAGAGCTTGCTTTTTCCTATCCTTAAATTGAGGGCCTACTGTATTATCATAAATCATAAAACATCACACCACTCTCTCTCTCTTATTTGGTGGTAGAGTTCTCAACGCCAACTCTCTGATCTTCTCTCGTTTGTGGCATATCCTTCGAGTGACCTCCCTTAGTGCTGTCTCCTTCACCGAGATTATATCCTTGATCTCCCAGCTCCTAAATTGTTGGGTCTTTCCCAAACTGAGTTTTGCCGCTATGTGCTGCCCGCATCGTCAAGGTGGCCTCGGTCTACTTGATCCACAGGTGCAACAGCACACACTTCAACTCCATTGGTGAAAGCTTCTTTTGCTGCCCTCCTCAGGTTTGACTGATTCTATCCTTCTTCCTCGTCTGGTTGATTGGCTGGCGCATTGCACCTTTTCCTCTCCTGGTGATACAGCTTCATGTTGGTCTCATTTGGATTATCGTCTGGCTTTTGTGTTTCCCTCCCTTCGATATCCTTCCCTGACTGGCTTTTACAATGCTTTCTCTCTTCTCTTCAAGGCCTTGGGTGCTCTACCCTGCTCTCGTGAGTTGATAGTAGTAAGCTCTGCCACCTAGCTTTGTCTTCCACTCTCTGCGGTAATCATCCTCCACAGGATCTGACTATATTCCCTACCCTCCTCCGATTGCCTTCTTCTCTGCTCTACTTGTTCGACTCTGCCTCTCAAAGGTTACAGCCGAAGCCAGGCCCACAATAGACTACTCACCCAACACGCTGCAAGCATTTCTTGCGCCAGGTTCACTCGAATCTCATCCAATTGCAATCCTTTTTTGTGAAGCCATTTGTCCCACTAGCCTACACTTCCATCGAATCCAGGCCTTTTGTTCCCCTCACCACCCTCCCGCTGCTTGTGAAAGCTGACCCTTTTATCAAAACTTAGGGTGTCATTCAAGACGGTCGCGACTTCTTATTGTTCTCTAAGGATTATCGATCACTTCTTGGTTCACACACAAAGGTTTCCCTTTTACCAACGGGCATGTGGAAATCCCTTTGGAAGCTCTCTCTTTCTCACAGTGGCCGCAATGTCTGGTATCGCCTCCTTCTGGGTAAGATCCCATGTCTTACAGTTCTGCACCAAATAATCCCACCCTTTTTTTTTGCCTCTCCACTTTGCCTACAATGTGGCATAGAGGATGATACTCTCGACCAGTTTCTTTAGCTTTGTCCTATTAAGCTCATAGTGTGGTCCACCTTGTGGCCTCTTTTCTTCAGGAATTTGTTTTCTTTTGTTGCGCTCTCAAAGGTCATTACTTCCTGGATTTTCCCCCGGACACGCGCTTCATCGCCAATTTCCAATCTCAGTAGCATCTTTGGCTCTATATTTGTTTGTATTTGGTATGCACACTGGGCTTTTGTCTTTTCAAATACACCCTCTGTCTCGTCATCCGTAGTTGCTAATGCCTCAAAGCAGATTTTAGTCTCTCGCCAAGAACAACTCATCAAATTTGGCTTGCCCCCACCTTCTTATCTGAATAACTCGACCCTTTTTATTTTTATATACCACAAAACTCAAAAATATGCATATGGCTTGATACTTATCATCATTTTAAAAACAAAGAGCTTAATGCTCCTACAAAGAATATTCTCTAGTGAATCAAAAGCAAATAGCTTTTATTCTTTGCGAGTTCCTACTCAACCTTTGAGTTTCATATATAGTGTTTAGTCTCTCCCTCTTTCAACTTTCTTTCCTAAGCTGCATCCACCTTCTTAGCTTGAGTTTGAGGCCTTTTTATGCTCAAGTCAATGGTACCAAGCTCGCAAATAACAGATAACACTACGTCCACTCAGCTGTCATGGTATTTGAAAGAATAGGATATGGTTGACTCTTAGCGTGGATCTAGCCTCTATCTTCTGCTTCTTTTTTTTTGTAATCCGATTTTAAAGTAACCGAGCCAAGTTGGCTTCAAGGAAAAATCCGGTCAATATAGGTTTAGATACTCGAGACTGGAATTAATAGAAGGAGAAAACATGATATAAAAACACGACACGAAAATGCTTGTAAACAAAAACAGCCAATCAACTATACAACTGATAGACATTTATAGGAAAAAAACGGGTAAGGGTTACAACAAGCATGAGAAGTTGTGGAACACAAAAAGGCTGATAATGGAATCTGGGCTTACCCTCCTCCCCTCTGCGGTTCCGATAACAAATATTGCTTAGTCTCTTTCTTTCTTCGTTCATGTTTTTTCCTCTCCTTCTCTCTTTCTAATTTTCTATTGTATCATGGCTCAGACACTTCAATTGCCTGTACTATCATTAACTATGCCAAGTCCACACAATATGGACTCAATGGATGCATATAGTCTGTCTTGCATGTGGAATAGTAAGTGTTTAGCTACCTTTTTTTAAAAAAAAAGAGAAAATCATTGATTTAATCATCTCTTAGTTTTTTCAAAATGCAAAAACAACCTTGAGAATGGCAGGCGATTGGAGAACATGAGTTGGAGACTTTGGTACCGCGAAACAACTTTAAAATCAAACAACAAAATTATTTCAAGCAAAGTCCATTCGCAGAGCTGTGTTACCATTAATGATGAGGAGTCTATCTCAAGTGAAAAGGAGCCAGTTGAAAGCATTCTCGTTGATCAGGAAATTTCAAAATCTTCTAAAGACATGAATGCCAATTGTTCTATTTCTGTTGATAACAATCTGGCTAACCATCCTGCCACAAGCAATCTAGCTGTTGAAAGTGCCTGCTCTAACGTCATATCCTATAATGAATCGGTTAAACGCAGTAGCAAATTCTTTATTGATGACGACGATGATGATGATAACAAGGAAGAAGAATTCGAAAACGACTATAGCAAACCATTCTATATTGGATCAGACGATGAATATGAGGACATAGAGACTGGAAGTGATTGTGAAAGCTTTGAAACGTTTGATGAGCCTACTGAGTTTTCGGACGACAACAGAGTTGACGAGGCGGCTTTTATGATTGAATTCAGAAAGCGGTCGCCATGTAACAATGCTTTCTTGAAAGGACAATCTCTCTTGACAACTCTTCTTCGAACACAAGCTCAGTACAATCAAGCTGAACCCAGTAGTACTATACCATCCCACAGCTTTATCTAAAAGATCGATGTTACCCTAAAAAAACTTACCTGTAGCTGATCAATTTACAGTTAAAATACGTGTAACTTTTTTTTTCTCGCCTCATATTTATTTATATATATACCTTTTTATGTCAAGTAGTTTTTCTTGCAAAATGGTTGTTGCATCAGTGTACAACTTGTAATATAGTATTTAACAACATGATTCATCGCATTAAAGAATCAAAATAAAACTTCAATTTTCCACGCTTTGTTACTTTGTTTATTTGTTTGTTTGATGTATTCTTTGTTTGACGTCAAATCTACTAATACCCATGCGCCATAGAGCCATTATATGTCGAACTTTATACAGTCTAGCTTATGGAAATTGGCATTTTCTAAAAAAAAAATAAAATAAACACAAGGTTAAATTATTTTTGGCACAAGTTGATAACTAAAATTAGCCGAAGAATTGCATTTAATTGTCAGGTGTTTTTTTTGGGGGGGGGGTTTGTCCTTTTTACTTCTTTACACTACGGCTCACAGGATGAAAATCTCAGGCATAAATTTTGCAACCAGCGATAAGAATTTTTTGCAGGTTTCTGATCAAATTTTCAAACTTTTTCTTAGTGAACCTGCAAAATGTTGAAATACAGAGCAATACATTGCAAAATATCTGACATCGGCCCAATCAAGGTTGAGGACTTTTTCTATATGAACCATCTTGCTTTTACAGGTTCTGCTCAGTTTTTATATACAAGCAAATGGCTTTGAGAGGATTGAAGAGCTTCAAATGAGTGTGTTTCTTGGAAGAATGGCGTGGTTTAATTTTTTCTTATGGTGTCATTATAATAATAGGTACGCTTGTTGAATGAATAGGGTTGAATTGGATTCTTTTATTATATACAAATGTAGATCCTTTCTTATACTATATATAGGTATTTCTATATCCATATTTGGATCCCAGCCTTTGTTTGGCCATTCAGGCAGATGCCTTGAACTCTTCCGGTCTGAATGGTATTCTCAGCTTCCAGATAGACATATTGCTTGACCTTTAAGAGCATCAAAGAGATAGCATATTCATCTTGATTTAGATCTTTGAATGAGTTGTTTGTGCTGCGCTTGAAATGATATGATGTGGGACACCTGCCACAATTTCCATTTCTTTTTCTCTTGTTTACTTTTTTTTATCTTGAAGCATGACGAACAAACACCTTGTATGCAGTAATAGACTCAGTCATCAGAAGAGTCAGCAGCAACCGAGAAAATTGATTTAGAAAAAAAAAACCAATAGATTGATAGATTATTCACAAAAAAATAAAGATTAGAGCTTGTTTGATACAAAAGTACTGTTGATCATTGACGCGTCTTTTTACCAATGAGCTGTTCAATATCCGCGGAATTGCATGTTTGAGTACAGAATCAGCAACCGATATGAAAGCAAGTACAGCAGAATAAAATAGAAGAGTGGTTTGACAGCGAGACTAGATACCTTGACCTTCTACAAAATTCGAATCAGCTAGAGCAGTTAAATGAATTGACACGGTTACCGATCAGTACCAAAGGGTATTTTGAACATCAATAGCAACAGCAATATCAATGCAGGTAGCAGCAGTAACCAACCGAGTAATTGTACGTTGAATTGAACAACAATAGGAGAGGATTAGATCTCAAAAGATAGAAGGATAGATAACTTTGGAAACTATGTGGAGTGTGATCCAGAGAGGCATTAATCAGTTGGTTAAATTAAGATGCACAACCGCCAGCAAGTCCTCCACATTCGCCAGCAAGCATGATGCGTTGGTTACGACGAATGAAAAGACCAAACTAATTGAACGCGTTTCAAAATTGAATGGTTCTGAAAAATGGAAGTTGTCCAGTGGAAAGTTTGTTGAGGGCGCTGTTTGCGAAATCATTAGTAAATGCCATTACGATTATCCTGCTCTTCATTTCGTTGTCGATCCATCTGATGCAATTTGGAAGGAGGCATTTACAAAAGAAGAATCAAATGAAATTAGAAATTTCAAAGCCCTCGCCTTGCCTGCCCTTGATGAAGACATCCAGAGCTATCTGGATTCTTTCGACTCTGCTCAGCTGAAGAATGCCAAAGATGTATGCGAATTTGGTACCAGCACTACCAAAAGATGGATTCAGAAGTCCTTTATTGAAGCTGCTGATCTATTTGAAGACAATAGCAAGATCAATTTGTGCACTAGTACTACTGAAGTAACTAAAGAAGCTCCTGTCAATATTGCGCATAGACCTTCTGCAATAGAGCCTCCAATTGAGATTGCTGAGCCCATTGTCATTACTAGAGGTAGTTTAGAAAATGAAGTGCTTAATATTGCAGACAATCAAACTAATGAAGCATATAATACTATAGATGATCAGACCACTGAAGCTCTCGGCGTCTTATCTCAAGGAAGCGATTCTCCACACAAAAGTAGAAAACGAACCCCTTGAAAATGCCAATTGTGTGGCAATTATTCGCCAGTTTGCAAAGGCAGTTCAAAGCCAAAGCCCCATACATGGTTATACGACCCATAAGCCTGACTGTATAAATAGGATAATTTCGCGATCTCAAGTAGTACAAGATCGTCATACTACCACAGAAAAAGGCTTGATTTATAAAGGTATTTTTGATTTCTTGAAAGACGCATGATTTTGCTTCCAAATAACAGACCTGTCAACAAATATTGATCCTTTTTCAATTGTTAAAATGACCGTAGAAACCTTAATTTCTAAATTGATATTTTTCCAATAGGAAAG
Source organism: Choanephora cucurbitarum (assembly GCA_025331435.1). NCBI lineage: Eukaryota > Fungi > Mucoromycota > Mucoromycetes > Mucorales > Choanephoraceae > Choanephora > Choanephora cucurbitarum. The sequence goes on along the minus strand of JAIWNI010000015.1, from coordinate 34,044 downwards.
TGTCCACCATAAAGAGTTCTCCTTTATAATGAGTTGGTGTCTTTTTGAGGTACAGCACTTTTATTATCAAAAAAACAAAGTCTGGTATGGTTCGTTTATACAAATGAATATAAATATAATGCTTTATTCTTTTGAAATGTTCTCTATATATGCAATTTCTTTTTTTTTCTACAAAATATAACAAATAGTTTACTCCCATTCGATAGTGGCAGGAGGCTTGGAACTAATATCATACACAACACGGTTAACACCCTTGACCTCGTTGATGATTCTGGAAGAGATGCGCTTTAAAGTCAAGAACCATTCAGCACCAATCATGACATCGGCAGACATGAAGTCAGTGGTTTCAACAGCTCTCAAAGCGATAACTTGTTCATAGGTACGCTTGTCACCCATAACACCAACAGCCTTAACAGGCAAAAGGGCAGCATAGGCTTGTGAGATTTGACGGTAAAAACCACCCTTCTTGATTTCCTCAATGTAAATGTTATCGGCTAAACGAGCAATTTGAACTTGTTCACGAGTAACTTCACCAAGAACACGGATAGCAATACCAGGTCCAGGGAAGGGGTGACGCCAGACCAATTCATCGTCAAGACCCAAAATCTTACCTAAAGCACGAACTTCATCCTTGAAGAGCTCACGAAGAGGTTCAATCAACTTAAGCTTCATGTCTTCCAAAAGACCACCAACGTTGTGGTGAGTCTTGATAGTAGCAGAAGGGCCCTTGAATGAGATGGATTCGATGACATCGGGGTATAAGGTACCTTGCAATAAATATTCGATAGTGCCACCACATTCCTTGTCAACAAGAGCAGCTTCTTGTTCAAAGACTTCGATGAAAGTATTACCGATGATTTTACGCTTCTTTTCAGGATCAGTAACACCCTTGAGGCGGTCCAAGAAGAGATCAGAGGCATCAGCAATCTTGAGGTTGATACCCATCTTATCAACCAACATCTTCTTGACGTTTTCACATTCATTCAAACGCATAACACCGTTGTCGACCAAGATAGCATGGAAACGGTCACCAATGGCTTCATGCATCAATTTAGCAGCAACAGTGGAATCGACACCACCAGAAACAGCACCAATAACACGACCAGTAGGACCGACGATTTGACGAATACGAGTGATTTCCTTTTCAACAAATTCTTCCATAGTCCAAGAAGCTTGGGCTTGACAGATGTTCAAGACAAAGTTGCGAAGGATATCCTTACCACAAGCAGTGTGAGAAAGTTCAGGGTGAAGTTGGATACCGAAGAAAGGCTTTTCGTTGTGAGCGACAGCAGCAAAAGGAGCAGTCTTAGTAGTACCAATAACAGAGAAGTTGTCAGCAGCAGCAGTGACTTGATCACCGTGAGACATCCAAACCTATACAATTGTTGGCATTTTGCTTTTCTTTTCAAAAAAAATTTTTTTTCCAAACCCTACCTCTACAGAATCAGCAATGCCTTCGAAAAGCTTATCAGCAAAAGGATGGTTAGGGAATCTATGGATGTTCAACATAGCATAACCATATTCACGGTGGTCGCAGGCTTCAACCTTACCACCCATAAGGTTGGTCATTTCTTGAAGACCGTAACAGATACCCAAGACAGGAACACCACTGTCAAAGACAGCAGGGTCAACACGGGGAGCATCAGTATCGTAAACGGAGTAAGGAGAACCAGACAAGATGATACCCTTAGGCTTGAAGTGGAGTTCAGCCATCTTTTGAGTACAAGGCAAAAGCTCACAGTAAATACCAAACTCACGAACACGACGAGCGATCAGGTGAGATGTTTGAGATCCAAAATCCAAGATAAGGATTGTATCGAAGGCTTCATTCATTTGTTCAACAGACATTGTGTTGTGTAATTTAAAGAAGAATTTATTAAAGAAAGTGTTTTTGAAGGGTGAATATGTAACCACCGAAAAAACTATTGTTTAAGAAAAAGCCCAGCTTTTATATGATCAGAAAAATTTTAATTCAGGTGACTACTCTTTTGTGTTGATGTGACAGTTCTTGCGCAATCATCTTAATACGGCAAGTATTGATTGTTTCAAGAAACAGAATGTGTTCCTATAGGTTCACTTTATCACTGCACCAGAAGCTAGCTAAGAAATTGTTATGCCCTATTAACTTTAGTTTCAGCAAGAGCTAATACTTAGAGGCACTAGCTAAACAAGAGATAAGCTTATCAAAATGATAAGAACAACAAAAAAATATACATTCTGAAGTATATTTCTTGTTACTTGGTCATCTTGGTTTTTTTCTTTGTAAAACCATTACACAAGAGATTCAAGATCATGCTGACTTCAGCAGAATAGACTCATAAAAGATCTAATAAATCAATCGAGATTAAAAAAAACTTCTACTCCTTTAACAGCTTATCGTTTTTATTGCTACAACGAATATATAGATAACCATACATAAATAAGGTATAGGCAACAAAGGTAAACTGTCTTCCGACTTTTTTTTAAAAAAAATATTTATGTATATACTTGTAGCTTCTCTTCATTAGATAAACGCTGTTAACATAAATACTTGGGCTCTGGAAAAAAGAAAGAGGCCCCATTATCTATCAAACAAAAATCTTACAATTGAAGAAGATATGTGTATATACATGATGATAGCTCTCTTTTGTAAACCTAGTATCCTGTAAGCTTTTTTTTTAAAAAAGCAGGTGATCTGGCTTTAAACACAAGGCCATTTTCAAATTCATTGAAAAAAAAACACAATGAACATTTTATTCCTCTTCAGCTTCTTACTTGTAAAACTAAAGACAGACCAATAAGTCAAAAGCAAGAACAAAGACTCAAGGGAATAGAAACATCAAAATGACCTCGAACAATAGCTGCAAAAGTATAGCTAGATGCTATGCTGATGTTAACGCCAACATGCCTCCTTCCTATTGGGATTACGATAACCTTCAAGTAGAATGGGGGTAAAATAAAATGAGAAAGAAAAAAGAAAAAAAAAAGCATAGAGATGCACTTCGCACTGAGCTGGGTTGTCTAATCTTATTGTCTTGTAATAGAAACCAAGAAAACTATGAGATTATCCGCAAAGTTGGACGCGGCAAATACTCTGAAGTGTTCCAAGGTATCAACATTACTAACAATCAGAAGTGTATTATCAAGGCATTGAAACCTGTTAAAAAGAAGAAAATTAGACGAGAGATAAAGATTTTGCAAAACCTGGCAGGAGGCATTAACATTGTTGGCCTCTTGGATATCGTCCGAGATCCATTTGTAAGTAGATAATGACGCGTTTTTCTTTCTTTTTTCGGCTATGCGCTAATACATTTTTATTTTGTTGACTAGTCAAAGACGCCTGCTATCATTTCTGAATATGTCAACAATACTGAATTCAAAATTCTTTACCCTCGTTTCACTGTCTTCGATATCCAATATTACATGTACGAATTACTAAAGGTAAGACAAAAGGCAGCCATCCATACGGAGCCTCAATTTATCTGTGCAACTTATTCATCTTCACTGTGATGGCAATGGTTAGGCATTAGACTACTGTCATTCAAAAGGCATTATGCATCGTGATGTTAAGCCACACAACGTTATGATTGACCATGAAAAGAGAGAGGTAAGATAGCCCAAAAGCAATTTATTACAATAGTATTGAGGTTTGTGTCTAGCTTCGATTGATCGATTGGGGTTTGGCAGAGTTTTACCATGCTGGAACAGAGTACAATGTTCGAGTTGCATCTAGATATTTTAAGGGACCTGAGTTATTGGTTGATTTCCAAGAATACGATTATAGTTTGGATATGTGGAGTTACGGCTGTATGTTTGCCAGTATGGTAGTGTGATAAAACAAGCTCGTATATGCCATTTTGTTTTTTTTGTTATACTCTCTGCTGATGCATTATCTATACATCTTATAGATTTTCCGCAAAGAGCCCTTTTTCCACGGTCATGACAATTATGATCAACTTGTCAAGATTGCTCGTGTTCTAGGCACTGATGAACTATTCAAATACATTGAAAAATATTCCATTACACTTTCATCCGAGTACAACAACATTCTCGGTAGACACCCACGCAAGCCTTGGAACAGATTCATTAACAACGATAACCAACGCTTTGTTACAGATAGCGCTGTTGACTTTTTGGATAAGTTGCTAAGATATGATCATCAAGAACGTCTTACTGCAAAGGAAGCTATGGCTCACCCTTACTTTGGTAAGTAATATGCAATGCTCTCTTTAATACCATTACTTACACATCAACACGATAGATGCTGTCAGACCAAATTAATTCTATCTGAAGTTTACTCTCTCTCTCTTTCTTTTTCGAATTGTATGAAATAAACTTTTTTCCCCCGTCAATACTACATATATATTTTTCTCCTCTTTTCATGAAAAACAAACTTTTGATATTTTTGATAGATGGCTTGGGTGATGTCAATCTTCCTGATCACAAGATGAAGACACCTCTTCAACTTGCCCATTTGCCTTTTCTTGATGAGTTGGCAGGTAAAGCCAGAAGATGTACGCGATCTCTCTCATCTAATATCCATATTAGCCTCAGGTTTGAACGGTCTTCTGGATCCTGTTGAACCTGGCTTAGCTTGTGGCTCTGATACAGCGCACTTGTCTATTCTTGGCTATGATCCTAGAGTGTGAGTAGTACCAATAAGTTGCGTACATCAAGCCTGTGTGACTGAACTTATAGAACCAAAGGTATTATGAGGGCAGAGGCGCTTTTGAAAGCATGGGTGCAGGACTAGAGATGATTCCGGGCGATATTGCTTTCAAGGTAAACATATGCTTGTATGCCATCATATATGAATTCGATTTATGCTCATGGTCAGTATTCGTACCTTATAGTGTAACTTTGCTTACCTAGATGAAACTTCAGGCACTGTAGTATTGAGAAAAGCAGATAAGCATTTTGAAGGAATAGGTCCTGTCTTGTGTCATTACTTGGATAACATGTAAGATGATCTTATATTCGGTCCGTTTATTCTTCTTTTTTTTTCTTACTGTATATTTAGTAAATTGCCTTCATTTCCTGATCATTGTGTATCAGTTAAATATGCGATCGAACATCGCTGTGGTATTAGAGTACGTGGACCAGGTTTGGCTTCAACTATTACTGGCACAGATCCATTGAAAGATAAGTAAGTCAAAAGCAAGCATAAATGTATATATCTGGGGTACTTAAGATCAGCTGTATAGTAAAAAGCTCATCTATTGTACACCAACAATAGACAACGAATCTTCTATTATGACAAGCAAGGTAAGTGCAGAAGAATGACAAAGACTGTGCCTTTCTTTGTGTTCATTGGTGTTGTAAGTAGTTAACCAATGAGCTATCGGATGAATTGATTAAAGCTTTGAAGAGACACCCGATCAACCAAGAGCGAATTCAGTTAGGAAAAAACCCAGCCAACTGTGTGCTTTTGAGGGGATGTGGTAGCTGCATTGATGTACCTAGCATCCAAGAGAAGCACAAATTAAAGAGCTTTTTGATTGCACCCACTTGTATCATTGCAGGTATTGGTATGACGGTCGGCATGGATTTAATTGATGTTCCTGGTGCTACAGGCGATTACTCTACTGATTTCAACGCAAAGGGGGAAGCTTGCCTTCATCACATTCAATCAGACAATTATGATTTTGGATTCTGTCACTTAAAAGCAGTAGATGATGCTGGTCATGATCGCAATGTTGAAAAAAAGATATATTACATGCAAAAGATTGATGCAATGATTGGATCTGTTGTTTCTCAATTGAGATCAGATCCAGGAGATACACAAGCAAGTAGTGAGAGAACTGAAGATGACTGACTTTTCTTCTAATCCGATTGAAAACTTAGTATACCATTATCGTTACAGGAGATCACACAACGCCAGTGCTTTATGGTGATCACAGCTGTGAACCAGTTCCGTTTCTCATTTCTTCTGTCAATAAGCCAACGAAAAATGGTGATTCAGTAACCTGTTTCAATGAAATTGATGCAGCTCAAGGTGCACTAGGAAGGTTTTGTGGCGACCAAGTCATGCCATTAGCTAAGGCATTCATGAAACAATAAAAGAATATCCAGCTTTATTTTAGATCACGAGTAGCTCGCTTCTTTTGATTTTTTACAGCATTCTTTTGTCTCTTCTTGAGGATTTCTTTTATGATAGGTCGTTGTGTTCTCCATTTTGACTCATAAGCATCTTTTTCGTCTGGCTTGTTTTGAAAGACACCATCAGCATCATAGGCATAGCAACTCCTATTTATCATGTTAGTGTAAGACGAAGTGACAGGAAGCTTATTGTACTTACTTTTTCATAAGAGCAGGATTATCTAGATGGAAAAAGAACATAACACCTAAACCAAGACGACTTTCAGCTTTTCTTGGCTTGAAAGACGTTAATGAAGAGGTGGTGTCTTGCTCGCGTTGTCCAAACAATGCATTGCTAGAGGAAGCACCGGTATTGTCATTTCCACCGAATAAAGTGAATGGTGCTGCATTTGTATATTGTTATTTTCTGCCTCTCTTCAAATGCACTATCTGCTTACCTTCTTCTACATCACCAAACAAAGGCTTTAAGTTAGCATTGACTTCGAAATGCTTATCCGTAGATACCACTGGCATGGGTGCTTCAGATCTAGACTTTTGATCTTCACAAAAAAGATGAAAAACGAATTAGAAGATATGTCATTTGATGCTGTACACCAATTATACCAAAAAAGTCTTCGTCGTCGTCTTCTTCTTCTTCATTATCAGCCTCCTTCTCGTCATCTGTATGTCTCTCATCATCTAATGCTTTTTGTTCTCTATCAATTAGGTATTTAGAAGCATCCTCTGCATCAGGGTCGAAACGAGCAGCATTTGTCCAGGTTTGTGTCTTGTTGACAGTCGGCTTTGTGTCCACTTTGTCCTGTCCAAACATAGCACGTAGTACATCCAATGCCTGTCCTTTTTCAGCATTCAGCTCTTGGGTTATATCATCGCCGGTCATCTTTTTGTTCTTTTTTGTCTCTTCTGCTTCTATAAAGTCCTCACCGAGCTTGAAACGCTCATCACCCTTAAAAGTCTTTTGAAGTTCCAAACGCTTTCGGCCCTCTTCACCTTCTAGTACAGGATTGATTTTGAAGAGGTCTTCCTCATCGCTTGATTCGTCATCGTCATCAAACATCCACTGCTTGCCATCGGCTGCTTTTGGAGCGTCCTCTGTATCTGTCTCAAAAGCCTCATCTACCTTGAGATCTTCATCGTCAGTAAATGTAGTATGATTCTTTCTATTCTGCTGTTGCTCTGCAAGCGATTGACTAATTAATTCCTTTCTTGCTTGTTGCTCTTCCATCATTCTTTCCATGGCTGCTTTTCGTTTTTGGTCATCTCGATTAGCTGAATTATTGATGATTTCCTCATCTTCATCACCGCTTTGATCCATAGTATCATCTTGTTGAGATCTGTGTAATGAAATAGAAGGCCAATCGTCTTCATCAGAGCTTGTATCCGATTCTATGCTGGTGATCAACTTGTTGACAGGTTTCATACGCACACCAATATTGTATAGTTTTGTCAAGTTGTTTTTGTAATGGGAAGGATCAAACACAAACTTGTTGTTATGGAACATATTAGAAAGACTAATTGTTACTTGCACAAAAAAAAACTTACTTTAGTACCATCTTCTTTCTTCAAACGCATAACTGCAATAGCTCTGCCATATCTTCCTCTTTTCCATCCTTTTCGCGAGCCCATGTTGTTATCTGTGACCAACGACATATCTTTTGAATGGAAACCTTCACTGTCGTTCCATCTCTCTAATCGTTTTTTCTTCTTTTCTTCTTGTTCTAAAATCTTTTCATCTCTGATTCGCTTTCGTTCTTGCCAGTCCATCTTGGCTTCTTCTAATTTAAGCTCCAACCCCTTCCATTTAGCTCCATTATATACAGATAAACCTTATGTTATCAAATAGAAGAAGAAAAAGGGGTGAGTGAATGAATAGTTATCAAAGTTGTATAAAGCATTACATGTCTCCCATTTTTTCGGTGTTGTTTCAATTGTCATATGTGCAAATCCTCGGCATTCGTCTAGAGAAATTAATTGAGTATCCTCTTATTGTGTAGCTTCCAATCAATAACTTACTGCTTGTGTTTTTAGCTATTGTCACATCATTCACTGTTCCAAATTTATTAAAACGATCTTTGATTTGTTGTTCATTTGTCGTTGGGTGCAGACCACCAATATAGACTCTCTTTTGTACTGGATCTATGAACACGCATATCTATTAGAAAGAATGTCCAGCAAATCATTCGACGTACAACTAGTGGTACCTGAGCCTTTATTGATATCACTTGTATCTGTAGACATGATAGAAAAGAAGAAAAAATGTCAAGATTTTTTTTTGATTGTGGATCCTTTCTGCAAATTTATAGTTTGCTGAGTAGTCACAATGCGGACCGAGCAAACAATGCTTTTAATCTTGGAGTTAGCAATCCAGTTTTATGCCATGATTCTTTTCAAAATTTAAAACCATTATGTACAGCAAACAAAAGCAGCCCACCTCTGGAGACTTCAATATAGATGACATAGACGCGTTACTCAATTCTAATTTGGACGATGGTGAGCAAGACGTTGATATGAATGATCCTGACTTATTGGTATTAAGCAGAAAAATTCAAATGAATAATGTTATCGTATTGAACTACTTTATAGAAACAATTACAGGAGCTATCTTCACCTTCTACTTCCAACAAACCAAAGACAACAATGCAACCAAAATCACAACAAAGCACCTCTTCAAAGGACATGCATATTGATATTGATTCTTACGTAGCGCTTGCTCAGGGGGACGATAGTGAAGATGTTCATGTTGAATTTAATGACAATGATATGAATGATCCTAATTTGCTGGTAAATAGTTTTTTTTTTCGAACAATAGCCAAAGAACATGAGAGCCATTTTGAAGATTAAATATTGCTTAAATGTAGAGCGAGTTATCTTCTTTATCAAATAAGACATCTCCTCAGTTGCAAGATGATTCGGAGCAGTTGTCAGGATTAGTCAACATGGGATTCAGCGTATATCAAGCAAAAACAGCTCTAGAAATGTTTGATAATGATATCGAAAGAGCAGCAAACTATCTGCTTGAGAACGGGTCTTCTGTAATAGAAACGGAATCATCTGACCCTATGAATACTCTTGTGGAGCATAAGCGGCAAAAGACATCGAGCGAATCACGAGCGAATCACGAAGAAGAAGAAGACCCTCAGGAATGGCAGAAGAAAGCAAAAGAATATCAACATCTAGCATTAGAGGCCAAAAGGCAAGGCGATAAGAAAAAAGCAGTAGCCTTATTAAGAGAGTCGAAATCATATCAACAAAAATATGATGAATTTGCTTCTGTTTTAAACATATCACAAGAACAATCCAAGGATGAACCTGTATTGACAAAGGCGCCTACTAGTACAGCTCGCCCCTCAGCCTCGCCTGTTTCAACCTTCTCTCCTCCCTCCTCAGAAAACGCAACCTCATCAACAGCAGCACAAAACTCCTCGGCTTCTTCTCCCCTTGCTTCTCCTTTGCCTCATTCCTCTTCTTCAATGAGTCCCAGCCAGACACAAGAAATTCTATCAGAAGTTATAAAACTGCAGAAACAGTATAAGGAAGCCGCGATACATTACAAGAAACTAGGTAATCTTTCAGTCGCTAAAACTATGGTGCGTACATCAAAAGATCTTTTGCATACAGGCATCGGCCTTAAGGATGGTACAATCACAACTCCTCCTGTGTTACCTAGTGCACCTGATATGAATTTGGGAGATGGAAAGATACGACAAGTACAAGAGTTCGAGTTGAGTGCTTATGATACCTCTTACGAGCAAATGGAAGCTCAGTTGACCTATCAAATTAACATCTGTCACAATTTATCAGCTCAACAACAGAATAGCGCTCATCAAGGCAAATCTAAGAAGACAAGTACAGTTTTAGCTGATTCTCACCAAATCAATGCGTACGCCAAGCTCGAAAGAGCCTTTTCTGCTGATCTCATGGTCTTGCAGACCAATAAATCCAATATATCCAGCCTTCATTTTGAGCAAGTCAGTTATGTCTATAAGAACATCATTGATTCCGTACCTGACAACATGATGCAATTTAAAGTAATACGAGCTCTCAACCTACCTACTTTGGATATTTCAACTAAACTTGATTGCTTTGTAACATGGGACTTTGGTGGTTGGCCACCTGAAAATACAGCTCAGGCTGCTATGAATAAGGGTGAGACACCAATTGTATCTGGTACTGATCCACAATTCGATTTCGAGGTGCAGATACCTATCAGTAGAACAAACCGGTCGTTCATGCGCTATTTGCAACGCAAGAAGCTGACTATTGAAGTGTTTCATAACAAATATAGCTATGGCCTGTTCCGTAGACCCATCTCACTTGGCAAAGTGGTTGTTTCTATGGATAAGTTGTTAACGAAATCTTCAATCAGTGGTATATTCAATGTAAGTGCGAACAACAAAGTATTGCAGCCATACCCATTCATTTTTTGATTGCTTCATTATCATTGTGATAGCTTGTGGACGGAGGTCGAAAAAACACAGGAGGGAAAATAGAAATTCAAGTAAATTTAAGAGAGCCATTGACAGGTGAAGACAGCGTGAAACGTTCGGAACGTTGGCTTGTGTTAGATTTGCCAGGAAGCAATGCATCTAAATTCATGTCGGAAGCCGGACTGACCATAGGTGGGCCATATGTTCCCCCTTCCTCAGAACGCAACTCATCATCCAGTAATGAGGCTAAACAAGTTGAAGACAAAACTGAAATTAACTCTGAAACACCACAACCAAAAGCAGAGCCAAAAGCAGAGCCAGAGCCGGAACAAGTTTCCCAAGCCAATCCTTCTTCATCGAAGCCAAAGGAGGCCGATGCGGATAACAACGAGTTAGAAGCAGCCGAAGAAGAATTTAATAAGTAAGGAAAGGGAAACACTCATCTGCCTTCATACTAATAATGCTGTTCTTTCTTTTTTGACGGACACTCATAAAGTGTCGACAATATTGTCTCAAACATGATATTGGAGCACGAGTTAAAGCTAGTGAATGCAGGCCTGGCTTCCAAGGCATCATCAGCCAAAGCCAAAGAGGATTTGATGGACCGAAAGCAAGCGTTGGAAATCAAAATGAATATGCTTGTTATTCAAGTACAGACAGGCTTGTTGGATATGGAAACTTATCTAGCAAACGTGCAGAAAAGAATGGAAGCTGATCGTCGTCTAGCAATCTTGTTCAAAAAACATAACCGCTTAGATCTGGCCAAAGCAGCTTTAGCAAGGAAGAAGATTATGCAAGATGAGGTGGATGAGGCAAAAGCTGCTATGGCAGAGGAAGAATAACACTGTCCTTCATGTCAACTATGATCATGCTTCTATACGCAAATACGTATGTTTTGTATGAAATCCTTTCTAATCGAAAATCTGCTCTACAGAAGAGCGAGAGAAAGAGAGAAAATAAAGTTTGAGTTGCATAATGAGCTAAAGTGGCTTTTTATAGTCGAAAATACAAGCACCGCCCCTGACTATTGCATCTCCTAGAGATTTTGCATGTTTTGAATCATTACACATGAATCGCTTTACTTGCACACGACTTCTACAAAAAGCATGCTTCTCGACTAGGGCAACTTCATCGAAGCAGTCTATTCTTCCAGCAAAGACGATCAAGACTATACTAAACCAAGCTGATGTCGATGTCTCAGTGAGAGGCTGGATTCGTTCTGTTCGAAAGCAAAAGCAAGTCAGTTTTGCTACTGTTAACGATGGCTCGACTCTGAAGGGCATCCAAGCCATCTTAACTACAGAGGATGCCGAAAGGTACACAGCAAAATAGATTATACATTAGCTTGACACTTACACGTATATAGATTATCTACAGGAGCCTGTGTTGAACTAAAAGGCTCGCTTATCTCGAGTCCAGGCAAAGAGCAAAACAAAGAGCTGAAAGTAGAGACTGTTAAAATACTAGGAGAATGTGATAGTGTAAGCTTATTCGTCCTGCCTTCTACACTAGACAAAGACTAAACCACTTCTTTTTCAGACATATCCGCTTCAGAAAAAGCGCCACTCTACTGAGTTCTTGAGAAGCATTGGACATTTGAGGATGCGAGGCAATACAGGCAGTGCTGTCTTAAGGGTAAGAAATGCTGCTAGTGATGGATTAAGAGACTTTTTCCGAGATCAAGAATTCATGTTGACCAACACACCTATCTTAACATCACACGATTGTGAAGGTGGAGGAGAGGTCTTTCAGGTATCTCCTATCGACGTCAAGGATCCATCAGAGTTTTTCAAAAAGCCTGTATATCTGACAGTTTCAGGGCAATTGCATGCTGAGATTGCTGCCTCTGCTGTGTCCAGGGTTTATACATTTGGCCCTGTATTCAGAGCAGAAGAATCATTAACTTCTAGACATCTTGCAGAATTCTGGATGCTAGAAGCCGAGATGGCATTTATTGATAGTTTAGCACCTTTGTTGGAATTTACTGAAGCTAGTGTGCAACAGACAACACAACACGTACTAAACCATTGCAGCGAAGATCTTGCGTTTTTCAATCAATGGGTCGATAAGACTTTGCTGGATCGATTGCATACGAGTTTAGAGAAGCCCTTTGTTAGAATGACTTACACTGAAGCAATTGAAATTTTGGAGAGAAAGAAACACAACTTCAAGTTCCCTACTAATTGGGGGTCTAGCTTACAATCAGAGCATGAGCGATATTTAGCCTCAGAGCATTGTGGGAGACCTGTATTTGTTACAGACTATCCTGCTGAGCTCAAACCATTCTATATGAGAATGAATGAAGATGGAAAAACTGTTGGATGCTTTGATCTCTTGCTTCCTGGAATCGGCGAGCTTGTTGGTGGCTCGTTGCGTGAGGAAAGGTATGATATCTTGGAGCAAAAGATGAAAGATGCCAAAATGAACATGGAGGACTACCAATGGTATTTGGATTTAAGAAAGTACGGAAGTGCTCCACATGGTGGTTATGGTATTGGCTTTGAACGCCTCTTGCTTTGGCTTACTGGATTAGAAAGTGTGCGTGATGTTATTCCTATGCCTAGATGGTTTGGTAGTTGCAAATATTAAATAAAAAGTTAGACTATATATCATTTCGAAGGAAGAAAAAAGTTGTTATACACTCTTCTTAACTCTATATTGCCTTTCATACATTTGATGACTCAAACAACATCATGAACAGTAAGATAATCAAAAAACAAAAATACCTGTTTAAGTCCCTTCTATTAAAACTCGATAAACAAGTGAGTTGTATGCATGTGTATACTTACAGATCTACTTTATATGCTTTTAAACTCCAAATTATGCAGCTGATAAAAGTGACCGCTTCCATTTAATGCGCCCCCTGGACAATTGTTGCTCTTTTTTCATCTTCTTTCTTAGCTGTCAAATTAGTCTATATGTTGAGAACCAGCTTTAGATTGGCGCAAACAAGCCATCGCGTTAATATTAATAGTGCATGCGGCTTCTTGAGTATATCTAGAAATTGTTATTATTCTACTTCAGCTGGTAAAGAAAATAACTGGACGCTGTTGGTTGATCACAATAGATTCCTTATCTACATGCTTTTATTGTAATAGAGTTTGAGATAAATGCTAAAGAAACTGTGATAAACGGCAAGCATCTTCCAAGAGACGATTGGACAAATGTTTCGCCTACTGTCCTTAGCAAGATCAACCGAAAGCTTTATTTGCAACCTAAGAATCCCATCTCTATTATTCGCCAGTTGATCGAGTCAAATTTTAAAGACTTTGACACATACAATAACTTTGATCCCATCGTTACAACAAAGCAAAACTTTGACGACCTTCACATTCCAGCAGATCATCCTAGCCGAACCAAGTCTGACAACTACTATTTTAATAAGGAGACTGTACTTCGTGCTCATACCTCTGCTCACCAGTTACAAGGCTTGGCCTCTGGTTCAAGCAAATTCTTGATTAGTGGTGATGTCTACCGTCGTGATGAGATCGACTCTTCGCACTACCCTGTCTTCCATCAGATTGAAGGTTTCTTTTATGTAGACAACAGCCTCGCTAAGCTGGATCAAGCATTGAAGCATATCAAGCAGGATAAGTCATCTAACATTGACTTGGTAGATGATACACTCATTAAGCCTGAAAACCCATACCAAGACTGCCATTCACCAGAATCTGTTGATCTTATTTCAGCCCATTTAAAGCACTCTATCAATGCTATGATTCGAAACCTGTTTGCTGATGAACCTAACCTCAAGGTCCGTTGGATTGACGCTTATTTTCCTTTCACCAGTCCTAGTTGGGAAGTTGAAATTTTCTATAAGGGAGAGTGGCTTGAAGTACTGGGTTGTGGTGTTGTAAATCAGAAGATTATGAATCAAGCTGGCTTGAATGACCAGATTGGGTGGGCTTTTGGTATGGGCCTTGAGAGATTGGCTATGGTCTTATTCGGCATCCCTGATATCCGTTTGTTCTGGTCAGAGGATCCCCGATTCATTGAGCAGTTTACACCTGGTAAGATTAACAAATTCATTCCTTTCTCCAAATACCCCCCTTGCATCAAGGATATTTCATTCTGGCTTCCTGAGGGTCAATGGAGTGAAAATGACTTTTGTGAGTTGGTTCGTGGTGCTGCAGGTGATATTGTAGAAACTGTTGATTTGGTAAATGAATAGAAAAGAAAACATGTACATTTTTAGCACACACTTGCGCTAATGTCTTTGTTCGGTAGATTGATGATTTCACACACCCAAAAACAAAGAGGAGAAGTTTGTGTTATCGAATTAACTATAGATCAATGGACAGGTAAATCAAAAGACAAACAGCGAACTAGATAAAACAACTAACGTCAATTCAGAAACGTCACCAACGAAGAGATCAATTCTATTCAAGAAAAGGTGCGATCTGTTGTACAGAACGAGTTCAATGTAGAGCTTCGATAGAAAAAGCGAATAAAAATGCTCTGTGTCCCAAACGAGTGTTTCATTTAGAGGAACAAACAAACTAGAGATTTTAAGAAAAATTGAAGATTGTCCATTTGATTTATTTTTAATGTTAATAACAGAACATTGACTTTACTAACTCAATTTCCAGTCATTTTGATTATTAAATGGATGTTGTATTTAACTATTGTCAAGCTATTTCAGTCTTTTTTCTTCTTATAACACCGAAAAAACTGATCAGTCAATCAGAGGTTCTGATCTGTTTCTTGTTTGGTTATATTTGTTAGGGGAAAGCAATGATAAGTAAAATAAAAGAGATCACAATAGCCGCTATACTATACCGATAATCAACTATCCCTTTATTTTGTAATGGCAGCCAAACTCCTTTTTAATCGCTCAATCGTCAGACATGTTACTTTTAAATGATGCGTAATCGAAAGCTTTTCTCTTTACTTTTCTAGTGAACTAATTTTATTGGTTTTAAAAAATCAAGATTTCTTCAACAGTTTTATTCATCCCTTTTAAAATAAGAATCAGATAGTGTATTAACTTCTTTGAAGATTGCTTCTTTAGCCTGACCAACCCTTTATGCCTCTTACGAATTTCTTTGGTAGTACAAGGCAGAAATCAAATTTCCCATTTTCTCAAGCAAGTGTCTTGTCATCCTTTACTGTTCCTTGTTTTTTGTTTCCGTCCCTCAAACTAACACTAATTCATTAAAATGATGAGAAAATGCAGTTTTTTGGTTTCTCTGCAATTAGGGTAAAGTCTAATTAGTTCAATTTTTCTCGTGGATTCAATGTTCTTACTCCTTTCAGCAATTCAGTTTACATGACCTCTCGAAATTTGAAGCGATGCATCTGTTGTTTAGATTAAAATACCAGCATGTCTAGAGAAGCTGCACTTCCAGCCTTCGCATAATTTCTTCAATAGCTTAAAGAATATGTTGTGACCAAGACAATGGCGTTCGTCAGTATGGGCCACAAACAAGTCTTCAGAAGCTCTCTTGCGCTTCCTTAACAATCGGATACATATAGTTTACTCATTCAAACCAAATCTTAGTTCCACCAGTATGCTGTAATATAGCTTCCCGTACTTAGAGAAAGTCCAAAAATACCTAAGCTTCTACTTTTATATAATCAGATGCAATATTATCTGAGGTGTACACGGTCTTGTTAAAAGAAGTTAATATTCGGGCTGTTTCAATAAAAAAAAAGGAGAGGGAAAGGGAGAGAAGGGTGAAATACGAAATCCCACTGAGGAGATTACATACCCTTAACTAAACTTTTTTTTGGCGGGAACAGGTAATTGGATTTCACTAAACTTAGATACTGACTTTGTTGAGGATTTTCTTTTAATTGAGTTATTTGGGTAAGCCTGCCGCATTCGCTTGGATGTCTTGAAAATGGATAAATTGGACCTTCGACAAAGGATTGCCCTTTTAGTTAATTGCAACAGAATACAATTTTTCTAGCATTCTTATTTTCTTGAATGATTCGCTGTTATTATCCTACCTATCATTTCTCTAGATGTTTTTTGTTGAGTTATTAAGCTGTATTGATTGGGCATGCATGCTTCCTGACTACCCTTTCTCTTTTACAGCAAAAAAAAAACGATTTGTGCATCTTTGCTCTCAAAAACAGAGTAGTTGCTTAGCAAAGTTCTCTTAGGTCTTCTTTTGTCTTTCTTTATCAAGCCTGCAGTTGTCTTATCTCACGATCCATGCTCACGGTTTGATTTATCTTGGCTTATCATAATTATTCTTTGGGGATATCGCTCATAAGATCAAGATCATACACCTCTATCCACTATAAAGCTTCTCATTTTTTCCTATCACTTAAACATCGATTCTTCCAAGATTCACAAATAGTAAACTTTTGCCATATGTATCTGCTGTTTAATCTCTTGAAGCAATTCTGGACATTGAACGCCCGTTCCTTAGATTGTCACCAGAGAAGTAATCGAACCATCATAAATTATGTCCTGAACAACGTTCATCAGATCGGGATACAACTATCCATACCAATAAGATGTAGTGCAATAATAACACTTTGTTTCAAAGGAGAACAAAGGCTATATTTTTTGTCATAGATATTCAAAAATAATGTCTTTGTTTTCGACTGATACATCATGGATATCTTGACTGTTGGTATTTTAGTTTAAAACACTTCCAATACTAATCTTTCATTTTCATCTCTCAGAGCAATCCAGGCCTGCATGGGTTATTAAAGTCAGCAACACGATCAAGAAATAGTCTCTTCAATATTTATGCCACTTGCCTTAACTTTTCATCTTCACCATAAGAACTTTGTTGTCTACACATCATTCAGCACCTTTCATTATGGCTCTTTTTTTCTGTAGGAGCTAGAAAGAGAGACAAAAGTAGCTCTATCTAATTTTGGGAACACATGTACTACTTTGAAGTGTCAACTATTATGATCTAGGTGTGACAAGAAAAGTCAATTTACTAGCAGTTGCCATCAAGAAGAAAAAAGTGACCAAGTTGTCGGGTAAGGATTGCACTTGTGAATACCAAAAACTAAAATATTCTAAACAAGTCAGTTATTTCTTTAGAAGAAGAGATACACATACCTACATAGCCTCCTAAACTAGTATCTGCCTAGGCTCACGTTCATTAAATGCATAAATTGTACTAAAACTACATGCATAGGGATGTGACCTCACGACATACCACCAAGATATAAATAACTTGATGAACAAAGCAACAAGAGAAAATGACAACAATGTGTCAATGAACTCTTTTTTTTTGTCTTGCACAGTTACAAAGCTGTTTATGATCTTCTACTTTCTTCTCTTTAAAGAAACTCTAATGTCGTTACTTTAAAGTAACAACAGTTATATAGACAAACTATAAGTCAAACAATTTTTGATGTGTGCATGCATACTACTATTACTTATATTACTTTTTTTGAAGAATTCATATAAACATGCTGCTACTAGGCACAGTCATACCACAAGCAACCGAATATAGAAATTGGCCATTCGTTTAGTTGTATTTTTCTTCAAGAAAATATGAGACCAATTATCATGGAGAAAGTGGGTTTTAATTATCAACTTGATTTAACTTTGTTGTCATGCTCTGTCTTTGCGATTGTAACGAATTTGGCTTTTTTAGTTTATATTGGATTTCGCGGTATTCAAACTGAACAACAAATGCTTTTGTGTCTTTGAAAGCTTGGTGATATCTTTGAGTATCTTACAACTAGCTGAAGCTACCAATTTCCTTGAAGCTTTAGTTGTGAAAGCTATTGGTAAACAGATGCCTCAATTGGTCTATTGAAGATTTGAGCATTGCTCATATTTTGTATTCAATCCCCCTTCCCCAGCTAAATACTTAAGAAATCAAATCAACTAAAGGCCCTTTTCTGAGACACATTCTGTTAGTTTGTCTAATTGAACTTGATATTGCTTTGTTTATTTATTAGTTATTCTCTATCATCATTAAGAAATAGAGTGATCTTGTTGTTTACTCTTAATAAAGAAGTTTTAACAGAAGTAATAAAGGTACATAAATCTCTTTCTCACTTTTGGGCGGTCGACAGTTACATGAGTGTGTAATCTGGATCAAAGTGCCAACAATTTACCCCTTTCACTCGTCTTCACTTAAATGTCAGGATATAGTTCTCAATATCGCATCATTGATTCATGATTCAAGATAGTACTTTTGAATCAGGCCCCAAAGAATTAAAACCTACCTATAGAGAGAGAGAGAGTGAGAGTGAGAGTGAGAGTGTGTGTGTGTGTGTCTGTGTGTGTGTGTGCGTGTGCGTGTGTGAAAAAGCTTTGAATTTATTGACAAACATCATTAAAGCTTTGTATCAGTATGTCTTTAAGATTAGTTGCATCAGCTTATCTACCATAATATCAACGACAACCAAAAAGCCTTCTTTGATGAACACTTTGCTAAATAACGATGACATTAAGAGAGAGAGAGGCTAAAATTGCAACGCAAGCATCGCTACGCTACAAATATAGTAATTCAACTAATGATAACGTTCTATCAGATATGAGATCATCCTACGCATAATTGTTAGGCATCTTGAGGAACTTTGTCTTCAACACCACCGGCTTGCTGATATTAGAGCAATCAATAATCTAACTATAGACATATCCAACTGGAATTCTGACGTTTGACTATCCATTTTACTGTTGCATTAGACATTTTTTAGTACTCTTTTTATGATCGCCATTAACATGAACAGCCAGTAGAAGTAGCAATATGATCCTCCTCCCCCCCCCCCCCTAGTAACGAGTGCATGGACTGGTTTTGGATTTAGATGGGGGGAGTGAATCCTGAATCGATTTACACGCATTGTTTTATTTTATTTTTGTAAGCCCGCAAAATCCAATGCTTAGCGCCTAATTTGCTATCGGATATGCTTTTAAAGTTTTATACAGTCACTATGTGTACCTCAATTCAAAAATAGCTGCCATTTCACTCAATTTAATTGGATTAGTTCTTTTATCAGAGCCTATTATGGTATCGAGCCGGTCCATTGTTTCTATATTAATTAAACTAAAAAGGAAATAACACTTTGCAATCTGTAGTGGGAATCGATTCAAACAACCTATTCAAATGACTTGTAATAGGAAATATCCTTCATATGCGTTAAAGAAACGAAAAAATCTATAATGTCTTTCTTTTTTTAGTTATACGTACAACTTCTCTCCCCTCTCTCTCTCTCTTTTCCTTTCTTTGTTTTTTTTTCTTTTGCTTTTTCTTTGTTCCTTTCCTTAACTGCACATTCATTGTATATATCCCCCGCTTTTTTTTAGTTCTTTATACCTGTCTAAATCTATCATTCATTTGTGTTTAAAGCCATGTCAAAAGGTGAGATTATACCTAGGGTCAAGATATTATTGCTTCTTTGTGTAATTTACTTTATTCATCTATATATAGGCTCGTACGTCTGCCAAAGAGCTGCCCACACTATTATAGCCGATGTGGGTCCTCTACATATCTCGAGCGACGCACTTCAAGCGATCAACATGTTTATTGATGAGTTTCTGTCTTACCTGCTCATCTCGGCTTCTTCGCTCGATCTCGTTTGTTTGAAGACAGCAGTTACACACCTTTTGTCGGACTCACTTGGTAAAAATGCACTTGCAGAGGCTGAAGTAGAATTAAAACAGGCTATTGAATCAAAACAGCATGATTTGGTCTTGTACGAAAAAATGCGTCTTCTAGATAATGATGGATTTTTTCCTGTCAATCAGGCAGTTACTTTAACACAGGAGGCTTGTTCCAGATATTGTACTCTGGCTTTCGAAAATGTCAGAAATTCAACATATACAAAAACTATGTCTGATTACCCTTCCAAGACAAATTCAATTGTCATTACATCAATTGTTATTGTATTCATCACTGCTGTTATTGAGCATCTTGCTGAACATGTTCTTCATTCAATTGGTTTGGCTGCAGATCAATCAGACATTGAAAACATTCGGGTTAAGGAGGTACTGTGTGCTCTGTTGGATGATCCTCAAACAGGCTCTTTATTTGCACGCATGTCTCTGAAAGAAAAACTAGAGGTACGTATTTACTTCTGTTCTAAAACTCCTTTTCTGATTATATGCAATTTTCTCTTTCTCTCAAATTGAAATCTCTTAGAAAAGAGTAGGTATGCAATATGTAGCACCTTTACCATCACCTTTAGCTAGCCCTATACTACCCAAAGGATACAAGAGCTTTTCGAGCTGTAAGTAGAAGATGAAGGAGGGGTTTTCTCTCCAAGCAATTTTTTTTTAAAGAGTGGACTACTTAAAAATCTTTAATTTAGGTGAAGTAAATCAAATGCCTACTGGAGAGAGAGATCTACAAACCATATCCTCTGATTCTTCCATGCGATCAACCGATAGTCTCCCTGCTCGCCCGGTTTCTGTGATGAGTAGCACAACTGTCAAGTCAACTGGGAGTAAAAGCCGATTCAAGCTATTCAGTAATATAGATACTTCAAAAGATAAGCGTGGTTCCATTTCACACATATTTTCAAAGAAATCAAAGTCATCATCTATTATATCACCAACTTCGCCTTGCTTTTCGACTGAATCTGACTTTGAAGAGCTTTTGAGATCGAACAGTACAAAGCGTGTTTCATTGACGCCAACTCGCTTAAAGTCTATTGAAGTCAAGAATGGATCAGCTACGTCATTAGCAGCAAAACACTGTTTGTCACCTTCAGATGATAAAATTGGTTTGCAAAGAACAGATACTACCAAAAGCAACGGCTCGACTTCTTCTGTGCCTTCCTCTTTTTTGAGGTCATGTTCGTCACCTCACCGTACAAGTCGTGACAAGACATACGATCTAAATTATTCAGTCGATAGCTTGAGTGTTAGTCCATCTATTGTACCCTCTTCTAGTTTATCTGCTCGGCCCTCGCAGCGAACGAGACGCCCAATACAACTTGAAGACAAAAGCATAGGCCGACCTTTAGCTAAATCTATACCATTGATTGAAGAAAACAACCTATCTCGACTGTCCTCATCTGCACCTCAACATTCGCCTAACAGAACCGGCTCAGGCAGGATCTACAGTCGAAGAGGTGTGCCTGCTCCAGAAAATGTTGTTTTGGACATGCGGCCATCCAAGACGACTCAGATCGAACGCCCGTCTAGTATGGTACTCAAACGTGCCTCTATGGGCTCAAGACCCCCTTCTTTTCATGAAGGTGCTCTAGAGATGAAAGGCACTATGGAGGCAAGCAAGGTATGGGCCAACCTTCGCAACCAACATGAACCCAACAATAATGCTATCAATAATAATGCTGAAAACAACAAGCTTATATCCATTAAAGACGAAGAGGTTCTTGTTGTTCCATCGCCGGTCGATAAGCAACCCAAACCTCCTTCTACACCTACTCGTCGTTCTCCGCCACTACATATCCCTGCCAAGTCACCTAGTCGAATGTTGCATAAACAAAAACTGCGTAATCAGGATTGTGCTTGTCAAACAGCAGTTGCCCAGCACAAGAAGCCTCAGCTGCAGGTAGTGCATGTTTTTGCTTACTCGATACAGCCTCCTGAAGAACTACAATAGCGCACGTAATTGACAAACGAAAGATTTCTTTATATTGTACAGGATCCTATTGTATTTTTTCTTCTATTATTTCTCCTTAAACCTTACTATCATTGTATTTGTTTCATCCATCCCTTATTTCTAACACTACTTAATACTTTTCATAATATACTTTTTTCATCTTTAAAAAATTCTCATGATTGGTCTCTAGATAATTATGCATGGTCAATCATAGGCCAATGAATGAAGTTGTCAGTTCAATTAAGTTACAGCATATACGGGTTGTTTTTAGAAAACAGAAAAGCAACAAAAATAAAAATAAAAGCTAAGGAGAGGGTTGATCATAATAGTGTTATTGTTATGCCCCTAATGAGCTTTTGATTTGATTCAAAACAAGCTTAGCATCAGCTTCACCAAGTTGTTCAGACACAGTCTTTTCTAGAGCCGACCAAAACTCAGGACTAGACAGCTTTTGTTCAGCTGTTGCAGAAATGCCAAAACGACCGGTAGGCACTGAAGCAGCAGCATCAGCTGTTGTGCTTGTGGTAGTAGAAGGGGCAGCTGTTGCCATCAAATGGATAATTGTACCTTCTTGAATAGAAAGCTCACCCAAGGTCTTTTGGTCAGACAAGGTTTTTCCTTTAATCAACAAGCGCTGACGGCTGACAGGATATGCACTTTGTTGTTGATAGATACGTTGCTTCAACTGACTAACTGTATTTTCAGGCGACAAACCGCCAATGACGAATTGAGAAGAAGGCTTCAATACCTTAATAGTAACCTGGATTTTTGAATCGTCTACAACTGAACGCTTTTCAGGAGTAGTGGGCTCTAAAAAAGTATATTAGCCAGTGGTTTTATTTTCTATGAGAAGACTTACCTTTGACATCAATAACTGGTTTAGGTGGTGTTTTCTAACTATAATGTTAACAAAGGTAGACTCGTTGGTTCATCTCGAGCATTTTTACCTTGATGCGTTGGGTTGGTAAAGTACGCGTCGTATAATCTTTACCATAGCGTACTGATCTACTTGAAAGGGCTTCCAAGAAGTGGTTGATAAAATCTAACTCTGTTTGTGCTGCTTGCATTTGGTGAAGAGTGAAAAAAACAATAAAGAAAAGAAAATTCGAAAGCAAACTATTTTTTGCTGCAAAAATCCTTAGACTTGAGGAAATAAATTACCAATTCTTGCCCTGAACAAGTTTGCATGTTTCAGTCTACAACCTGATACTTTCATTTATGTACAAATGCATTCATCTTTATAATAGCCATATATTACAAAAGAATCGATACCATTGCTCTTTTTTCTTTCTTACGGCAGAGATGAGCTTTTCAATAAATACCTTTTATAGTAAATCAAACTATGAGCTTTCAAGATTTTGCATCATCCTAATCCAAAAGGTCCAAGAGAAGATATGATAGCGCGAACAAACCAAAAAGTAGAGCAACATAAACTAACACAGGTGCTCTTATGTCTCAATGATAGAATACATTTAGGGTTAAAAATCATAGAGTCAATACTAAAATAAGAGAAGCTTTTTTGTTTTATTCATTGATGCCAAATCAATTAGCAAAATTCATTTATTTGTTGGTAAAGGTAGCAGCTCTCTTTTCTGCGAAGGCGTTCATACCTTCCTTTTGGTCAGCCTAAGATAGATAGAGGTCTGTGTGAGCAAATAAAGACATTCATATATATAAAACAAAGATACTTACAGTTCCAAAAAGAGCTTGGAAAAAGATACGTTCCCAACGCAAACCAGCACTGAGAGGAACTTCGAAGGCTAAAGAAATGGATAGGGGAGGTTAAAATGTATCTTGACTGTTATTTAGCTTTTTTGTATACTTACATTTGTTGATAGCTTCCTTGGCCATTTGAACAGAAACTTGACTCATGCTGGCAATAACAGAGGCGGTTTTGACAGCTTCATCAACAAGATTGTCACTAGGAACAACTTTGCTAACGAGACCTATTTTTTTTTTTGGACTACGTTTAGATGAAACCAAAAAATGTATACATGTGCATGCAAAACTCACCCAAGTTAAGAGCTTCTTGAGCATTCAAGTTGACATTACCAGCCAAGATCATTTCCATGGCCTTTGACTTGCCAACAGCCTTGACCAAACGTTGAGTACCACCGGCACCGGGGATAACACCCAATTTGATTTCAGGTTGACCGAAAACGGCATTTTCACCAGCATAGATAATCTTCAAAAAGGATTAATTGCTCAACTCAATCTAAGAAAAAGCTTAGAACTTACATCGCACATCATAGCTAATTCACAACCACCACCGAGCTACAAGAAAATAGGAAAAGATAAGAACACGATTTGAATGTTCAAACAAAGCAAATACATACAGCGTAACCATTGACAGCAGCAATGATAGGCTTCTTGATTTCAGTCATTTCAGCCCAATGACCCAAGAAGTTTTGCTTGTAAGTGTCAACGAAACTGTTATCCTTCATTTCCTTAATATCGGCACCAGCTATTTTTCAAAAGTAATTAGATACTTGCTATAATATAGATACATAAACAGCATTTGCGACATTACCTGCAAAGGCCTTCTTTGAGCCAGTGATGACAACAGCACCAATATTTTCGTTGTTGTCATAAGAGCGAAGAGCATCATTGATTTCAGTAAAGAGATCACTGCACAGAGCATTCAGAGCCTTAGGACGGTTCAATGTGATCAAACCAACCTTGCCCTTGGTTTCAGTCAAGATGTGAGTATAAGACTTTTCATCTGTGCTGGCACTGGCTTCTACAATCCCACCGCGATAATAACGCGTCAATAACTCAGTGCTCAATTTGCATTAATTTGTGAACTTACGACGTGTAACAAAGGCAGAAGAGAAGCTTCTAACGGCAACATGTTTGTTGGCACTCAAAGGTCTCAAGACGGAAGGACTGATAAATCTTCTAAGCATGTTGGGCTTTAGGTTTAAAGGATAAGAAGAAAGAAAAAGAAAAAACAACAACTTTAAGAAACGGAACTTGATTTTTATCTTGCCCTTTTTTTTAGTTTGTGTCTTACTCAGCGTAACTTGATAATGTCCTTGAAAAGGTACACCTTACGAAACCCAATAGTTTATGGCTGTTTCTTTTCTTTTTCTCCCTCTCTCTTGGTTCAGTGGATTTTGTGAATATCGAAGCTGATTTGGCTGTCTCCTTCTATGAAAGAAAAGTCCAGCTGCACAAGCAAGCTTTCCCATGAACCACTTTCAAAAAGTTCCCACGATAGTACGTGTGCCCTTTTTGAGCAACCATTGTACCGAGACAATTCTGCTTGACATATATCGCTTACATCATCGTATGCATTGCTTCAAGAGATAATGGTATAAACATGTTTATAAGTACATCAATTAAAGAAATGGATATAACCTTTTCGAAAGAGAGAAAATAAGTAACAAGTTATATGTGATGTCAATCGCTTCTTTTTTTTTTACCTAGGACGAGTGTACCTGCACCCGTAATTGTACCAATCATGTATTGCAGGATTTGAAGCTTGATGCTTTCCATCTGACGTTTAAGTGCCTGAATTTCACTTTCAATCTTAGCGTCTGTTTGCTGCAATCGATTGTGCTGCTCTATTGTTTCGTCTCGGATTCGTCCTTTATCAAGGTTTAGATCGAGTCGTACACCAGCTTGACTGCGAATCAACTCTTCTCTAAGCGTCTTTCTTAACTTTTCGATTTCTGCTTTTAGTCTTTCGTTAGCAGATTTGACTTCTTCAACATCACGTCTTTCCATCTGCTGGATTTCTTGTTTTAATCTACTAAAGTCTTCTTTGTAACGAGTGATGGTCTATGCAATCAAACAGACTTTGTTATTACAAGAACAAAAGCCATAAGAAGCTTTCGTTTTACCTTTTCTTGATCAGCTTTACTCACCAAATCACTGGTGACATTGAATGTGCTTTATAAGAATAAAGATTAGATGATGATGTTGAAGAGATCGTATACACTCTACCTTTCATCAACAACATCATCAAGAGCTCGAATCACTGTTCTAGCTTGAGAAGAAGAAAATCCTTCACCTTCCAAAAGTTTTGCAAATCGCTCTGCATCAAAAAAAGGTACATGTGCTTTTGAGCCTAATCTTATGTTGGCTACTGCCTTTGTTCTGAGCCATCGAGAACCTGGTTGATATGAGCTACTGTATTGCCTTTGTTGAATACCTACAGCATTTTCATTTAAATACTAGAACAATACCAGTGATCAATCAAGTCTTACAGTGTAATTGTCTATAAGAAAGTCTTAAATAGTGAGTAGAACTCATAATGCAAGAATTCACACAAAAAAAATATGTATCAACAATCTCATTTTCTTTTCTTTTTCTCTTGGATGGCTATTCATTGGATTTAAAGCTCAGTTTATTCTGACGATGAATAAATCCAGATGACCAACAGATTAAGACTGCAAAATTCAGTTGATCCAAATCAAGCGATTCAAAAGCTAAGCTTCTTTATTGTTCAGAACTTGTCATCATAAACTCTTCTTCATCATCATCTGTTGCTACTTGTATATAAGGATTATTAGAATAAGGTCTAAATCTGTGACCAATAAATAGATAGAACAAAAATGTTGTGATCTCATTGACAGCCTCTCCAAACCAGGTAACGTATTCAAAAGGCAAAAAAGCCTGAAGTAGCTGAACAATGATTCGAGTGATATACATATAGATCAATGTGACAACGTAAAATGAAGACCAAAGCTTATACTTGTTTAGCACATCTCGCTCTATGGATTGGCGTCAGTCAAGCACAGACAGAAGAGCTTATTGACACCTTACCTTTGCCATTGGCTGAACTGGCTGATGCTAAATGCTTTCTAGTCTGAAAAATGGTCCATAAGACAATCCCACAGCTTGCAAGATCAACAAGAGGTAAGAGCATGGTCTATATAGTATTAGTCTATGTTAAAGCAAACATTGGAAACCTAAGCATTATCCTCACTCACCCAATAAGCCCAACTAAGTGATCCGAGAGCTGTTTCATTTCGTAAGGCAGAAGCTACATTTGCTAAAATCTGTAGCGGTATCGTCACTACAATGATGCGTTTGTCTCGAGTAGATAAAAATGGCTTTATAAACATCCATCCTGAAGCCAATAGTACTATTTGAAATAGGCGATAAGCAACATGCAAAACATTCTTCATCAATAGTTGTAAACTACCTATAATTAAAAGACTCAGGATGCCTTTGATACTGTTCTCGAGCAGATGAGTGACAAGCCTCTATTTTTTTTTTCTTATGCACTTTACCATGCAAACACATAAATTCCAATTTTCCAACCCTCTGATAATAAACCTCTTCGCATATAGTGGTATTTTACCTATATTTGGATGATTAAACAGACGAAAAGCCTCCCTTTTTTTCATTTTGATGCCTTTACTGATTGTAACGATTTGTTGATGATGATGCATAGCAAGAGGACAAGCATAAGCCAATGAGCTCGAAACACTTGAGACTGATTTCTCTTCAATACTAGCAGACTTAACCAATAAAGAGTTGCTATGACATAGACAGCTGATGATACCATGTAAACATGAGGTAAAGGAATGTCGCCTGCAGACAAGTAATTTCCATTAGGATTTATTTGTTCAATCAACAGCTGGACATAGGTTAATTCAAAATCGTTTTTTGTCTTTCAGGAATATCATACCTCATACGAAACAGCTGAATCTTTGCAACTAACAAATAGCACTTGCCATATGCCTTCTTCACCCTCTTTCACATAAAACGTTTCTTGTAATCTATCATACAGAGAAAGCCTCATTTATAAGCAGTCCGAAGTAATTGGCAAAATGATAGTAACAATGGTAGCCTAGCTTACTCTGATGTGTGTTCGGGCAGATATCTTACTATACTTGTACCATCACTGACTTCATCTGCAATAAGACTTTCGTTCAAAAAGCACTGTGTATCATAATGAATAGGCGATGATTGTTCTTCTTCTGGCAGACTGACGTATTCATCTTGTATGGCTCTACCTTTTCTTATATAGAAAGCACCTGTTCCTGGTTTAGAGGGATCTTGCCACTACAACATTGTGTTTAGTCATGGCTTAAACTAGTATTCATTCTCTCAAGAGGTAGCTGTTTTACTTTCAAATGAGTAAGGTTCAAAGATAAACGTCCATTAGGTAAAAAACCAAACTCTGCAACCTCAATCACCTTGCGATCGTCGTTTTCAACAACAAGTTTAGGAACAGCTACAACAACTCTAAGAAGAAGAAGCCATAACCAGACCCTTCTTAGAGAAGAAATATACATTTTTTTTAACTGTTGAGTTTCTTCTATGTCTCACGCACGTAGACACACACACAGAGTTTGTTTTATAGATATAACAGTTGCTTCTTTATTGTACAAGCAAGAAATTAAGACTTGTGATATAAAAGAAAATAAGAAAAAAAAAAAGCCCAGTTTGCTTGCACAACATAGATTTAAATTCAGATTTCAGCCAAGAACTATTTTGACAAAGTATATCAAAGAGAAAAAAGGCTATTGCCTCTAAAGAAAATGCCTGTTGACTACATTTCAATAAATCAAAAGAAAGAGAAGGATTCTTTATTAAATATAAGAGAGAATATTTACTATCGTATTGAGGAAAATATACGCAAATAATTTTTCCGTTTGGTGTATACAGTTACTGTTTTTAGAAGTTGTTGTGATTATAATAAGTAGGCTCAGGATGTGGCATATGTTGTGGCGTTGGCATAGGAGAGAAATTAGTGGCTGCAGCATGGTCTCCAGCATATTGGCCAACAGGGTTGAAGCCAGTAGGATCAATATAAGACTGGCGATTATAGGGTGATGTAGCATCATACATAGGTTGATGATGAACTGGAGGATTAACAAAAGGTGAATGCTGTTGTTGTTGTGGTTGTTGTTGAGGGGGAGGAGGTGATGGTGATGTTTGGTTATGGTATTCACCAGCATAAGCTGAGTTTTCGTTGTGAATCTTTTGGCTATTGTATTCATCTTCATAGAATCCTCCGCTCAGACGACCACCAGGAGCATATCCTGCAGCCACACGCATCTCTTCATCTTCTTGTTGACGTCTTTCTTCTAATTTCTGTTGTTTGTTGATACGGTGTTCGTTCAATCTTTCTTGAATTAAAGTCTTTTCTTTCCATAGGTTGATGCTTGTGATGCCTAATGTCACTAACCATAAGATACATGTAATCCAGGCAAATGCAGCAGACACTTTAGCTAAATTACACTAATAAATATCGTGAGTATATTCTACAGTTATATATTTTAAGTGTCTTACTTGAGTAGACCAAGCACTAGTATAATCTGCGCCGTATGCCTCAGTAAGATCACTGTTGTATGCACAGTTGCTTGCATTGTTAGAGTGAACAGTGATGGCAATACCAGCAGTAGCCCAAAGGAAAGTGTTGAAACCACAAAAGATCATGTTGGTTCTACTCTTCATACAGAATTTACCGAATCGCTTGAACTTGTTGTGATGTTCATACATGTAAGGGAAATAGACTAGTAGAAAGGGAGTGACGAGTGTAAACAAAGCCACAAAAAGAGTATAGTTGGGACCTGGTAAACCAGCACCCTATAGATGTAAATTAGTATGCTGATAGAGTGGTATTTAAAAGATTTGCTTACCAAGTATCTGGCTTCTGTAGAGATAAGAGGAGCAACCACACAGATAGTAAGTATTGTGGTTGCACCTGTGACCAGGTGAATGATCTTTTTTGCTAGATCAAGTTTGTCGGTTGTTTGTTCAGACAAGTCGATAGGTACGTCTAATTTGAATCCTGGCATAATATCAGAAAGTTCAAAAGAAATTAAAAAAAAAGAAGAAAAGAAAAGAGAAACAAGTTGATGGGCTGAAATGATTCTTTAGTTATTGTTCAGGTTATGCCCTCAGCCTCTTTTTTTTTCAAATTTAGAAAGTTGGACAAACCATGACACAATGACTACAGTTAAGCCTATAAAATTAGGCGTTTAAGAAATCAGATCGTGGTGCCGAACTCTTACTTTTTTTTTTAGGTTTGACGTAGCTCTAGGATTAACCAATCGGAAGCAAAGAATCATTGTACCTGATAGTGAAATCATAGGCTAAGGGTGTTCCGTAAACCATCTTCATGGCTAGCAAACAAAGCAAATGGCTCGAGATTTGCTTCAATTGGCTCTCTTGATCTCATTCAACAGTTAGTTTTAAGCAAAAAGAAAAGATCTATTCAGCTGATGCATATCTTAAGAAGGTCTTGGCAGTTTTACAAACTAGCAGCATTGATTTCAGAAAAAATGATTTAACGGATTTTAAAATAAAGAGCCGAGATATTTTGGGCGAACGAATAGAACTAAAAAGAGTTTAAGAGGTTGATTTTTTTTTTATCAGGAGACTCTGATGGACTGACACGCTCATCTATTTAAACAGCAATGAGTGTAAATCAAAAATGAAGAAACTACGAGGAAGGCAGTCTTAAGGGCTGAAGGGGGCATAATGCGTACCTACTTCACAATACTATTTAGACAAGTTTGAGATTCCACTTGCATACACACATATGCCTCTTGGAGTTTAGATAAATAGCACCTCTCTCTAACCTTTCAGAGCTTGATTCTCTTTTGACCAAGGCGGATAAAAGCAGGAAGCAAATACGGCCATAGTCATACCTTTTCATCTGCATGAATTGGTGGGATATTATGTTTAGTAAAGACTTTCTATACAATAGTGAAGTTAACTGTTATTCTATCACTCCTTCTATCGGTGACTGACTGAAAGAGGATAAAGAACAATACCATTCAAGTGACAGAGAGGTTATATGACAACGAACTAGATATTTATCAAGGACTATTTAGTATAACTTCTTTCTGCAATATTGCTCTGATTAAGAAATGACTGAAATAGCTGATTCAACATGCGCTCAATAAACAATCCTTTTGGTTGCTGAATGATAGACGTGTATATGCCATTCCATATATTCTCTTTCGTTTCAGTGGTAGCCTGTATGCATAGAACATTGCTAATTTACATTTGTTTTTCTTCTTGTTTTGTGCTGATGTAAGACGAAATGACAGCTTCTTATGCAATCATGTAACCTTTGAATATCTTTCGCTTCAATCTCTCAATGCTTCTTTATCCATTGGATTTTTGAGCATATTAAATAAACACAGTCAGTGCAGACACAAGACTATCTTAAATAAGCTTATCGCTAGTTCTTGTATCATCATTTGAGAATACCTGACTTTTAAATATCTGCATTTTTCCACATTGACTCTAAGTTTTTTTTAGGTCAAAAAGCCGCTCCTTGGCATTAGAATAACCGTAACTTTTCTTCTTCCTTTTTTTTTTCTTTGTTTATCATGTCCGAACCTCAAACTAGACCCACTGAAGAGCTTATGAGCACACCTGATTCTGAACATCGTGTTGCTGATGTCGACTCACAAACAACACCTACTCCTGAACCCACAGGTCCTTTAAAGACACTAAAGGATGCGT
Source organism: Choanephora cucurbitarum (assembly GCA_025331435.1). Lineage (NCBI taxonomy): Eukaryota > Fungi > Mucoromycota > Mucoromycetes > Mucorales > Choanephoraceae > Choanephora > Choanephora cucurbitarum. Next base: position 2,600 of record JAIWNI010000015.1, on the reverse strand, counting down.
TTCCTGACTTGGACCTTGATATTATCCAAACAATCTTAGCCAGCCAAGACAATCGTCTGGATGCTGCTTTTGAAGTGTTACTTGGTATGTCAGATCCTTCTTACAAACCTGAGCCAGGACAATTGGAGGGTTTGACACAGATGCAACAAGACGAAGCTTATGCAAGACAGCTTTCTCGTGAAGCCTATGGTCAGCCAACTCAAGACAACAGCAATCGAAACAACGAACCTTTATTTAACTTCCAAGGTAACAAACTAGAAAGAAAGTTAAATGACAAGTTGTATTCATGGCTTATATAGAGGAGCTTCCTGTCATTAAAGAGAAAGTGATTGAAGCTGGCATAGGTAATGTTTAGTTTTTGTTCTTGAGAGTGAAAGACACTAAACAACATCTGGTCTTTTCTTTAGCTGCCAAAAACAAGCTTGTTAATCTTTACAATCAATTCATGGAAGGACCATCTGAATTACAACAACAACAACAACAACAACAGACATCTACAAGGCAATCAAACAGTCTAGAGGATAATATGAATAATTTGAGACTCTCTGATAATCAAAACGCAAATGTAGACTTATATGGTGGAGAAGGAAGGATGCCTGTACGTAGTCATTATGAACAACCAAATGCTCAACCAAAGAATACAACATCTACACCCAAGGATCAGCTCTTGTCTGATGAGGAATTTGCTAGGAGATTAGCAAGAGAAGATAGTGAATTAGACACTACTCCTACTTTATCTGATACTCGTCATCATGAGGTAGTAAATCAAGGTAAATATTATTGTATTTCTTTAAAAAAAAATCATCTACCTATTGACAGTATTTCCTCCTCTCCTTTCTTTAGAACCACTAAATACGACTCAAAGGCCTGCTGAACTCTTGTCTACACAACATGATTCAGATCAAAATGAAGGTAAAGAGTATAAACAAAAGTGGGTTCAACAATAGTTTTGATGGCTTATGTTAGTCACTCTTTCTGCCGTTACACAAGATACTCATTCTGGTTACACGCGTCCTAAGCAACTGGAACATGATGATTTAGACGATTTATTCAATAAGCCTGGTAAGTAAAGAAGAAAAGCCCATTGTACCTACCATATTCATACATTCTATAGAAGAGGAAGAGGAGGCCTACAAGATAAAGGAAAAGTAAAAAAAAATCGATTGTAATAAAGCATCTATTTATTCATGTTCTAATGAAGAGGAAGGGGGGAATCTAAAGAAACTGTACAATGCTAAGAAAGCTAATTATTTAACATGAGAAATGTACTGAAAGACATAAGAAACAATGCCATGACGTGCTTCTGGCAGCAACATAGGGTCAGGTAGCTTGACAAGATCTTTGTCATAATGATCCCATCTATGGAAAACATACAGTTCAGTCATCATAGCTATGAATACTTTAAACAAGAAACTTACGTGCTAGAATCACCATAACTCATTGTTTCAGCTGGTGTATGTTGTTTGCCTTGTACGCATCGTTTGCATTTGAATGTATCGTGTGTTTCAGATTCGCTCTTGGTATAAAGTGTAAAGAGTTGACGCATATCTGCTACAGAGAAATAACGCTGCATATCAGTAGCCTCATCCACTACACAGTTAGAAAGCGATTGCTTGTGGGATTGACGTTGGAATATTTTTTCTTCAATTGTGCCAGTAGCGATAAAACGATAGATATAACAGTCTTTCTTTTGACCATCTCGCCACACACGAGCCAATGCTTGTTGATCTGCAGCTGGATTCCAATCAGGATCGAATAAGACCAGACGATTGGCACCTATCAAATTCAGACCACAACCACCTGCTTTACTACTCAACAAGAAGATAAACTCATCGCCATCAGGATCATTGAAACGATCTACTAGCTTTTGCCTCTTAGGTGTGGACATAGAACCATCGAGACGAACAAATCCATATCTGTAAGAGAGAATAAGTCGATTGGATTTTTGAAGAAGAAAACAATCTATATCCTTACTGGCTCTGTTTACAGAAAGTCTCAAATAAGTCCAATGTTTGTGTATAGTTACTGATGAGCACAATCTTGTCCTTTGTTTCCTTTTTGATTTTGGCCAACATACTACAGGAACAAGTAAGCAACTTATCTTTTACAATCAAAGAGAGAACCTTACCGAGCAAGAACTAAAAATTTGCCAGAGTAAGACGCATCTACCTTACCGCCCGATGCATAATCAGCAGGCAGAGCAGACTCACAGCCTATCAAGTCTTTTGGTAAATTCAATAGATTAGGATGGTTACAAAGCTTTTTGAGTAATGTGATGGCCTATTAAACTAGGTGAATACACTCTTCAAGTCAATACTATATTTCTCTTACCTTGAGTGGCTGACTTCCTTCACCACGCAGTAGTGTTCTGATGGATGGCGATGTCAAGAAGACGTTATAGAGTGCTTCTTGAAGAGGCGATAGCTTACAGAAGACAACATGTTCATATTTGACAGGCACTAATATGATGTTAAATAAACACATAGAATATAGATAGAATACTTACAGTATTTAGAAAGGATATCATTGGTTCTACGGATAGTGAACTTTGAAACAATTTTCCAGAATTCAGCAACCTTTTCGTCACTGATCTCTCTTTC